>CM074786.1:1748325-2100015 GCA_037355745.1 Pseudo-nitzschia multiseries
GGTGCGATCAAGATCGGAATGTGAGTTGAGTTGAGTTGAGTCGGTATCGGCGTGAATCGTTCATTGATTTGTGTTTTTGTTTGTTGTGCCTGTGCCTGTGTTCTTGTTTTGTGATTTGTTGTTGCGATTCTTGCCGGGACGTACGGGTCGTTCCTCGGTCCCTTTTTTTTCTTCTGAATTCGTGTTCTCACGTGCCTGCGATACGAACGACAAAAACGCAAACAAAATCGAAATCGAAATGGAAATCGCAAACATACGATACAAACATACAAACAGGGTATTGACGGGAATGGCACTGGGAAGCCTGTTCCGCCCCGGGGCTTCGACGCTGACGACACGCGGCAATGGATTCCAGGACGACTCGCTAGAAGTCGGTCTCGTGCACGGAAGCATCCTGTGTGGGACGACGCTCGCCTCGATCGCGATCTGGTTGGCCACCACAACTATGGATACGAGTACTCGTAATCGTACTCGTACTGGTGGGATGTCCAAACAACAGAAGCAGTCCAACAACACTGAGACGGCGACAGCCGACAACGGCTGCAACGCCACCGCCAAGCCCAAATCCGAGTGAAACAGAAAACACATAATAAATACGACATTCATATAGTCCTCCCGTAAAAAAAGCTTAACAGGTAGCACTCGGCTCGGATGCCGACAATTCATTCCATAGTTCCGTGACCATCGATGGTTTTTGTCCCCTTTTTCAAGAGCCTACGAGTGCGTACGGGGTGTCTTTATCCCCTTCGTGACTCTTTAGGCTTCCGAAAACGGAGCAACAAAACGAGACGAGGCGCGCTCCACTGAAGAGAACCATAGGATAGAAAAGTGACCTCCAAGGCCAATCCAGCAGCTGGGAATACGATCCGGGTGTTCGCAAACTCCAGCTCGATGTTGTGGCGCAGGAGAACAACACAATTATGGAGGAGCAAGGAGAGAGAGAGAGAGAGAGAGATGCCAAGAAGAAAAAGGACACTTCCGAGACAGATGAGACGCGGAGTGCCACGATACGAATTATTTTGTTTCCGAGTTGTTTGCAAGATGTTTCGACTCGATTCTTTTGCGTCGCAACACGATGCCAAGGAAGAGCGAGGTGCACTACAGTACTCTAGTTTCACGAACGAGAGCTCGCCTTCGTGCGTTCGTATCCTATTTAGAAAATCTATCGCGGCAGTGTATCGTTACAATTGGTCTTCAAATATATAGAATACAAAAATATATTTTTTCCGAGGAGGAGAGGAGAGGACAATCATCCTCGTTTGTGTTGTTCTGTAGTTCTGTGTTGTGTTGTGTTGTGTTGTGTGGTGTGGTGCAGTGTTGTGTTCTGCGTGGGTCGTTCTATCAAATTATATTCGATCCTGCACCGCACTCCATTTGCGTGTTTCGCTGTCGTCCACCCGCTCGTCATCGGAATCACCGTCGAATATATACGACGCATAGGCTCCGGTGGCATTGGTGCCATCAAAAATATTGAAACTGTATTGTCGTTTTGGTTCAGACAGCGGCGGTGGTGGCTTCCGTTGCTCGAGTGTCACGGTTGGCACGGGTTTGGCGTCCTTTCTTCCCGCGCCATTCTGGGACGGTATTCCCGTTGTTGTCTCGAGTTCCTCCACTTTTTCCAGTGGTGTCGTTAGGAAATGTTCGCTGCTGAAAATAAATGGCCCGTGGATGGTGTTCCTGGTTTCGTTGTGAAA
The DNA here is from genome assembly GCA_037355745.1 of Pseudo-nitzschia multiseries. Classification (NCBI taxonomy): domain Eukaryota; phylum Bacillariophyta; class Bacillariophyceae; order Bacillariales; family Bacillariaceae; genus Pseudo-nitzschia; species Pseudo-nitzschia multiseries. The sequence continues at coordinate 1,750,020 of CM074786.1, forward strand.
GTCATCGGTCGAAACCGGGTGTAACGATTCATCGAGCATCTCGGTAGGCAGTTCCGTGCTTTTATAGGAAAAGTAGGCATACATCATCCCCATCCAAACCCCGGCCAGCGTGAACATGACGTTCCCAAAGAGGGTCAGGTGGTGATATGTCGTGGTGCTCAAGTCTTTGGTCCACCAGGTGGTTTCGATGAACAGGTGGGGAATCACGCCGACGTAAAAGAGCAACAAATAATACAGGGACTGCATCGCCACGCTCGAAGCCGGGATCAGAACCTTGTCTTGGTAACATCTAACCTTGAAATACAACGTGACCATGGTGCTGGTCGACCCGACCACCATTACCCACAGGGGAATGTTCCAGAACAGCTCCTCCAGTATCATCCGGGGAAAGCTGTTGCGCGGCGAAATATCCCCCCGGATGCAGACGTCAGCGTCCGTGCAGCCGAGGGGAACGGTCTCGATGAAGCAATAGCCGAATCCGGTGTTGTTGAAGAGTTCCATGTAGAGCAGGTACATGCCACTCCCCAATGGATAAAAATGCACGGCGAGATGGATGACGAATTTCAACCGTTCGATCGCCGATTGGTCGAAATTGCAGAGGATTCCGACGTAACTGTACACGGAGAAGCTACAGTAGTACAAGCAAGCCGTCATTGCCGATACGTAGATGAGAAAGCCCTGGATGGCACAGGTGCCGATGTTTCCGTGATTTTGTAGGGCGTTGTCGCTGTCCTTCGGTATGGCCGCTGGTCCAATCACCTTGCAAGCCTCCGCGATCGTAAGATGGATGCCCATGCCTGATATTTTCGTTGTTGTTGTTGTTGTGTCACACGATTGTTTACCGCGCAACGCAAGGCAAGCAACACAGATACATAGAATACCAACGAATGAACCACCGGTGGCAATCACGAAGAAAAACAAAGCAAAGCAAAGTAAAACACAATAAAATGCAATTAAACTAACGTGAGTCGCCTAAGAAAGTCCATTTTGTTCCACACTCAATATTGCTTGTTCATTCCATTCTCCAGTCAGACGACTAGCTGTGCAACGCTATGCAATCCAGGCCTTTGTAGCGTACCTAAAATGAGCTGGTGAAACACCATCTTGCGTCGTTTCCATGCCCTCCACACCACAAGAATCGCACTGATCAGTGCAATAGCACTCGAAATGCGGGTTGTCCAAATCCCGGTTTTGAGCTGCCTGTCGGTATATGTGATGTCGCGTTGACCAAGATACTGCTGCTGCTGCTCGGCAGCCGTACCCATCCAGGGCTGGTAACCGTTGTAGGACGACGAATCATCTGCAACAGTACCTCCAGCTACAACGGATGATTCTAGGAATCGCGGTCCGTGACCTTCCATCATTCTCTTCGTTCGGAGGATGATGATTTGCGACGGCGACGACAACGACAACAACAACGACGTACGATTACGGGTATTTTTTTTGTCTTTCGTATGTTCCGTTCATCAATGTTTCGTTACATTAGAACGGGACCCGTACAGAGAGATGGACAGGTGTGATATTCTGACCTTTGCTCGTACCTGTTACCGCTACTGCACATATTAAGGGTACTCGTACGTTACGAACTCGTTCATACTGGTTCCTGGAAACCTTCGGACAACACCAAACGGAACTGTCGCAAACCATAAATGAGCGATCGTGTGCTTAAATCGTAGCATGACGATGTGTCATACGAAAAGATATCAACGGTTCATGAAAAAAAAATGTAAGGTACCGTACGTGTGCGTCTATGCTAGTATATTCATACGTGTATATGTATTCTTCATCACAATTAACGATAGGAGAGAATTTTTTGAAGAAAATGTTCTTGAGCGCATAAGATCGATTTTACGCCCACTTTTATGCCTAAAAGCCGGTTAAATATTATGACGTACATTCTTCTTTATTTACATCTGTGCCATAGTGACAAAAACAAGATTCTTATTATAAACGACATTATGATACTTTTGGTTGACAGGGGAACGTTCTTGGAAAAAGGGATTTTCACTGTGACAATTTTGTTCCTTTGGCACGCACCACACGATGAAACAACTAATTAGCACATTTTTTTGTGTTCCTCACTTTCCGTTGATTGATCTATTTTCAAGCTTTCGTCGGGCTTTTGTCTAGATTCTTCTGTCCCCCAGCCTCTTCGCTTGAAAGCTTGCACAGCGCTATCGGTATGGCGCATGGTACAAGTACGTAGTACCGTACCGGTAGGAGATTCGATTCATAGATTCTATTTCCGGTACAGTACCGTAGGTAAGTACTGTAGGCAGTAGGCATTCGTACTTGTACTGTGTTCATTTTTCTCAATCTTGTACAGGAGATTCCTGCAGAGAGTTGATTGATCGATCTAGCTTTCTAGAAAGTGCGCCGTGAGACGGATGGACAGAGGGGGCTGCCGGCTCCCTTAATTGCCAATGGCATGAAGAACCCCAACCTATACTAGATGAAGAGAGGAAACTACCAATCCGGTCGACTGGTCGACTCATCAACTTAGACAACACTAATATCACAATCCGAAAAGAACCTACTTTTGGAATACACACCAAAAAATGGAATAGAGACTTAACAGTGAATATCCCTTGATTGGATTGAGGTCGTAGTACGCGAATTCGCCGCATACGCCTTTTTTTAGATTTTTTTTTGGGTACCTTATGGCACGATCGTCGTCGGAGTTCTTGCTAGTGGTGGTGGCCCCATTACTCACACGTTACACTACACTAACATGGACTTAGACGGGTGATCGGACCCGCCGAACGTTGAATAAACCGACAAGACAGTTAAAAAATCGACCATTCTCATTCTGAGTCGAGGGACAAGCAAGAAGATGGAAGTGAATGTTGCCAGCAAGAATACGGTCGGTGTTTGTGGATTGAAGCTTGTAGTCCACTCTTCTTGCTGTAGGGCATAGACCGTGTAGGACGTAAAGGCCAAAGAATTACCGTATTTCCTTAGTTCCAAATGGTTTGAAGTCTTTGTAACACTTGTCCCCGGCACCAGCACTGGAAACCTTCCAGTTTGTCCATAGCTTCATTCGTTCAAAGCAGAAGGGATCCCTGTCCTTCTCCTTGGGGTCGTCATAAAGAGGAAGGAATGCATCTACAAACTTCCACGGGTGGGACAAAGCAGAGAGCTTATGCTTCTTCAGGAACTGGGGGTCAGCTGATCCTGTCTTTTGCGGTGTAGACTTGGTGACTGGGTTACCATCTGCACCCTTGCGGATGCTTCCACGGCGGTCGAACTCATAATCTGTCTTCATTCCTTTGAATTCTGGAATATCAAAACCTCTGCAAAGTTGTACTTCTTGGGAATGGGAGCTAGCCTCCCCTCAGCTTCTGATATGGTGGGAGCTCTTGCAATCCTGAACGTTGGATTTGCAGGCTCTGGGACAATCACGCCTCTAGATGGACGAGCTCTCGCCAGTACACTGTATCAGGGAATAGTTGCATGACATTATGACGAGGGTGACGTTTCGTTGACTCACCAACACTGCTTTATTGCCAGAGGTTGGCTGTCTTCTAAGCTTGAGCTCCTGTCGGAGCCAAACAACAGATTTCTTTTGAAAATTTTCCTCCTCATCATCATTGTTATCATCATCGCTGTTCTTGTCATCTGATGAAGACGAATCCTCCTCTTCATCTAAACACAAATCCTCCTCCTCCTCCTCCTCCTCCTCCTCCTCTGCTAGGGCTGCTGTTGCCGCTGCAGCATGAGGCCCAAAGTGGAAGCATTGGCCACCTTCCATTTCTTGATCCCCCTCGGCCCAAATTGCATCGTAAAATTGACCTTTTTCGCCATCACTATCATAGCCATCAGAAAACCTAGATTCATGCCAAGTGAAGTTCTGAAGGCCCCTAGTAAGCCTAGGCCTATCCCTAACTTCAATCTCTGGCCACTTGGTAGGGTCTTGTGTGGCATTTTGGGCTGCTGGGGGGGGGGGGGGGGGGGGGAATCCCCATCTGTTTCGGCATTCTGGTGCATGATGGAACGATTCCAAAATAAGAAATTAGTTCGAATTTCATTGGTTTTAAGCCAAATCAGTCCGCTCTTCTACTGGATTGTAGCTCTGTTGATGACGGTGAGGGTGATGTGCTTGTATGCTGGATTGGTTGAGTGTAGTGTCAGTCATAAAAAAAATTCATGGTGATAAGGAATTTTGAGTTTGTACGGATGGTCGAAAAGAAACCCAAGTGTAATGGAGCTTCTGCTGCCAATAACTCAGCCAAAATATCAAGTAGGGACCTGGAACAAAGTATTTTCTGAGACAGTTTTTAACGAGGAATAAGAATATGAAGTCAGATTTGAAATCCGACAGAGGTAAGACTTTCGTTTGGCCCCTCAAAAAAGAGCAATTTGTACGGCTGTACGTGTACGATCCAATAAAGGGATAGGTGATAGGGTAATGATGATATGGTAGCGACGTTATGGCTGGTGGTACTATTACCGGGAAAACCACAGTTTAACAGACCCAGCAGGGACTCACATGACAATGAAAGCAGTAATTACCAACTGATCACCGGTTAATCACCAACTGGGTGCCCTTGGTTGGGTATTAAATATCCTCCATGATATAGGAGACTCAGGCACTTAGATGGGTAAGAACTGCACTGGTGGTGCAGCAGGGCAATTGGGCTAACACCACATCACACTGGCTTCTACTACTGACGTTTATCATGGAGACTTGAATACTAAATGTTGATGATACCTCCCAGCAAGAACACTTGCAACAACAACAGTATTGATACAGTTGGCATTGTACAAGGTATCAAGCGGCACTCAAGTGCTCACCTTGCTGAAAGCAGGGACTCTCACCACTCTGCAATAATTGATTTTAGTCACTTGGCAATCACTGACAATGTTCCCAGGCAAGAAGGGCAAAACAGAAAACAATGGATCCAAGGAGATGGTAACAAAGACCATCTGAAAGATGATGATGAAATGGTGGCTAGTTGAAAGAGTTGGTAACCTCCCTTTTGTTGTAAGATAAAAATCGACTGGATAGGTATAGTGATGTTAAAATTAAAGGAGATGTGAGCTCAAAGAGATGCTTTTATTGTTTTGCCATGTTATTCTTGTAGTAGACCGGTATCCCTGTACGTCACACAAACGAGATTCGGGGTTCTTTTGAAATCACGCGCATATTTGGGCCGAACTCCATTGGTCCCCCTTTGTAATTTCACCCTATTTATTGAAATTAATGTCAAACTCCTAATATTTTGATGTAGAGTGCATTTTCCTACCCCGCTGGCATCTGTTTCCGAATTCCTGGCATGTTACTGAGTTTGATACCTAAAACAAACAGTGCATGGCCGCAATTTCTCAATCTCAATCGTTTCTCCATTTTTATTGTTATTACTGGCTATCGTAAGACATTACTAGTAACGATGCTCCGCACTCATTTATATCAGGTTTATTGTAAACATTGTGATTTGACTTCTCCTCCGATTACTAAAGGTAGGGGAAAGAAGAAGGTCACCAAAAAGATAAAACCAACCTTGCTTACAGCGCGGCTAAGAAAGAAAACGGGAGTAGTTGTTTTTTTCTCCCGGTTTGCTGCACCATATTTCGAATGACGCAGCATGCTATTCTTATTACAAACGATCTTTGGGTGTAGTCAATTTTTCCTCTTGCGTATTCATTAGAAAATTGAAGAAGTTTGAGGATGCTACTCAACAATTAGGTCTATTGAACACCCGTAACGGTCCACAGAGTATTATCGGCGCATTACAGAGGTGCTTGACAATCAAGTTATGTTCGACCCTTCTGTTGAACCGGTTGGGCGTGCCTTGATTGGTTGGGAATTAACCAACATAGAGGATGACAATGATACTGTATCCGAGGATAATTTTTTCTTTCCTAATGATGAGGATGAAGGAAGTGAGAGCACAGAGGCCCCCCACTCTTTGAGTGTCAATGATGAAGAAGGCAACGGCATTGAGGTTGATGATTCGCATCATGATACCAACATGGCAATTATGACGCCCAGTGCCGGGAGGCATGTATCAGATGAACTGATGGTAAAGATCAAGCTAATGAAAATTATGTGGAATCATAGCATACCACTAGTTGCAGAGAAGGAATTGTACAAATGGGCTATCAAATTTGAGCGTCTCCATTTATTTTCATGGACAAAAGGCAACAACCTCGTACAGACGAGGGGTGGCGTTAGGGTCCGGCTGACTGTCGGGAAGCAATTCAGATCGCAAGGAAGCGACTTTAATTTTCTTGTCTTCCGGGAGAAAATTCAGCCAATTCTTCATGCTGTGATGTGATAGTGCCTTCCATATGCCAGTCGGTAAACGTGTGGTAGGATCAGGCAAATGTCCAGCCTTGAACACCCCGTAGTCTTGGTAGTCACCTTCAAATTCGATAGGAAGGGCATATTTGCTAGAGTTATGTCCTTGCTCGGAAGAGAAGTCATGAACATGTGCTCATACTGTAGATATTGGAGCAGACATTGCTGACTGAGAGTCGAGATGTGTTGCCTTGAGCAACAAGGTGATCTTGAGCTTGTGGATGGCAGCAGCCTCAGCTTGGATGTCTGTGTCGCTACTATTCAAGTCACCAGGGCCATTGATCTTGGCAAATTTTTTGCTTAGTTGGAAGCTGGAATAGCATGCTTGGCATAATGCTGACTTGACTGTATGGCGGTTCACTCGACTGATCCGATGGAGGAGGAGAAGAGTGTTGATTGTGTGGAGAAAGGGAACTGCTTTGTAAACGATGTGCGATTGGCATATGCCAGCGTAGGGTGTGTGTTCGCTTTCTTGCTTGTTCTTCATATGCAAGCTGCCTTGGAGCCTGCGACTGTTAATCTATTATTTCTGAATCCGGTCGGTTGGGAGTCTGATTCAAAGGCTCCTGAAGAACAGCAATGCTGCGTTAGTGTGTTAGTAGACGAACAATTGTACTCTACGGGTGACAGTTGTGGTTGGATACTTTTGGCAACGGACAATCTTACTACAGGCAAGACTATGGAAACGCCAGATCTCTTCTTACTGTGAACTTGTTCAGATACAGCAAGGTAGACCTTAGGTATTGTAGATTACAAGTAGTTGGTAGCAACTAGTGTGAATTTTGGGGATATGTTAAAAATATGAGATAAAGTGAAATCTTGCCGAAACACAAGATATCTCTTTTATTGAGGTGAAATACGTTGCAACTGCTGTTGCATAGTGATGAGATTACTCGCTGATTAATTCCATGCATGCATTGATCGCTGATCATATATATATATATATATATTGTGTGTGTGAGAAGCTTCTGACAACGGTTTCCTTCTCTTGTTATCCTAGGAAGATTCCATGATACGTTTATCATTGGAGTCAGGGATTGCTCACCGTAGGTCGTGTGATATTTCTCTAAACCAAAGATTACTCTCCGTGGAACCTGGGCAATACTAGAAAACAGGGATTGCTCACTGTCGATACGTGATGGGAATTGATGCGCCGTGGGAATCAATGTGCCGTGGGAATCAATTACTTGAGTGATACAGGACTCACTGATTCGTACAAATAGAACAACTGCTGTCGTGTAGCTTTGGTACTGCTGGACACGAAAGGAATTTAATAATCTCTGCCAAATGCTAACGCTCCGGGTGAGGTTTGCATGGTACCGGTATGACTAACGGCACATCGTGTTGCATGCATTCAACTGGCTAGGGCATTATCTACTATCTGTCCGGCCTCCTGTCTGTTGTTTGCATGTGTGGTTCTCATGGTGACCCTCAAGATATCTCCCATAGTCCGATGTAGCCTTTCTCAGATTTCATTGGATTGTGGATTCTTCACTGTTGTTGGTACTGATTTGATTTCATGTTGACTTAGTAGCGCTTGAAACTCGTGTCCTATGAACTCTCCCCTGTTGTCATGTACGCATCGGTTTGGTCTGGGGTGTCTGGCCAACCAACTGTTTGCAAATTGGTCCGATACATGCTGGCTTGATTGATTGTTGATTCTGATTATTTCAGCTACGTTGGTAACTAGGTCTATTGTTGTCAGTGCCTTGAACTTGTATTGTCCGTTGCCAGCTTGGATTTTCAAAGGTCCAATGAGGCCTGTGCACACCTCATTCCATGGGGCTACGGCTGCTTCTCTAGTAGGTGGTAACAGCCCATATCCTCTGCTTCCTTCCTTGTATTGGTGGCAATTTTCTGGGCAGGTGTATTGTTTGCATAGTTGCTGGAGGTTTGGTGCGTAGAACCTTGCTGATATGGTGTCGTAAAGGCATTGAATTCCACGGTGTCTGAGCACTATGTGGTACCAAGGAATGACCTGCTGTATGAGTGTTGTTGGGATGACTATCTTCCAATTCTGATTGTTGGCCTCATCGATCCTCGCTATTATCTGCTGTCCATTGAGAACGATGATTGGAAATTTTGCTGGGTCTTCCTGATGCGCTGTTTGGAGGTCGATGTCTTGGTTTTGATGATTTTGAATATTGGGGATGGTGATTGGATTTGGCATTTCTTGTAGTGGTGGTAGATTAAGTAGACATTCAATCCATTCATTGTTTTCATTTATGTTGGTGAATGTTTCATCCTCTATGACAATATCATCTTTTGGGACTTGAATTGTCTGAAAATTAACTAGTGTGCCCTTACCTTGCCGACTATCCCCCACAGAGGGTGGCTCCATGAGAGGCAGCCTTGAAAAGCAATTGGCAAGGACGTTCTTTTTTTCCTCTATATGGGTGAGAGTGACGTCAAATTCTGAGAGGAAGAGCTTCCATCTGAGGACTCACTGAAGGGAGAAGGTTCAAAAGATAAGGTTCTTGTGGCCAGTGTAGATGTAGAGGACACCCCCAAGCAGGATCTTCCTGTATTCTGTGAGGGTGAGGATGATGGCTAATAGTTCTTTCTTGGTTGTGGTGTAGTTCTGTTGTGCTTTGGAGAGCTTCCTGCTAAAGTAGGCTACGGCGCGCCCTTCCTGAATGATGACTGCTCCGAGTTGATAATCAGAGGAATTGGTGTAGATGTGGAAGGGCTTCGTGTAATCGGGATAGACATTCATGGCATCTGCTGCTAGGATTGCTTTCATTTTCTCAAAGGCCTTCTGTTTGGTTGGATTCCATGTAAATTGCTTTGCGCCTGTCATCTCTGTGAGTGGTGCTAAGACATGTGCGCGTCAAGGCCAAAATGACTTGTAGTAGTTAATTGCTCCAATGAGTGATCGTACATGTGTGATATTCTACAGAGGTCCCATTCGTAGAACTGCATCCATTTTCTTCTTCCATAGTTTGATTCCTTCTGGTGTCATCCAGTGGCCTAGAAAATTGGTTTCTTTCACCAGCCAGCTGCACTTCAAGGGATTGCACTTCATTCCATTGTTGGCAAACCGGTTCAGTATTTGGTTAAGAAGCTGTAGATGATGATCAAATTATTGATTTGTCCATATTCCCACATTGCCAATGTAACAGGTGCAATCTAGGCCCTCTAACATTTCAGTTATGATGTGTTGCGCGACATCCCTGCTAGTCTTCACCCCCATGGGCAGTCTTTTATATCTGAAAAGGCCATATGGTGTTGTGATGGTACACAGTTTTTGGCTCTCCTCGTCCAGCTGAAAGCAATAATATTGCATGGATAGGTCCATTTTGGTGAAATAGGTATATTTTCCTCTCCTGTTCATGATATCTTCTATTCTCAGCAATGGGAAAGGTTTTTGATTGATCATGTTGTTGAGTTCTCTAAAGTCTGACACCCATCGGATCCTGTTGTCTTTCTTTGGTCTGATGAATGTCGGGAATGCCCATTCTGACGGTCCACATGGTTCAAGGACCCCATCTGCTATCAGACTCGCTAATTCTTTTTGGAATATTTCTTCTCTTTGGTATGCTATTGGATATGGTTTCATGTGAACTGGTTTGGCATCATCCTTTAGGTCTATCATGTGTATATTTCTTCTGTGGATAGCAACCAAGTTTGCCGTTGAATACTACTTAATGCGCCTTGAGCATGGCCTGGAATTTTCATTTTTCTTCTATGCTCATGTGATCTTGCTTTTGTGCGACTTCTTCTGCTGTGACATGCTGATAACTCTCTTTTTCGTTGCTGAAGAGCTCCGCATCAGCCGCTTCTTCTGAGCTCACTTTCACTCTTTTGGTGGCTGCATCCTTCATCAGGATGGTTACGTCCATCCAGGTGATTGCATGGGTATCAAATGGCATGGCAATGCCTGCTTTTGATAGGAAGTCTCTCCCCAATATAACATCATATCTGCATTGAGGCGAGTCGAATATAGATGCAAAAATTCCTGTGACTCTTTGACCATTCACCAATTCTGATATCTAGAGTTCCTCCATTTTCACTTCATGTGATGTGTCAAACTCTCCATTGGTTGTTGTGGTTATTCTTGTGTGTCCTACATGCTTTGGTTGAACCCCAAACGGCATCGATTGTTTAAATATCATAGTTTTTGTGCTCCCTGAGACCAGCAATGCCGTATATGGCCTATCTGCCGCAACTCCCTTGATCTTCAGCAGCACTATCAGTGTTGCGTCATTTACGACAATTCGTTCTTTGCCAATCTGTGGCTTCTTTGTATTTGTGTCAGCCTTTCGCCTTTCTACAGTGGCCTCTAGCCCTGTTGTTTTTGCTTCAGCCTGCCACCCTGTTATTTTTATTTCGGCCTGTCACCTTTGTTTGGCCTGTCGCCTTTGTTCAGTGGCATGTAGCCCTGGAATTCCTTCAGTGGCCTCAGGCCCTGTTGCTGCGTTACTAGCATGCATTGATTCTGATACTAGTGATTCGTATTGGCTTTGATTTTGTTTTGCAGTAAAATAACTGGCGTCGCTTGCGGTAATATTGGAATACGCATCTCCTCCTCCGTCGTTGTTCTGTCCCCAATTGCTATTGTTTTTGTTGGATCCTCCTGTTCTGTTGCCTCGACCTCCGAATCCTTGGCCCCCAAATTGGCCTTGGCCTCCAAATCTACCGCTTGTATTGCTTCCTGAATAATTGCTGTTGTTGTCGGATCCAACATACTGTGGATAGGGTGCTGCTTGATTCTTGGGATTGAGGTAGCATTGGTCCCATGTGTTATTTGTTGTAACTCTAAAAATCGACCGAAAGGTATAGGATAATTGAAATTTAAAGAGATGTGAGCTCAGAGAGAGGCTCTTATTTTTACTAGGTATTTTCACTGTGTATCGGGGCTCTCTGCTGTATTTTTACGTGTTAGAGATCTTCCCCGTTTACTTGGTCTTCATCGGATTGATACTGGTTCTGATTCTGCTGCTGCTGTATTAGCAGCGTGTATTGGTCTTACTGTATCGGTCATTCGATGGTATTGGTCATTTTGTCATATACGAGGTTAAGTGTTTTATCTGATGGGGCATATGCTTGTTCGTGGTATTTGAGATAGATGAGGCCCATTTGGAATCGGTATTGATTTTCTTGATTGCAATAAGTAATTTCCTCACGGGATATCAAGTAGATTCTTCTGAATTTCGTTAAGTGTTCCAAGTGTTTACTTATCGTTCAGGTCTTTGGATATTTCTTGTTTCTAACCGATTATCCTCTTGTGTTTGTAGCCTTAGGTGATATAGTTTTTACCACTTAAGGATTTCCAAGTAGTGGAGGTTCGTTTGATTCTAATGCTTGATCATCGGAGTATTCGTATCTCTGTGTTAATCTTACGTACCTCGGTCGTCGTTTCGTTTGTCAGCTTTTCCAACCAAATTTGATGCCGACAAAGCCCGTATTTTTTGCCGACAATACACCCCTTGATCCAACATGATAACATGTCGGTTTGGATGATATGTTGGATTACTGTCGGAGTAGGTCAAAGCCGGTTATGTACCCTGGAGTCGAATTGGAGTGTTACCGATCGATCGAACGTTCGGATCGAATCGAATCGAATCGAATCGAATCGAATCGAATCGAATCGAATCGAACGAATCTGGTCCAGATAATTCCTCCGCATTTTAACGTACAGGAGATCTTAACCTGGGTAGTGTCCCATGATGCATCTTGTGTGTCGGGCGTGCAAGATCCATCCCAATGGTTTGGTTAGATCATCAGCCGGGTTGATAACCCCAGGAATGTGAATCATCTTGATTTCACCATTTTCTTTCCATACTTGGATGGCAAAGAACCTGATTTCAATATGTCTGGTTCTCTCAGTTGGCTTCTGGGCGTTTATGATTTCAATTGCCGATGCATTGTCTTCATAGATCGGAGTTGGACCAACTTGGACAAATCCCAATTCCTTGAGTATGGACCTGAGAAATCTGGCTGTTTTTGCCGCTGTTACTGCAGCGATGAATTCTGCTTCTGTAGAACTCTGCGCAGTAAGTGACTGAGCTTTGGATCTGTAAACAACTGCTCCACCAGAATAAGTGAAAACATACCCTGTGGTGGACCTGCAATGTTTTGGATCATTTCCATATGCGGCATCAACAAAACACATCAGTTTGGCTTGCTTGATATCTTCAGGGTATTTGGGGAGTGATGCATCTTGGACTGCATCTTTGTATGGTTCCCCTGGAGGCAGGGATGGCTCAGTATTTGGTCTGTAGAACCTAATACCCCATGATCTGGTTGTTCTGAGATACCGAGCTATGTTCTTCAGGCTGGAATAGTGGAAAGCAGTGGGATTGGAGCTGTATTTTGACATCAGAGTCACTGCATACCCAATATCTGGCCGGCAGCTTACATATCATGCAAACACCATTTCACCCAAGAGTGTCCTGTACGAGAAGCCAGATGTGGATTGTAATTCAGTATGTTCCTTGGTGCCTTCTAAAGGTCCATCTGTATGTGATTGCAGTTGGCTCAGTACTTCAGTTGATAATGGTGCTGAAGGCTTGGAGTGGGGTTTCATCTTAGAATCAGTTTCCCAACCATGGGATGTCATAATTCTGTCAATGTAATTTTCACAGGACAGTTCAATGTAATCAGCTGTCTGTTTGACATCAATCCCATTGAAGTCTTCAAGCAATCCCATTTTTGTGAAGGGGGTTACATCTTCTTTAGGTAGCTTCAGTTTTGCTCCAATGATGTCATAGATCTTGTCAGATATGGATTCTGATGTGCAAGCCAGTGCAAAATCATCAACTTGTCTCAGCATGTAGACTGTTTCACCTTCAAAGACTGTCGTATAGATTGTCCTGTCATGCGTGGTGGTCTTGAAGTTGAGGTCAGGGCTTTTCAAGATCTTGTTGATGTGGGTCTCCCAAAGTCTACCTGATTCAGGGTGGCCTTGGAGTGCTCGAAGGACAGGAAGCACCAACCTTCTGTCTATGTCTTTGCCATGCTTGTGTTTATACCATTCTGCATATGCATCATCATTAGTCATGTAAGTAGGGATAATGGGCCCTGGAGAATGCGCATAGGCGTCAGCCGCATCACCTGCATACACTTTGAGATTGAGGCTAGCCGCAATGGCAAAAAACAATCTTTGGATGGGGTGTTCAACACATGATGAGTATGACATGGCAATTGCATGCAGGGTTGGAGCTGCATATTTGCTTCCATTGCAGCACTGTCTTGCTCATCTGACACCATTCCTTTTGACATTGTATTGCCAATGGGGTTCGGAGAATAATAGCTTCTAGATCCTTAGGGTATGGAATGGGTGATCCAAACATTTCTAAGTCTTCAAACTGATCAAGTTGTTTGCGTTCTCCAGCTTCCCATTCTGACCATGTTGATAATGGCTTGAGGTTTCTGTGAGTGAAGTGCCCTGGTGCTTTCTCTTCTGATGTAGTGGCTTTTGAATTGATGGCCTTGATTAAGAGTTCAATTTGTTCAGTTGGTAGTGAATCTGCATCTTGAGGTAATGCATGATTGCCTGCCTTATGAAGCTTGGTGATGGCTCTGAGCAAAGCAATGTCAATAGTGGGGATGGCAACATCCATGTCATCTTCAGTTGGTGCCAAGTGTTTCTGGATGGATGCATGGAGTGCTGCAGTGCTATCAACTTGGTTGATTCTGGATTGGATGATATTCTTGTATTTGGTGCCAATTTGCTTGATGGTCTTGATGGATGAAATCCGGTCCAAAAAAGGTGGGTCTTCTTCATCAGTGGGTTCATTCCAAGAAGTGTTGGGGGCAAACAGACCATATTTGTTTGAGTGTTTCCTGACTTCCTTCATTGATAATTTTGCTTCAAGTGCAAAGGTTATGAGTATCTCTATTGAATCATCTCGCACCCCTCGATCGTATGAGGAATGCAGCGCTGTGGTGACATCAGCTGCAGTGAACACATGATTGTGATTGATAGAGATAATGTATGCACCCCAGAGCTTGGAAAGAGACTTCTTATGGGAGGAAAAAAGTTTGGAGGCAGGACTTTGGGGGAGGATATCGGTGACATAGGCTCTGCCAAGTAGCGAATCATTTGCATACCGGCGACCAAAGGCTTGGTCAGCACAGGAACGTGAAACAGTGAGCCTGAGGTTGGTGAGATCTGCAAATGGTGAGATGGAGAAGTGAAAATCGCTGGATGACACCTCATGTGGCTCGGGGGGGAGCTGAAGGTTGTCATCAGTCCTGAGCAGGTGCTTGACATTGGTTGGAAGGTCTGCAAGGGGTAAGTCATTCATGCCTTCATCAAACCTGACATGGGTGGCTATTTTGACTCTGTGCGTCTCAGTATCATACCAAAGGATGTTTCTGGTAGTGTATGGGACAAAACCTAGAAATATGTCTTTGCGCGCATTTGGTTTGAGCTTGATTGATCTCTTGCCTGGAGGTCTAACCCAAACTCTGCAACCAAAGGTTCGGAAGTCAGAGAGATTTTCTTTATGACCCGTTGCCAATTCTAAGGGTGAATGTTGCTGGTTGCCTTCGGGGAATGCATTTGACAACCTCAGGGCATGATAGAAAGCAAAAGGCCAGAACTTGATGGGCAAATTTGCACCACTCAACATGGTTCTCATTGAGTTAGCAAGGGTTTGGTGAGCTCGTGCAACAGTCCCATTCTGATGGGAAGCATCAGCACCAGTTGGGAAGATGGAGTATCCAAAAGCAGAGAAGAGGTTTCTGATATCAGGGTTGTGATAGAGCTCTCCACCTTGGTCAACCGAGACATACTTGTTGGCACAAGCTGGGTTGTGCTGGGAGAAGAAATGCTTGAGCCAATGGAGTGGTGCGGCCTTGGAGATTCTGGTATCACCATACTTCATACCGGTGTGGTGATCTGTGATGAGGATTCAAGCTGTCTCACCATGGATGCCCACGTAGTCACGCTTTTGTTTACTGTTGGATGATTTGGCGCCTGAAAAAGCAAAGTCAATAGACAAGCCCTGAAAGGATTGTGTAGCCCTTCTGGTGGAATGGGATCCAGCAGGGGTCTTTGTTTGCTTACATTAAATACAAGTTGGACATTGATCAAGGACACTCGTTTGGCGTTTGAACTTTGGTACTCCAATAATGTACTTATGAGCTTGGTACAGGAAGTCATCACATGGGTGTCCCAGTCGCTGATGCCAGAGAAGTTTTGATGTTTTGGCTTTGATGGCTTGAATGGGGATATTTTTGTCCACAACCTTGGTGAAAAACAATTTTGCATCAAACCTTGGTGTGTTGCTGGTATCAGACTGAGCTCTTGCCGCTTCAGTGCATTTTTGCAGTGTCACAAGGTTGGTGTATATATCATACCTGTAGTTGCTAATGGCTTCTTTGGAGGCCAGTTCCCAAGCTTTCTTAAACTCCATGTCGGTGGCCAAAGCATATGCTGAAGATGTTGCACAATTGGCATATGGGGATGCAAAATCAACATATGGTATCAATACTGGGTGTGTGAAGCACTGACCATCAATAATGCTTCCATGGAGGACAATGCTTTTGACAGTGCTATGCTTGTGATGGCAAATAATCGTGAGGTTGCCATTCTGTTGAACAGACGAGTCATGGGTGTCAGTGAAGGCTTTGTGTATGGACTGTTCACTGAATTGTTGTCTCATTTGTGATGTCGTTCCACAGAGGTCATTCTCACTCAGTAATGTTGTTGACAGGGAGGGAGAAGTTATAGAAGAAGACTTTGAGATATCCTATGTGATTGGGAGCTGGTATATGCACGTAGCCTGATCCTTCAGGAATGCAGCTGGCTGCCTTGCCTCCAATTGCTGCTGTGAGCCTGACTGGACATTTCCTCAGCTTGGTGTAAGGTTTGTAGCCATGCAGGATATGCTGTAGGTTTGTGCACGAAACTTTGGCACTGGTATCAATCTGCGCTCTGACACCTTGTTGGAAATATGCTGCAGCTGCAATAGGATCTGGAGGTACAAGATTTTTTACATGGTTGGTATCAACTGGGATAGGATTGTGTCTGTCGAAGTTGAGGTCTCCATTGGTTTCCAGGTGTGATTCCAATACAGGGGCTGTAACCTCAGGTGATGTCATATCACAGTAGACATCAATTGGGATTGAAGGCTGTAGGCTATCCCTAGGGAGAAGATCGACAGCACCAATCTGGACAGATTCATAGGAGCTAACACTGCTGGAGTCCAAGGAGGGGCATAAGCTTTTCACTTGACCGGCTGTGGCATTGTCAAATCCTTGAGGATCATCTTGAGGTGTTGTCATATGGCTGCAAGAAAGACTGTCTATTCTTGGCCTTGGCAAAAAAATTGGTCTTCTACTGCATCATCTGGGGGGACCTCATCTTGATCTTCATCTTCAATGTTGATCTGAGAGATTTGTTGAGTAGAATCTAAGAGCTGTTGGGTTTCTCTATTGCATTTGCTTAGAAAAACAGCTGTGGCAATCCTATGTTTCTTGAGGGACTCAACATCTTGTAAGGCAGGACAATTATCAAAACTATGACCGGATGTGTGGCAAACAATGCATTTTCTGGATGTGTCAAAGAGACTGGGTTGTTTGTCGAATGCAGAGATGGCGTTGCAATATGCTTGATGGAGGAAGGGATTGTCAGATGCTTCATCCATTTCAGGGTATCCAAGGGAGTCAATCAGACTGATTGAGTGAGAAGTCAAAGTAGAAGGGGTGCTAACAGTATTGTTGCCAGCGCGTTTTTGGAACCTATCAATTCGGCGAGGACCTGGCCTGGTTCCTGTGATGGGAAATTGCTTGAGCAGACTTGATTTGGAGGTTTTGTCCTTGTACTTCTTTTCAGCCTTTATCTCTTGCTCATATGTTTGCAGGGTTTGTAGGAGCCTGCCTGCTTTGTATTTGTCTCCTTTGAATTGGTCATCTGAGTTGCGTTCATCTTCTCCTTAACTGGTGGTGGTAAGGTTGCTGGATTCCATGGAAGGTCAAGTGTTGCTTGGTGGTTGGCGCCAGCGTTGTTGTTGTTGTTGTTGTTATTATTGTTGTTATTGTTGTTGTCGTTGATATCACGTTCTGATAGTTTATCAAGGAGAGCGCGTTGGCCTTCAAGGAGTTCCATCATCTTTTCATCGTAAATTCTGGCTTGGGGTGTTGGAGGGTCAACAGTGGAGTCATCATCCAAATCGGCCTGTGTGGCACCTTCATAAACCTTGTCAAACCGTTGGGCTTTCCAGGTGGGTTTAAACTTCCAAGATGTGATTAGGAGTTCAATGGTAATGGATGGTTTGGAGGAGTCGTCTGTGTGATGCGCAAGCGCTTCTTTAGCAGCCTTTTCTAAGTCAACAGGACCTTGCAGTTTCTTGCAGCGCAACTAGATAGTAGTTCTGTGATGTGACCTTTCTGGAGCTCTGTTAATTGGGGGAGAGGATAGGTGATAGCGTTGACAACGCTGCCGCGTAGATTGGTCATCATAGAAGGGGCTAGTACCTTAGCGTCCGTTGTGGTGCTCTCCACAAATAAGTCTTCTGTGTCGGTATCGTCCAGGATAGTTGAATATAGGGTATTCAATTGTTCATCATATGGGCTGTTGCCCTTGAATTTGAATCGAATGCCTTCAAGCGCATTCCAATCAAATAGGTCTGCCATGCTTGCTTGTGGATTATCAAAGAACTGTATGTAGAGACAGTGGATACACCCCCTGATTCACAAGCAGGAGGGGGAGAAGGGAGAAGAGAAAAAGAAAGACGGCGTCGTCGTCGAAAGCGGTGTCGTCGTCAAAAGAACGAACAAAGACCAAGAAGAAACGGAGACCGGAGAGAGACGAGGAAGAAACCGTGCCGTGGCGTCGAATCGATGGTGTGGAGGTGAGGACTGAGAGCCGGCGAAAAGTTGCAGAAGAGAATCAACGGTGTGCAGAAAGAAGCAGCCAGTGGAAGGAACGATGACCGGAGAAACCAAAAAGAAAGAACCGGCATCGTCAGGAGAATTAAGCAGAGAAAAGGACCGAAGGAACGTTTGTCGGAGAAAGAAAACCCCCCCAAAGAAATATCGACCGTCGGAAGAGACTGTCGAAGATAGGTCAAGGAAAACTGTCCTGTTTTATTGACTGATATCATACCATTCACCATTGTCTTGTGAGTTCACGAGGAAGACAAGATCAATGAATGTGTTCAAGGTCTGCTGGTCGTCAAGGCTAATAGGCTGCCAACCTTCTTGACCACGATATTCTAAATATGCAACCTCATCAGGGCTCGCGAGGTGTGCGACAAATCCATCCCAGGATTTGATGTTAGCTGAAATGAGGGCTTCACAAAGGTGACTGTGAGCTTCCTGAGTAGCATTCAGTGTTGTATGTAGGATATAAGCGAGTTCCGAATCAAAGGATGGGAACAGTGATTTGAGATCGTCAGGGAGTGGAGGTGTTACGGGAACAGGTGCTGGATATGACACTGGATGGTGGAACTTGACAAAATCAAAGTAAGCCTGACGACCATCGCGTGTCCATTGGTGGTTCAACACACAAGAGGAAGAAAAATCACCTTGGAACACATGCCGGAGGAGTGTCCAGAAGAATGCACATTGTTTGTCATGGAGAGCCTTGGGGTACCCTGTAAGCACAGTATCTGGCCAGTCTGGATCAAGGAATGTAGTGGTGTTAATACCATTTGCGTCAAGTATAGCTTTGAATTTTACAAGCCAATGTTCGAATTGAGCATCATTGTTCAGCACTGGGAATGTGGTTGCATCACGAGAGATTCGCGTCCAGTACTCATATTGAAGTTGATCAGACGATTTGGGGTTGACAGTGGAGTCTGGGACAGATGCGAGGACAGAGTATGAATAGTCTTCAAAAACTTCCTTGGTATACAGATTATGATCTGTTGGGTCCTTTGCCTGATCTTTCAGGTGATCACCAAAGGTGAGAAATAGGTGAAGTTCTTGTTGTACATATCTGGGCAGCTGCTTGTATTCATTACTATCGTGATATGTGAGAGCTTCAAAATCACGTAGTAGTATGAATTGCTACCATGTACGAATGGTGCTATTCTTGAGTGCGTCACATAATATGCTATCGGATTCCTTGGATACATCAAACAGCTCCTGCATGATGGTGGCCAATGGTTGATCAAAGGAGTGAAGCGCGTCATGCTGAAGGTTGGAAGTATTCATGATAGATGTATGGATGGTCTTTGCTTGATGGCCGATAGCGGTGGGGAAATTGAAATGTTTTTGATTATTCGGATCGCCGTTGTTGATGAGAGAGGAGAATTCCGCCTTCAATGAGGGCTGTGAGGCGTGTAGGAGGCTTGGCTGGTCCGTAAGAATAGAAGTAACGGATACAGGTACACGTAGAGGCCTTCTATTTGTGAGGTATGAACAGCAAGCAGGTCGGGACGTATCCAGGTCTTGGGGAAAGCGAAACCAAGTGGCTTGCTGGATTGTGGTAGGGGCGAAACGAATTTGGTGTGAGCAAAACAAGCAGATTTGCTCTATGTTCGCCGTTACTGAGAAATTGCTGAGTACAGCTCGAACTGTAGTATCTCAATCAATATCTTGAGTCCGACAACCAGACCAATATTGGTGTCTTCAGTAATACAGAAGGGACGCGTATTCGAGGGCCTTGGAACGAGCGAAACGAATTGGGTTGCTGCAAGAATCTTGCCGTTGTCAGTGCTGCAAATTTCGCTGTTGCGGTGGAAATTGGATATCTTCGTCGGTACTGGGAGATAGATGACCAGAATGATACCAGAGTGTTCGCAATAGCGAGGAGAAACCGTTTCCGATGAGATACGGCGTGCTGGTAACGTGTCGTAGCAACGAATATTAGTGACGTGTATACGATGTTGTCGTCATAGTAGTTATTGTTGTTGTTGTTGTTGTGATATTGCCGTGCTTACGCTGAGCAATTGATGTATATCGCGTATGGATAAAAGCAATTATCGATGGATATTTGCAGTCGGTGGCTTGATGATAGTGCTTAGCACAATCTAATGTTGGGCGTCGGTATCTTGGCAACGGTGGGGTCACCAGGGATGGATCACGACGCGGAAGAAAATGGACCCAGGAAGCTTATCGGTCTTGAATGAATGAGTTACTATTGGCGTATCCAATGCAATGTCTTTGTCGTGTGATCGAATCAGAGAACTATCAATCATCGGCCCTAGTCGAGTCAATCGATGATCTTCTGTTGGATTGAGCGTCGATATGTCCTTGACAGTGTGGTGTTACGGGGAGTTTGGACGCAGAAAATAAGATCCGGAGAACATGTAATGTGGTCCTTGGATGGAGGGATTGCTGTTGGCGTGTCCAATGCAATGGGCTTCTATTAAAGACAAACGGCTTGTTTGTTGATGGTCTTTGTTGTGTAATTGGATCAGAGAACTATTGATCGTCGGCCGTAGACGTTCGTTTGATGATCTGCTGTCAGATTGTTTTCGACGTCGTTTTCTTCTACTGTCGTCTTTGTTTGCAAGCTTCAACAAGCTTGCGACTGTTAATCTGTTAAATTCCTTTTGAAAGTGGCTGTTAAGCTGACTCAGTCCAAAGGCAAAGAAGAGCAACAGGAGCTGTAGCTGCAGGCTGGTTGAGGTGCCGGTCTGTTGTGGTCTAATATTTCTCTGATATCCACTACGATTGAACGCTAGTCCAATCAGATCTATTCTAACTATCGGTGTTTGGCACAGTCAGTTAGATCTTAGGCTTGTAGTTCTACAATGGGAAGCATGGCTACCAATGCAAGGTTTAAGATTGAATAATCAAATAATCTAAAAGTATGAGATAAAGAGATAATCCTTGCTGGAGAGCAAGTATCTCTTTTAAAGATTGGTACTGCCGCTAATACAGCACGTATTCTATGTATACAGCAGAAAACAAGTTCGTGAGCAGCGCTTTGAACCTATGCTGTCTTTTCTTGAAAACAGCACACTTAACAAGAGACTGCATGTGCGAACCTCTAGTGTGTGTTCTTCTCTGATTACTAAGTATCGAACTTCAATTGCAAGAATGATTGTTGTTCGATCACTAAGTATCGAATTTGGGTGTCAGAATGACAATTGCACCTCTGGTTTGTTCATACTCCAATTTCATATAGAGAAAGATATAACCTCTGAGTCTCATGATTCCAAACACTGAAGGTGCATACGACTCTATCGGTTGTATCTTCAGCTAGTAGTATCGTATCATTCCAGCGACAGTACTGTAAGTTACGTAGGAATGTACGTACGTAGGTTCGAGTACTGTAACTGTCTCATACATACGAAAGGAATTTTATAGCAAGCTCAACAAAGCACAGGCCAACTACACAACCATCAAAAAGGAATTACTCTCCATTGTTGAAACATTCAAAGAATACTGACCAATGCTCCTCGGCGCACTCATTCATCTGTACACCAACAATAAAAATCTGACGTACAAGCTCTTGACATACAACACCCAATGAGTTCTCCGATGGAAACTAATCCTAGAAGAATACAACCCCATTTACCACTACATCAAAGACCCCAAAAACACAGTCACCGACTCCCTCAGCCGTACCCCAACTACCCTCACATCATATTTCACAACTACAGATTTTGACAATGATGTCTCGAACAACGACTCCTTCTTATTCTCAACCATGGCCACAAGCCTCATGGCGCTGCCATCATACGCTGCATCGACTGATAGTCATACTGTCAAAAACAGCTACTTGATTCACCCACATTTTGACCAAAAAGGCAGATTGTCATTTCATTTTGCAACCATTCACCAATACCAATTGCATTATCCCAAAGTTCTAACTCTGTTGCAAAAAGACCCCAGACAATTTTTCACACAAAAACTCAACAACGTAGACATTGTCTGCCGATACGACGAACTAACACCTAACTCCCAGTGGAAAATTGTCATTCCCAATGACCTGCTCGCCCCCCTTGTCAAATGGTACCACAAAATCACCGTTCACTCCACAGACATGGACAGACTCGAAGCTCTTCTCTGTCGTCATTTCCATCATCCTAACCATCAAGCAGTATGTCGCAATGTCATATCCAACTGCCTCATCTGCCCACTAGTATGCACAGGTACCCACCAAGCCGGCCAACGTGCACCCCAAACAGCCCCCATAACGCCCTGGTTAGAAGTCCACGTCAACTGCATCGGACCATGGAACGTCAAAATCAACAAGATCAACCTTCGATTTGATGCTCTAACATGCATCGACCCAGTTACCAACCTCCTTGAAATCATTTGTATTCCAGGTCCCAAAACAGCCGACAACGTCAGACACCGTTTCAAAAACTGCTGGCTCTCCCGTTACCCTTGCCCCATGTGCATCGTACACGATCATGGTCCCAAATTCAACGGCCACGACTTTCAATTTCCGCTCAACTATGCAGGCATCAAGCCAATCAACATCTCTCCTCACACACCCACAGCCAACGGAATCGTCGAATCCACACACAAGACCATCAGCCAAATCATACGCATGATGATCAATCTCAAGCCACCAAACACAGAAATAGAAGCCAACACCCTTGTCAACGAAGCAATATCTACCGCAATGCACGCTCTCTGATGTAATCCAGTCTCCACTCTAGGAAATTTTTCACCCGGCGCCCTCGTATTCAACCGCGACATGCTTCTCAACATTCCACTCCACGCCGACATCATCACTTTAACCAAACACCGCCAAGCTCAAATCGACAACCGACTACTTTGCGCCAACCGCAAACGCACGAAACACGAATTCATCGTAGGTCAAGGCGTTTCCGTCAACATACACAATCGCAACAAACTCAATCTCGTTTGCGAAGGTCCCTACCCAATCTTACAAGTCCACACTAACAATACAGTCACCATACGTCGCGGACGCGAACATGAACGCATCAGCATCTGTCACCTTATCCCAGCCAAACCATCATAAATTTTCATAGTAAGGGAGAATAAACAACGCACAGACACTTCAGTCATGAGTCACTAACACACTCATTCAGTCCAGTCATGCGTCATTGACACACTCCAACAGTCATGAGTCAATGACATCGTTCCCGATCATCTGTAATTGTTCAATCGTATTCGAACATCAAATAGAACCTTCTCCTTGAAGTCTCATCCAAATTCCAATTATCAAAGAACCCAGTTCTTTTCCAATTGTACCACTGCACTAGCTGGGAAGCTTCTCGACTTATCTCAAAGTCATAGTAGACACTAAAACTCAATAGCACACAATTTCATACACAGCGTAGTTCAGCGAGGCAATCCCTTTTGGCAAACGGATTGTTCAATCAACAAAATTTGAAATCATATCACACCCCGTGCGGTTGAAATTTCACGGCATTCCAATCCCATTGTGGCTCAAAATTCGTCCAAGAAGTTCAAAACAACAACAACATACTGCGAATCAGGTTTCAGTTTCAACTATAATACACGACACGTATCAATAATATTATACGTCTAATAGTAATGGCTACAATATGTCTACATTTTTTGTTTTGCAACAACACAGCGAGCGAGCAAGAGAAAACCCGAAACAAAGTGGACCCGTCCAGTCCGTCTCGAATCTCGCGCCATCCCTGTATCCCATCCCGTGCTTTCGTTGCGTTGCGTTGCGTTTCGCTCAATTGTCCAACTCACCGTCGCCCCGGTAGTAATACATGGTCGGGTAGGCGGTGTCGGTGGGAGCATAGGTTCCGTACACGTACGTCGATGTGCCAAAGGACGTGTCGTGCGACGAGGGATACCACGTTTCAGTTCCTTCGGGCGCTTCCGTCGGCACGGACGCGGGGGGTTCCTCCTCCACGGGAACGGACACCGCATCTGCATCTGCATGTGCAGCCGCGTGCGCATGTGCATGTGCATGTGCAGCCGCATCTGCGGTCCTCACAACCGCGGCAGTAGTAGTAGTAGCAGCAGCAGTAGCAGCAGCAGCAGCGGAATCCGCGTCCAACGCAAAGGGCAGGAGGACGCCGTCAACGAGGTGCACAATGTGTCCGTAACAGGCAAACAGGTCGGGCTGCACGATCCGCGGGAGGAGGAGGTGATTGTCGTTGTCATTTCCCGGTCCCTTTTGGAATTTTTCCCCGTGTTCACACTTTGTACGGCTGGAGCGTCCATCGCTGGCCGTCACCAAGAGTCCCTTGCAGGGCAGGTCGTCAAATCCAAAGGCGGGTGGATACGACAAGGCGGCGCCGATACCGCTACCGTCGCCACCAATCGCATCGGTTGCGGTGTCGGTGTCCGTGTTAGTGTCTCTTACGCCGTACAGCCCAATGTGGAACAACAGGATGGATTCCAGGTCCTCCGGATCGATTGTTCCTCCTCCCATAACCGTAACAGCAGCCTCCAGTTTGGCAAAGGCGTTGTCGGTCGGAGCAAAGATGGTAACGGGAGGAGATCCCGCAGCGAAATAGGTTTTCTCCAGCCCTTTGTAGACGTTTGTGAAAAGATCACAGAGCATGGTTGTCGTCTGAAGCGGATCGTTGCACAGAATCTCGACTGGCAAACAATAACAATCATAATAACAATCATAATAACAATCATAATGATGATAAACCCATCGGGCAAGGAGAGAGAGAGAGAGAGAGAGAGAAAACGAAATCCAATGGATGCGGTTAGTCAGAAAAATAAATACACAACACAGACCGAGCAAAAGCAAAACGAAACAACACAACCCCATCCCATCCCATCCCATCCCATCCATCGGATACCACTCGATTGTTCTGCTTCATGCTGCTCTACACTACGCTACGCTACTCAAATCTACACTCCTGCCATCACTCACCAACGGTGGAGCACGTGTAATTGGGCGGTTCGGTGGGAAAGGGCCGCTTGGTGGGATGCGGGGTCGGCCGTGGTGGAAACGTCGGGAACGGTGTGGTCGGTCTCCGTGTGGGTCGCTGCGTGGGCTTTGGCGTTGGGGCGTTCGTTGGATGGTGGGTGGGTCTGCGGGTAGAAGGACGCGGGGTGGGTCTGCGGGTAGAAGGACGCGGGGTCGGTCTGCGGGTGGGAGGCTCGGAAACCGGACGCGTAGTCGGTTTGCGGGTGGGAGGCTCGGAAACCGGACGCGTAGTCGGTCTGCGGGTGGGAGGCTCGGGAACCGGACGCGTAGTCGGTTTGCGAGAAGGCTCGGAAACCGGACGCGTAGTCGGTCTGCGGGTGGGAGGCTCGGGAACCGGACGCGTAGTCGGTTTGCGAGAAGGCTCGGAAACCGGACGCGTAGTCGGTCTGCGGGTGGGAGGCTCGGGAACCGGACGCGTAGTCGGTTTGCGAGAAGGCTCGGAAACCGGCCACGTAGTTGGCCTCGGAACGGTAGGATCGGAAACCGGATGATGCGTCGTCGTGGTCGGTCTGTGGGTGGAAGGCTCGGAAACCGGAGACGCAGTTGGCCTTGGAACGGGCCGAATGTAGTACTTGACCCATCGTCCGTTCTCCCATCGGTATCCAATGCTGTATCCATCGCCGGCGGTGAATCCGCTCTGAAAGTATCGATGGCTGCTGTTGACATTGTTGTTGCTGCTGTTGTTATTGTTGCTGTTATTGCTGTTATTGCTGTTGCTGCTGCTGCTGCTGCTGTAGGTGGTAGTGGATCCGTGTCGGTTGTTTCCATTGTATCCGTGGCCGTGGCTACCGTGAACGTTGGAATGATGCTGCTGCTGCTGCTGCCGGATTCCGATTCCGCGAAAGGGTTGGTACATAGTAAGGCTTCGTTGTCCCGTTTTGCGGGGCGGCACCATCCCAGCAACAACAATCGCTTCGTCGTTGGCATTGCCGTTGGCATTGGCCGCCCATTGTTGTTGTTGTTGTTGTTGTTGTCCCCGAGTGCGAGTGCGAGTGCGAGTGCGAGTGCGAGACCGGTGGTCGTTGTCCTTGGAAGCGGAAGCGGAAGCAAAAGTTGAAGCCTCCGCCACCCCACAGAGCAGCAGCTGGACCAATGCCAGTGCCAGTAATACGGCTCCCATTGCTCGTTGTTGCTGCTGCTGCTGCTGCTGCTGTTGTTGTTGTTGTCCTTGGATACAGATTCTCATTGTATATGTGCGGTACGTAGTACGTACGTGTTTGGGAGGTACGATATCGGTGTCGGTATCGGTATAGGTATAGGTATACCGCGATGCAGGAAAAATTGGAAATGGGAATAGACTGTCGTTGTGGTTCTTGTTGTTGTTGTTGTTGTTGCTTGCGGGCGGTGGTATTTGTAGTCGTTGTCCTTCGAGGTGTCGGGCAGTTCCAGTATTAATAAGGCACGTGTGTGTGTGTGTGTGTATCCTGTCCTGTCTTTACAGAAAAGTAGGTCTTATGTTGTCGACGTTCCGAATCCGGGAAGGCAAGACTTATGTCGAATGCTACCGTACGAAGGATGTGAGAAATAGAAGTAATTGTACATAATAATATCAAAAAATAATGGCAAGGATAATAATAGAAGATACTTGGGTGAGACTCTTGGATCGTGCCATAACATTATGATGATTGATGATGTGTTCGTTCGGAAATTCACGTGAATGATTCCGTAATTACTAACAATCGGAGGCGGCAATCAATCACACATACATCACATACTCGAAGAAGGAGGGCACGCGCGTGTGGTAATTCTTTCGCGCTTTGTTTTTGATATTTTCTTCTTTGGTCTTGCGGTTCCTTCTTGCGGACACGTAACATCGTTCAGTACTCGTACCGGTACGATTACGAATAAGTAGTCGTAAGATTACGTACGGTACCTGATCTATGGGCACGATTGGTGGGACAGCACGACACGACACGAATCGAATCGAAAAAACTTGACAGATATTGCTACTGCTAATACAGTACCTACGGTACGTACTCGTACGCGTAGGTACGCAGCTAGCTAGCTAGCTAGCTAGTAGTCTACTACTCCGTACTAGCTAGCTATCTGTCACCTGTGACATCAATACTGGCAGATAGCCTCCGTATCAAAAAATAATAAGAGATTATTTATACTAAGTCAGAGAAAGTCAGACCTCAGTCTTAATGATTGTGCGCAGTTTAACGGTTAACCGTAACTTCCTCTGACTTGGTCGAATAACCACTTTCAGCAATTCCAACCAATGAGATTAAGCACATACTACAAATAGGTTCGCGAACATGATGTGACACTCACAAACATGTAATTATTCTTGTTCAGCCAACAATCAGCTTTCAGAAGGCTAGGGCGCCCGGACCGACCCACAAACATCAGAAGGCTAGGGCGACCCACAAACACAGCAAACACATACACTTTGATTCCAACAAACCAAACATAAACATAAAGACACAAAAAACGATGAAAACGACCAGAACAACGGAGCAACCAAAACACTTACAATATCCACCCAAAATAACACCGCTATCCTCAACAAATTGATCCCTTGGTCTCCAGCAAGCAAAATGTCTTACACAAGTGGTATATTTGCCAAAGCAGCACGGCAAGTCCAACATGATGACAATGATGGTATTCCAATTAATACTACTCAACTTGCATACGGTCAAAAAGGGGAAGAATTCCTTCAGTATTGTTGAGCCAGCGTATTTTTTCCCTGTGGTTACTCTACTCAAATAGTAGCTGAAGAAAAGGCATTTGGCTTCCTTTTCTATCAGGCATATCAAACGTGAAGGACTAGAGGCTGTAAGAAGTGTCAATCCTGGACAAAAAAATGACGTTGGCAACTACGACACCGTGATGGCAAAATACAACAGCAATCATGGCGCTGGTGCTTGTGAGCCGGTGCTGGAGTCAGACCCTGTAGGTTATGATACTGTGAATCAGTACTTCTGTTTCATCCTCAAAATATTGCGGCATCAGAGGAGTCAGAACGCCAACACTCTTACAAAGGAAGACCTTTGTACTGACAGGGTTACACAGTTGCTCCGGGTTGTCCAATTAAGAAAGAAACAGATCAAGATGATGCAACATGACAAGAAAATTGATCATGCATTGTTGCCATACATGATGGTGACAAGCATCAAGAAAATCAAGGCTTTCTTGTTTTCTAAGCATTGTAACAAACATAACTACAACATCGCAGCCTTGAGGGGCTGATTCTGTTTCCTTATGACGCATTGTGGTGTTCTGCGCGACGAGTCCTTATTCAAATGCACATTGTTGGATCTATGCAGCATCATCAAATCTGACAAAGGCGTTAACTCCTGCCTGATCTTTATCATGCAAATCATGACAGGGAAAACAAACGGTCAGAAAACTTTGTACGGTTGTGTGATCAGGCACCGCAACATTAACATGTGTCCCATTGGCGCATTGGGCTTCTACTTGATGACACGCTTCCATTCAACGGGAGAGCTTTTTCAATACAGCTTTGCGGATAACGCGTCATGGTTCAAAGTCAAATTACTCACTGATTGTAATAACTTGCAGAACCACTGTCCAATAACAGACCAAACGTATGCCAAAACCATGCGGAAAGCATGCAAGGCCATGGGCGTCGTATCAAAGAATTGTGTTCACTTTGGCCGCAGATCAGGTGCAGTTGCATTGGAGATGCAAGAGGTGGATCCACAATACATCAAGATGATCGGAATTGAAACCTTGACGTCAGAGAAGATTGATATTCCTCAAAACTCCCACTGAAGGCTATGCAGATCTTGGCTGGACATGGGCAAGACAGAGGTAGCTTCTTCTTGCCCCTAGGTACCATCGACCCACCTCCAGAGCTTTGTCATCAAGTATTCCCATTCCTTGACAAGGCGATGGACACAATCACAAATGTCCGCAAGAAGCCGACTGCTCAAGCGTTCTTTGAGCTCCTGTTGAATTTGCAATGTGACGTGCTGCAGGATGCCGCGGTCTTGATACACAAAGGGAGACAAAAACACCTCTTTTCCTTGCCCATTTTCAACACCAAATTGTTCCACACTTATCAAGCTTCAGTTGTTGAAAAGCTTATGGGAGTAGGAGTTGACAAGGAGAGAGGAGGTACTACCTCAATCCAACAAAGTATGGACATTGCACTTCCAGGGTTTTGCGACCCACTTCACAACATTCATTCCAAAGTCTATAATGTTTCAAAGGACGTTACATGAATAGACGCTAAGGTTAGCAAATTTGAAGAGAAACAAGATGCTATCAACAGACAAATACACCATTACCTGCAGCACAAGGCTTCCTTTCATCTTCCAACAGAAGCAGAAGCAACAACAAGAACAACAATCAGCGCAGCAGGTACTAACCTTCAAAATATGTTGATCCGACAGCATTTGGCGGTTTCCTCAATGTGAAAGGAGTGGTTTTGACTTGAGAACTTCAAAGAAGATGACTTCCCCGGGAGGGATTGAAGAGCTTGAAAAGAGATTTGGCAATCAATGGAGGAAGCATTATAATGCGGCAAAGCAGAAGCAGTTCTTGTGACTCAAGTGTGTTATAGAATTCGTCAAGGGGAGAGTTCATTCTGGAGAATCCTTAGAGGCAATTCTGAAGGAAAGCGATGCCTTAATGAAGAAAAATACCACACTAGCATCACTCCACAACCATGTCCAGAAGGCTATGTCATCTTGACTTGTTAGTCCATCCACCACCAACCAATCAACAATCAATTTGTGGTTCATTCTCAAAGCATCAGCAAACGCTTTGCAAATGGTTTGGCTTGTAGACTGTTGATTGGTTTCCCATTGTCAATTGTTGATTGTCAATTGGAGAGGAGAGTCATCGCCAATTGGAGAGTCAATTGGAGAGCTGATTGGATTGGTGGAGAGGAGAACCGTCACTTGGAGCGGAGGAGTCGATGCGATTGAAGAGGAGAAGAGTCGATTCGATTGGAGAGGAGAGGAGCCGATTTGATTGGAGAGGAGAGGAGTTGATTCGATTGGAGGAAAGAGTTGATTCGATTGGAGAGGAGAGCCGCGGATTGGAGAGGAGGACAGTCGATTGGAGAGGAGAGAGCTGGTTGGAGAGCTGATTGGAGAGCCGATCGTTGATTGTTCTGGCAAATCCCATGGTCGATTCCATTTGACAATTGTTTTGCTTATCATCAGTTTAGTAGATTGGTGGAGGAGGAATCCCATGGTCAATTTGATTCCAAGATTATTTGGCTTAGCAAAGTTTACAGAGCC
This sequence comes from Pseudo-nitzschia multiseries, assembly GCA_037355745.1. NCBI lineage: Eukaryota > Bacillariophyta > Bacillariophyceae > Bacillariales > Bacillariaceae > Pseudo-nitzschia > Pseudo-nitzschia multiseries. The sequence goes on from CM074786.1 coordinate 1,780,294, forward strand.
AAAAAAGATGCGGAGTTTAGTTCCAAATTAGAAATGATGAGCACTTTGTTCCAAAATTAGAAATTATGAAGTGCAATCAGTCGATATCTACTAGTAATATCGTGTGTTACGTAGTGGAATCACGTGCTTTTTAGTTTGAAAATTAGAGTTTCCTTTTGCAAATCACTCCAAGCAATCTCAACCAATCGTGGAAATGGATCCCATTTTGTTGAGTATCAAAGAACGCATCATGTTTAAGTTGAATATCAAAAAACAGAAATCATTTTAGAAAAAGTTTTGGGATTTGCCTCGGCCAGTGACTTTAGTCCCAGCGGGTAGGGCTGTCTTAATTTATGTTTGATCTTCAGTCGTTGATATTGATATTAGGCCTAAAAACTGGAGTGGAGATCACTCTTCGGGTTCAGGTTCGGGTTTTGGTCCGTTGGATAGAAGAGGTGCGGTAGTCTACTAAAATAAGTGGTGTCCCGCGGTTAGAGGTGACGTTTGTTAATAGGGAATGAAGTGCTTTTTGGAATGACCGGGCATAGATTTGTGTACGGCCGGGAATATCAGCACAAAATGATTTCTTATAACACCAGTCAATAAGATGAGGTTCAAACCCATCACCTTCTATTTCAGGCACAGTTGTGCAAATGTCCTTCATGACTGTTGACCTCCTCATCTGTATGAGATTGCCTTTCGTCCATGAAAATAAATTGAGATGCCCCAATTTGATAGCCCATTCATACAATTCCTTCTCTGCAACTAATGGTATGCTATGATTCCGCATGATTTTCATTAACTTGATCTTGACCTTCAGTTTATCTGATACATGCCTTCCAGCATTGGGTGTCATAATTGCTGTGCTTGAACCAGAAGGAGAATCATTGACAGAAATGTTGTTACCTTCTCTATCAACACTAAGAGAGGGGGGCAAGAATTTGCTGTCAATTACTTCTTCCTCATTGTAACCGTTAGGAGAAAGCAAACTATCATTGGGAACATAGTTCATCATCATCCTCAATCTTTGCTAATTCCCTACCAATCAAAGAACGCTTGATTGGCTCGACAGAAGGGTCGAACATAACTTGATTGTCGAGCACCTCCGGTAGTAGGCCACTACTCAGTGTACAGTTACTGGTGTTTGTTAGACCTAATTGTTCACTAGCATCCTGTGGCTTCTTGGATTTTTGGATGAATAGGGAAGGTGCAAAATCATCTACCCCCGAACATTTGTTGTAATAAGAATAGCATGATTCGTTATGTGAAATATGGCTCAGAAGATCAGGCAAAACAATTAGTCCTGTATTCTTTCTTTGTCTTGCTGTAAACAAGGGGGTTTCTTCTTCTTGGTAACCTTCTTCTTTCCATAACCAGTAGTGATTGGAGGAGAGTCCAGGTAGCAATGTCTACAATAAATCTGATATTTTTTGGAGTGCGGACCATCGTTACTACCATAGTACAATAGCCAGTAATAAAAATAAAAATGAGGAACCGATTGATATTGAGAAATTGCGACCATGCACTATTTGTTTCAGGCATCAAATTCAGTTCCAGGCCACCAAATCAGAAACAGATGCCAGTGGGGAAGGAAGATGTACTGTGCGACAAAATATTTTGAGTTTGATATTAATTTCAAAAATTGGGTGAAATTACAAAGGGGGACCGGTGGAGTCTAGCCCACATATGTGTGTGGTTCCCCAACAACCCTGAATCTCGTTTGTGTGACTTACGTTGCTTGCTTCTTGCTTGCTTCTTGCTTGTTTTGTGCTTTGGTTGAATTTGGATCAAAATTGTGAGCGTTGAATTGAATTGATGCATTGAATTCGCAAAAAGAAATGAAGTCAAAAACAAGTGGAGTCTTGTAGTACTGTATGGCCCAAAAAGAAGCCAAATAATGGGCCAGTATGCAAGGGTGTGGGTTGTAAAACTTGCACACCTTGATGATAGTTTGTGTCACCCTTTTCCACGGGGGAAAATACTGCTATGCCCAAGGAGTGGTGGAACAACAAGATACCTTTGACTGCTGGCCTACAGGCCCACGATTGGTTCCCTTCTTGGACCGGTCTGCAGAAGTTGTGCAGTCCACGATGTAGATGTCCCACCAGCACTGTATCGGACTGGCTTATGGTAAGGCAGCATCGTGGCTGCTGGTACATCAGTACGTGCTTCAGATCCTCAGAGGGGTGGTGCCTCCAGAGGCGTTTAAGATGCTCTGTATAGCCTGTGTGGGAGCCTCCTGGCTGGCTTGGACCGGTCCTTGTGGATCACCACCCCATGTTGGATGTGTGGATCTTCTGGACGAGGAGCCTCATCAGGATTTGTTCAAATTGCATTGCTTCCAGGGATCTCCTCGTTGTTTAGTTTCAGTATTGACCCCAAAGAAGTAGCTGTACCGGTAGTCAGACATCATCTGGTCCATTCTTCTTCCCCTTTGGGGTCCCTTTGTTGGGGTAGTACAAGCCGCAAGAAGGGGCTTAGGTGGAGGATATCCCTCATCCCTTTGATGAGGGAAGCGGGGAGCACAGTCCACTGTTGTTTATCCATCGTGTTGGCATAGTACTCCTCTCTGGCTGAGGAAGGCTATCCCGTTGAAGGTGGAGTGCTGATGCGGCCCCCTAAGACAAAGAAAGGATGAATCAATCTGGGTGTTCTCTCGTGGTTCAGTGGGCATTACTGCTAGTAGGGTGGTTCCTTATTTCTGGAAGGAGTGCAGGCAGGATGCAGGATGCAGGATGCGGGGTGAGGGACGAGCTTTCCCGCATCCTTTAGGAGGTTGCCTGACTGGGCCGTGGATGGACTACACAAACTCCCCACAGGACAGCTTCAAGAGGGACTCATCCTCACAAGAACGGCAACTCCGAAGAACAAGATCCCGGTATCGGATTTTCGATTCGACATGGCCAGCCAAGCTTCTATCGAAACGCCTCCTCGGCTACATCGAAATAGATAGGATGGGGGGCGTTACGATACGATGCTCGCTTACGGTGTGTACCATACGCTACAGTGTGCTTGCTAGTGGACAGTGGCGGGGAGCCAGCCGAAGCCGTCTGTCTTCGTTTACAAGTTTTAGGATGAAAATTGTATGGATTTTATCGAAGGTTACTTGTTGCAGTTTTTCTTCTAGTTTTCAAAGCATTTCACACAATTTTTCTATGCATGTACCACATATAATAATATAATATATATATGTATCGTATTGTACAGTAGTGAAGATTTCCCGGAACCGACACTCGTGTCTGCGGTGGTCTGATTCCTTCTGTTCGGGTCTATTCGGTCTAGATGTCTTCTGTCTGGACGAATGCAACCGATCGCCACGTGCTACGGTCTCGGTTCCGTTCCGTTTCGTTCTCTTCTATTGTTTCGTTTTGCTTCGTTTCGTTTCTGGTTTGTTTGTCGGCTCGTGCGGCAACGAGCGCGGCTTGGAATGCGATACGATGCGATACGATGCGATGATCCCGACAGCCTCTAAAAGAGGAGGGAGACCGCAGCAGCTCCCACGGTTGTGGCCAGTGCCAGAACCGTTGCAGAGGAGGAATAGGAAGGAGGTGACGATGACGCCAGCTTTTTGGCTTCGACGACCACGGTGGTGTCCTTGACGCACGAATTTTCGGTGTAGACCCTCCAGTATTTCTCGATTCCGATCTTGTCGGCGTTGGTATCGAACTGGTTGAGAACGGTCACCCCGGTGGAATCGGCCTTGATGCCCCAGCATGCGTCCGACGCCGGAAGGGGCGAATACTTGGGCAGAATGAGATTGGCCAGGACCGGGATCCCGTCCAGGTCCGTGCAGGTGGAGCAGTCGGCGTCCGCGCAGGCGTAGGCGTCCAGAAAGACGCTGCCCATGGTGTTCGCGGCATCGCACGAGCTAAAGACGACCTTAGTGTAGACCGTTTGTTCCTCGTTGTTGACGGCGTCGTACTGGATGGTCCGCTCGCAAAAGTGGCCCTCTTCGGTCAGGGCGGTCACGGAGGAGATGATGGCGCTGGCGAGTTTTTGTTCGGCGCCACAGGCCGAACCGTCCCTGTAAATGCTGAAGGGAAGAGGGGTATCCATGACGGTGGTGGCAGCATGGCTCGTTGTGGCAGCCGCCAGGGCGAGGGTCAACGATAGTGCAGCAGACCGAGTCATTGGGAGTGTTCGAAAGTGTATTCTATCGAAGCTGTAATTCTTTTGGAAAGGATCGAGTTGGATCGAGAATGTTTCGGTGCCTTGCTGCCGTTGCTTGTTGCTGCTGTCGGTGGAGTTTTTCTATTGTTCTTGTTGTTCTTGTTGTTCTTGTTGTCCTTGTTGCTCTTGTTCTTGTTGTTGATGATGGCGGTTATGATGGTGGTTCGTCGACGCGATCTATCATGTACCGGTAAACTTCGGGCGATTCGAAGTCGGATTCGATTCGATAGCTATCCGATGCCGGGTATCGCACGGTTTGGTCAACTCCCACCCAAGAAATTCATTACTTAGAAAACACGAATAAGATTGATTGATTCACATACATCGAAGAATTTTACCTCAACGGATCTATTTGGGGTTTTGGCCCAACAATCGGCGATCATTTTCCTAAGTACACTATTGCTGATTATTTTTTAGAAATTACAGCGATTCTGTCGTCCGCGTCAACGGAAAATAATGGCGTTGTCGAGAAACTGATCGAAACTACGGTACGTACGAATAAATACCATAGTCCACTGTAAGTAAGGTATGAAGTACGAGTACGTACGCCGTACTGAAGTAATCGTACTTCGTATGCACTGGATCATTCCCGAAATACTTTTCTTTTCAGTACGAGTACCCAGATCTCTATTTTTAGTACTAAGTATTTCGGGAATGAAAATTTTACACAGATTTTTTGGCGGGCTAGTGTATAAAATCTCAGTTTGGAATGTGGAATCTCAGTTTGGAATATATGTGGAATTCTGCGTATGAATAAGTATGAACAAGTAGGCGATAAACAACAAGTAGGCGCGAAACATCATGTGGATTCCAAAAAAGGCGCGAAAACATGTGGATTCCAAAAAAAAAGTGTGTATTACATAGATCCTAGACAACGTGAGCTCACGCCGGTTTGTGTACTACATAGAAGTATTTTGGGAATGACCCACTCCCATTCGTACTATCTGATAGGGTCAATACGTACGATAGAGAAAAAAGTTGAGTTGTATATTGGACTACGCTAAGAATGTACAGTATCAAGTAAAGGAATACAGGTATATGTTCTTTTCAAAATTGTGTTAAATTGGAATTAGTATTGTTATTTTGATGTGTGGTGGTTTGATCTACGATCTGATTTGATAGGAGTTACCCGATATCTTCAACCTGGTCATTACTCCAGAGGATATCTTTGACCCGGTCATTGTTCTTCCGGCTGGAGTTTCATTCCAGCTGGAGATGTATTCATGACTCGATCATAAGGTTGATCAATCAAAAGTTGTTATTGGGTGATTCCCCAAATAGTCTGGGTAGGGGCCCAGATTTAATTCTGTACCATTTTGACCCAGAAACCGGTCGACGTGAGCTCACGTCGACCGGTATCTGGGTCCCTACCCAGATTTGCTTGAAATCCAGCATGGAATTCCGGACTGAGGAAAATTTCGTTCCCTTATGCTCACCCAACAGACAAGTCACACATCCAACGGATCCAACGGATCGCCAATTTTGGCTGCTGATACACAACAACAAAATTCAATCAAATAATACTACCACTTCGTATAATTAATATTGCTTTATCTGCTGGTGTTGCTATGTGACAACAATGAGGGAGGAGATACATATTCAGCTCAGGGCATAATTTTTATATCGTAACATCATCAGGGAGCACATCAGCGAGCACTAGTACTACTAGTATGGCACCAATAACCAATACACGAGCACGGGCTGGACGCAGGTCGGGTGTGACCAACTACAGCAAAATGGAACTCATCGAATTGCTACACACCATCAGATCAATCCTTCCCATTGGTCCCAAGCAATGGGATCAAGTCACCCAAATCCATAGAGACAACTTCCCTGACACTGTCAGAACTGTTCCCAACCTCCGTAGGAAATACACGAACCTTTACTGAAAAAAATTCCTACCGGTGATCCAAATTGCCCCGAGGAGGTGAAGTTGGCGAAGAAGATCCGGCGTTTGATTGGAGAAGAGGAGTTTGATATGGAAGAAGGATGCATCAAGAACAATGACATAAGTAGTAGTGAGGATGAGGACTCTGATGATGACATTCTTCTTCCTCCAATCCCACTCTGTCGACCTTTGCAAGCAATGGAACCAACCCAGTCAACCCAGCTGGCACAACCAACCCAGTCAACCCAGCCGGCCAAACCAACCCAACCAATCCAACCACCACCGCTACGTCAGCCTTCCCAACAAGCAACTGTAAACGAAAATGAGGCCGCCTGGATTGCAAACGGACAGTTGAATGCATTTGTGCAAACCCAGTCAACCCAGCCGGCCAAACCAACCCAACCAATCCAACCACCACCGCTACGTCAGCCTTCCCAACAAGCAACTGTAAACGAAAATGAGGCCGCCTGGATTGCAAACGGACAGTTGAATGCATTTGTGCACGTACCACCTTCCCCAGCAGTGCCCCAGCTTATGCGCTTGCGGTCCTCTTCTTTCTCAACTGCAGGAGCCACCAAGAGACAGTACAAGAGCTCCAAAGTCAACGGCCATGAGATCCTTGCTTTCTTGAGAGAGAACTCTGAGCTTGAGAGGGAACAAAGGAGAGAGCAATCCCGGCTTGAGAGGGAAGAACGACAGGCCATGTTGGAATCGTTGAAGTCGGCCATCGTTGACATTGCCTCATTATTCGTACGACAAATTTCCAATTCCAATTTCGAAAATGAAGCTGAAGATTCCCCCCAAGCCGGTGATTCCACTTAAGGCTTTGGTTCCTGTTTAATGGCAAGAAGATCCAAAGTAGTTTCAGAATCGGAATCGGAATCAAATAACCATGAATCATCAGATGGGTTCGAAATGACTGGATTGGTTTGGTTCAAAACGACTGGATTAGTTTGGTTCAAAACGGCTGGGTTGGTTTGTGCAACAATCTGTTGTTGGTTGATTTTTTGGGCTTGAAGAGTCCGAAGAATCTTTTGTTGGTGTTGTCGGTAGATTTTGCCTTGAAATCACCATGTTGCTTTTGGTTTTGCAAGAAAAGAGATTATGAGCTTTGCAACTTGGAAAGAAAATGAAATAATAAATTACTAGTAAAAATAATGAATTACTAGTAACTACTAGTAATAACTCATGCAAAATCTTGAAGTTGGTGATAAAGTTGGTAGTACATGAGAGTCTGAAATTGATCGGAATCAGATCAATGGGAATCAACAATTCCCATGTCGATTCCCATTTCAATGTATGAAAGAACTAATGGGATTAACCCCGTCCCGCGCTGTGTTGAACCCCTCTTAAGGAGTTGTACCCCTGTTAAGGAGTCGTGTGGTTTTTACGAACCCAAACACCCAAAGCAAAACTACTCCGGATCAATTGAAACTACTCCAGATTGATCAAAACTACTTGTATAAAGTACTCGTATCCTTCCAGCAAGCTCGTCTAGCAAGCTCGTCTAGCAAGCTCTAGCAAGCTCTAAGCTCATAATTCAGTTCATAATTCATAAAGTTAGCAACAGCGAAAGCTATGTCCAAATCTCTAATTGGTCGATTATTGATCTTTGTTAATCTTTATCTACTACACTTTACACTTTGCAATTGACCAATCGACCGACCGATTGACCATGAATCGACCATGATGGTGGATTTGGATTTGAACAATCTACTCACTCAACAACAATCTACTCAACCACTCAAAGCAAAATTCGAACATCGCACCCTAAGTCCAGTTTTCAAATCAAAGCAAACCAAGTCCAAACATCCAAGTCCATCCAAACACCCAACGGCTATCAAGCACCAACTCAATGGCTCACTGGCTCACCGACTCAACGCTCAGCTACTCAAACATGCTGGTGGCATCCTCCGTTGGCTCGTTGGCGTGAGAGAATTATCCATCCGTTTGATGCATAAAAACATTCAGAATCTGGTTGTGGCCGATGGTACTTGTTTGGTAATTGTACAGAAGAAGACAGGTTCATTGTGACCTTCTGATCTCCAAATGCCTCCAATAGGAGCTTGTCTTTCAATCGTGGAAACTGCCCCTGGATCATACACATTCCCCACTCTGACAACTGCTGAAGGGATGTTGCTTCTCTGTTCAACAGAATAGTCTCTGGGGTATCCGGATCTGTCTGAGAACTTTGCACAAGGCAGTGAAGTCTCCCAGTTGCAACCCTAAACACAGAGTCAACACAAACCATTGCTAGGAACTTAACAAACAGTTCTTCTATTTTATCATAAACACCATGATTGGTGATTGTGCTTTCATGCCAGGAACCAGGGCAGTTGTAATTACAAATACAGATTCTCCCATCGGGCGCAAAGACAAAGACACTGTTGACATAAGTGTCACTGACCCAACTGTTGTAAAAGTAACTCTGAACCAACCAATCCAAAGAATGCTGAATTTTGACTTTGAGTCCATCTGCAGCGGCCCAGACTCAACGATGTTGCAGTCTTGGGTATTTGGCGCCAATTGCGGCAATGTATTCCTCCACTTCTTCTTCTGTTGGGGCTTTAACCATTGCCTTTGGATGCTTCTGCAATACAAACAAGAGAACCTTCCTGGAGAACTTCAACCATTTGTACACAACAGAGGAGTGAGTCCAAACGTCATAGACACAGATCTTGCGACAGTGTTCTAAACCAATGAAGTACTAGACCAAGACAGCAAGTTGCGTTTGCCTCACGCTTTCTTCCACTCCATACTCCATTCACATTGACCTTCCGCTTTTGAATGCATCCTGTTTTTTTGTTGACGGTGTACGCATCAAATACTGGTTGACAGATGCCTAGGAGATTGCAAAAGACCTTGTGGTTGACACCACAGCAGTTGAGAAGAGCCTGGTCATTACCTGACTGGAATAGATAAAGAAAGGGGGATTCTGAATGTCGTCGAAGGGCTATCCTTGGTGTTCTTTGGCGCCTTTCTTCGGCCGTGTCTGCGTCAGCATCGCCATCCTTGTCGTTTTGTAAAAGATACAAGGAAACAAGCAACCCAAGTGGCATGGTCAACCAATTGACAAATATTATGATGTCGTTGGTTGAGTACTATCAGTTGAGTCCCTGAAAGCCAAACTCGCAGTTGCTGAAAGTTTCCATATTTAAACAACCCACATTTTTAATTGTATCAAGATGACAATTTGCAATTTTTTAATCGTATCAAGTGGACAAATTTGGCAATTAAAATGGTCCGCATGAAGGATTCCTTATTCCAAAAATGAGACTTTGCACACTGGTCCGCCAAAATCTGGGTATGGTGATTTTCATTCCCGAAATGCAAAAATCTGGGCCCCTACCCAGACTATTTTGGGAATCTCCCATTGTTGTTGCACTATTCCCCACAGAGATCAATGAATCACTGTAGTAAGTTCACTTGTTGTATCTGTCCCTGGTGTTGTGGCACAATCTTTCTGACATTGTAATAGGTCTCTTCAATCATATTGGTTTTTTGGACTCTCGCTGGTGTGCCATTGGTGAATTCCTGGGATATAGGGGTATGGTCCATGGAACCTTTCCTGCAGCTTGGTTGGGTCATAGGTCCTAACCACCTGGTGGCATATTTGGTAGTTGTGATCTACTCTGATGCAATTCAGTCTGATTAGATTCTGGTTGGTGAACTATTAAATTCCTTTTGTACGTATGTAACAAGGAGACTACCGGTACTTTAACTTATGTACGTATATTCCTACGTAACTTATAGTACTATAGCTGGAGAGGTACGATACAACCGGTTGAGTCACGTGCACCTGTAGTGTTTGGAATAATAAGACTCAGCAATTATGCACCTCTGTATGAAAGATTGGAGTATCTCTGTAAGCAGGGTTGGAATGTTCTTCTCGGGCCATGTACTCTTAAGGCATAGGGCCGGTGACTACATCCAGCTCATATCTTATGGAAAATGACCGGAAAGGCTCATTCTTTCTGTTTCCACAATTGAAGTTCGATACTTCACGATCAAAGTTCAATACTTAAGACCGGAAGCAAGATTCCTTTTGTGTTCATGATCAAAACAAGATGAATCGCCTGGCTCCGGTATAGCCATTTCGATACTCCCGATCATGTGTTTCGATACTCACAATTAAAAGGAGAGGTTCGAAGAAGCTTCTCAATATATATATATATATATATATATATACTCTCGTAAGGAGAGGTTCGAGGAAGCTTCTCACGATATAGTATATATTATGTATATACTAGGAAGCACGTGACTCTACAGTGCTGTATTAGCAACCGCACTGTCTTTCACTGCACTAAAAGAGATATCATGCTCTCCAGCAAGATTACTCTCTTTATCTCATACTTTTGAATTAACTGATTAAAATCGCCTTGAACCTTACACATCTTGCTCTACTGCAACCATTGTAGAACTACAAACCTAAGGTCTATCTGACTGTGCCGTGATAGGTAGTTAGAAGAGACCTGGCTTAGCCCTAGCTTTGCCGTAGTGGAATAATCAATTTGGGAATCAACAGATCGGCACCTCAACCGGCTGCCCCCCCAACAGAACAGCTCCTGTTGCTCTTCTTTGCCTTTGGATTGAGTCAGCTCAACAACCCATTTTGGAAGAAAAATAATCGATTAACAGTTGCAAGCTTGTTGAAGCTTGCAAAAGAAGAAGACGACAGTAGAAGCTGTTAGAATAGGTTGAAAATATTGGTAGGCGTTAACAGTGTTCTCTATTGATTAGTTCTTGTTTAGGAAAATATGCGTCCTCCGACTGCTTAATTCAATAAATACTCACTCAACCCTCTCATGTATTATCTCGTGTTAATCTACAACTCTTCATGTAACTGTATATCTTTGACTTCATTGTTCTTTATGTAGTATCGACGTTTTGCTCTTGACATCTTCTGGTGATTGCTTTCCATTGGCTTAAGTTCGATTGTATCCATTCAGGTAATTCCTACTACCCTAGGGATATCTGTTGTTAATCAGATTCATGATTTAAGTGACTCTTCCTGATTTGCAGTTTTACTTAGACCCGTTCATTCTGTCGAAGTGAATCCCACTTAACAAGATTTGTCTCCATAAATCGACTCGTTCGATTCGTTCCAACAGAAGCACCCGCCAACAGATCCGATAGAAGATCATCGAACGAATCGACTGCAACACCAGCCGACGATTGATAGTTCTCTAATCCGATTACACAAGAAAGACACCAATCGGACAAGCCAAAGTCTTTAATAGAAGCCCATTGCATTGGACACGCCAATAGCAATATCTCCATCCAAGAACACGCGTTCCCGGATTATATTCTCCGCGTCTGATCCATCCATATCGACGACTCGATAGTTCTCTGATCGAATTCACCATTATCAAGATACCGACGCCCACCATTTGATTATGCTAAGCACTATTTTCCAACCACCGACTGCAATTATTCCATCAATAATTGCCTCAAACCATCTACAATCTACCCCGCTCAAATCGACGACGACGATCCAAATAAACGAATTTTTGTTGCCTCGCCACGCCACCGGCATGTCGTAGTATCTCATCGGAAACGACTTCCCCTCGCTATTACGAACACGCCGGTACCATTCCGGTCCTCCAACTCCAGATATTGATTGAGTTATCAAGTATCCCGGAAATTACGACAGGCAATTGGATCCAAACCCGACGTCCTCGATAACAGATGAATAACCGAATTTTCGTTGCTTTTCAAAGCTCTCTGTTAGAAGGTCGTTCCTTGAAAACGAAATATTCATCTCAGACACCACGTCGTTATCATTCTGGTCCCATATCTCCCGATATTGACAGAGATATCCAATTTTCTCGAAATAAGAACAACAACGACAATAACCGATTCTACGATCGATTATTCGCCGACGACATCACATCTCCAACGCGTCGTATTTTGTACAAAAATGGCATCCACTTGTTATTACAGACACGACAGTACCACCATTCAGATCCTCTATCTACCAATATTGACGGAGATATTCAATTTTCTGTATCAACAGATAACTGTGTATCCACGATGCTTGTCGCCTACACGACGTACCCCATTTGTTGAGGCTACAGCATCTGGCACGTTGATGATACAACCCAACTCGATCTGAATTCTCCAAGGCTACCGGTCATCGAAATTCATCCATCATGGACACTCATGACCTCCAGCGTTACGCGTTTCCCTCCTTTGATGATCCAATGACACGTATCCTCAAGGATATCTTCCATGCCAAACATGAGTTCGACAACATTTTATGTGAAGCACTCATTAGAGCAGGCATTATAACGTGGTCTTAACTCAAGCACCTCTCCCCACAGGATATTCATGATCTTTCACAGGATATACATTGTATTCGCTTTTGGAAACATGTTCCATTACAAATGTTTTTCGACTTTCGTATAAACTTGGGAAACCAAGGCAAAGACTGGCATGGCCAATCCCTATATACCAAGGAAGCCTTTGAAGCATACCTCAAACCTACTGTCTCCACACATAGACAATCTGTTACTCTGGCATCATCCCCAAAGGTTACTAAAGTTCCTCTGGGATCACAACCCAGCGTACAAGACAAGTCTTGCCTGACTGAACTGGCCCCAACACCGGTGTCATCTACGGCATCTGTTTCCTTAACGTCTCCAGCATCTGATCCTGCCTGCGAGACGCCTGTCCTTTCTACTATTGCCAACAATGGGAACCCTCTTGGATCACCTGCAATGCGAAATTTAGTTCCCACTTATGATTTTCCTGCTTACACCAGTACTCCATCCTACACTTGGACTTACTGCCCCAACACTGAATCCGTTCGCTTCAGAAGAGTTGTCTCTTCAACCATTCCTATTGTCCACACCGGCACTCCAACCGGTGATGCTTCCTCTACTACAAACCAGAAGCGTTACTCCTCAAGTCCTTCCTCTAGTAAGCCTTCAGCTAACTCAAGATGGACATGTAATGCTCAATCTACACCCGTGGTGGTATTCCATCAAACACGCAAGACAGTTTCTCCCAAGCCTACTTGCATTCCTTCATTGCAACTTCCACCATCTGGGGCACTTTCTAAGGATAGCGTCATTCCAAGCTCAGTTCATGCCTATTCACAGCATGGTGCATCTTCTTGCCCAATTTGGAAGCCTATTTATGGGGCACATTCTTCTTTAACCTACGACTCGCCTGCTGTGTGCATCACTAAACGACACCATGATGCTATCAAGCTTAAGCTGTACTACCTACATACTACTCTCTTGTTTGCTAATTGAATCTATGACAAAGTCACTTGCCATGTCGTTTTCTGACTATTTTGCAGCGGCATTTCTTCTATGCAAGACAGCCATCATGACTATTTGCAAGGATCTAATCTACGATCACGTGAATTTGTCTTCTACGACTCGATCTATGATCAATTCTACCATCTACGATCCATTAATCGATTTCTATGATTTGATATATGACCGATCTACAATCCATCAATCGTCTTCTTCTAGGATCTACATTAGATACAATACTACGATCTGATTCAAGTGTACAATTTGATTCAACGCTTCAACCTATGATCAATTGTCTTCTTGCTTGCTATTCCCAGTTGGTATCTACAAATCAATTTCTACGATTCATTTCAAGTTGGTATCTACGATCAATTGATTTATACGATTCAATCTACAATCAATCAATTGTCTTTAATTTGATACTCAATCAATTTCTATGATTCAACAACGTTCAAGATCTACGATTGATCCAATTCTACAATTCTTAATCTACGATTAATCATACAATTGATACTCAAGCTATGATCGATTCTATGATCTACGCTACAAGAATGCTATGAATATACAATCAATCAATTTCAATCTACGATCAACTGCATCCATTCTACGGTCAATGTTTTCTATGGCTTGATCTATGTATCGGTGTATCGGTTCAATCTACGGTTCAACAATCAAATGCTTATGACTTGATTCTACAATCAATGTTTTGAGAATCTACAATCAATGATTTGGTTCTATCTTCATTCCAAGTTGATTTCCACGATCGATGCCCAATCGTGGGGCATCTGAATCTATGAAAAATTGATGCCCTATCATAGGGCAGTCTTCTCCTTTGGTATTCTTCCTGTGATAAAGGTATTGAATTACTAAATCAACCGTGAAAAACACACACGGGCAATACGCGTGTATGGTATTGGCATATACGGCAGTATGGGTATATGTGCCGGGGGTACGAGTATCCGGGGGTACGAGTATTCAGTGGTACTACCCCAGGGGGAGATCAATAAGTAACAAACAGGGCGCATACAAGAATAGGACCATAAACATTTCATACATATGCTCCAGTGAATATCAATCGATACTTAAGGTACTGAACAGAGGTTTGTACTACCCGAAGCAGTGCCCGATCGATCGACCCCCCACCAGAAGTAACAATGGATTAGTAATTGGGAGATTAATATGGTCCGGAAACAATCCGATCATAATCTTATTGATAACTCTTTCCAACATCAAAATAACAACAGTAACAGATAAAATAACAAATGATGCAGACGCATGGAATGTGTTTCAATGCTGTTGCTGTAATTACACAGCTCAAGTTTGCAAGTGGGGAGACCACCTTCGACAATGGACTTGAATACGATGTAAGCTACTTCTAAGCCTCAATAAAATGGTATGCTTCCTCTCTAGCAAGAAGAAAAAACTACTACTGCACCAATTTCTATTGACATTAATAACACACCTATCTCTCCAACTCTTCCAACGGAACAAGAAGTTGCCTGCCCCGCGCGGGCGGTTCAGGAGATTGCTTTGAATTGTATGACAAGTTGGACCCCTCTTAAGATCAAAAGCGAACACCAAAACCAAACACTCGTTGTCCTCTATTAGTACTACTAGCATTAATAGAAATAGGTAGCTACTACCGTAGTTTTACTTCTTGCTAGAGAGAATGTCTGCTATTTTGTGAAGGATAGAACGTTTATTCTTCTTGCTCGTGTTCCCACTGAAACAAATACTTTTGAAGATCATCTAGATGGGATTTTGCTTCAAGGAAGGTCTTGATTGGATCAGCAATTCCAGAAGAAGCTATTGAGGAATCAGTTGAATCAAAGGAGGAGGAACTGGTGGTGCTGGCATCACTGGCACCTACTACTAGTAGTAGTCATTCATTATGAGTCCTAGTACTAGGATTAGGCTGAGGAGAAGTGACAGCAGCGGCAGCAGAAGTGTTAGTTTTTGCCCTCTTGCTACTAATAGTGACATTATCTGCCAGAGGTATTTCCGCTGCTACTGCTGCTGCTGCTGTTGGAGTAGCTCCTGGAGCCTCTGCTGTTGCGCAAGCTTTGCTTGGAGCCTCTGCTGTTGCGCGAGCTGCGCTTGGAGCTGCTGCTGCACTTGCTGGTAAAACTTACTAAATCGAATGGTAGATTGCTTGATTGCAACAGGAGATGTAAATGGCTTTTTTTCTTCATTCTTTTCTAGGAATAAGATCTGGAGGATAGTGCCTCTGTTACCATATGCATCCGCTGGACATTCAAAGACCTCTGCCTTGTACTTGTCTTGAGATTGGTCCATTGGCTTTATGAATCGAAACAAGCCTTCTGAATAAACATAGCCATCATCGTCTTCCAAGTTCTTTGAGTTTTTCCCCATAGCGGTGTACACTTGGTGACCTTCTGGATAATTTTCAATCGTGTTGCCATTTTGATTGGTACTAATATCCAATCCAGTCATAAACAGAGCATTTTGCATGAAAATAGGCCACTTGAGCTTGATTTTCAATGTCCGTGGATCTACCCAATTCAAAGAATAGTCGGTTTCCTTGGTTCCACTATGAAGAAACATCCTCATCAAAGAGAATCCATTCAAGATCTTGAGGTTGTGATCCCATACCTCCCATCGACCAGAGAGCATTGGATACGGCAAGGATCCTGAAATCATTTGAACAGGTTCACTGATGGAGAGCCTCTTGAGATTGGAACTGATATCCGGGCTCAAAGGGCTCAGAGGCTCCAATATTCAAACCAACTTCTTTGGCATGTCTTCTTCTTCTTCTTCTTGATACGATGATGTGTCTGAAGATGATTCTGCATCTGAATCCTCTGGTGAAGGCTTGTTGCCTAAGATTGATGAGCAACGGTCTCGGTGTTGTTGTAAAGGGTCAACTAGCTTGATTAATCTCTTTTGTAGATCCTGTGCGAGGGTGGCCATAGCCTAATTGAAACGTGAGAGGTGATTCCGAACAGCCCAAACAATACGAAACAGCAGGAGGGGGATTCTTACCTTTCCAATCTTTGCCCAGCTTGATTCTTTGTGTTGTCGGCGAAAAATACGGACTTTGTCGGCATCAAATACGATCAAAAAAGCTGACAAAATGAAACGACGACCGAGGTGCGGAACGACAATGATCAAGCATTAGAACCAAGCGCACCTCCACTACATGAAAATCCCTAAGTGGTAAAAACAATATCGCTTAGGGCTACAAACAAAAGGGGTTAACCGGTTAGAAACAAGACATACCCAAAGACCTGACCAATAAGTAAACACTTGGAGTCCATAAGTACATTCAAAAGAATATACTTGATGTCCCGTGAGGAAATTACTTATTACAATCAAGAGAATCAATACCGATACCAGATGGGCCTCATATCTAGCATATATATCACGAACAAGCATACGACCCATCAAGTAAATCACTTAACCCCCTAAAAGACCGATACAGTAAGACCGACACACTGACACAGAAACAGCAGCGACAGTATCGGTGCAATGGTAAAGAAGATAGTAACAAATAACGGGGGAAGATCTCTACCATGTAAAATACAGCAGAGAGCCCCGATTCAGTACAAAATACATAGCGAAAATAAGAGCCTCTCTCAGAGCTCACATCTCTTTAAATTTCAATTATCCTATACCTTTCGGTCGATTTTTAGAGTAACAACACTTTGATGTTTTGCCTGATGTAGTTAGAGCTCCTATACTTCCAGATTGAGCCTGGCTTCTCAGTTGGCAACCAACCCTCTCCTCCCTCAGTATTCAAATGGAGCCAGAAGTTAAAACAAGCAAGGGACTTCGAAAGTTCTAGACGGTTGTATACAATCTCTGGATGCTTCTCTCGGTCTAATTGCTTTGATCCTCCTCTCTTTCCAGCATTTCTTGCCATCGTCGGAAAGAAAGAAGAAAAAATGATTTGCTGCCGGCTGTGATTAATGCCAAAATGTGGGGAGTGAACAGGGAGTTAGTTGCAGCAGAGCTCACACGTAAACCAAAGACATCAAAAATTTAATCCCAGATGGTTCCGGGACCAGAATAATCATTTGAAAAGAGCTCGTGGCCGGCTACCAGAAAGTTACCATAAAGCTACCAGAAAGTTACCAGAAAGTTACCAGAACCGCTACCAGAATTCTGGTAGCGATTCTGGTAACTTTCTGGTAGCTTTCTGGTGAGTACGAGGTCCATTAAAAACCTGCCCAGGAACACGATTCAATTTCGTGACCATTGAGAAGTGGCATGCGTGTAACAATGACAATTAAATAATAGAATATCATACAGAACCACATATTGAATCTATCAAAGCTCGCCAGCAGGGTTGCTGACTGAGAACTTTTCATTCAGTCAGTCGTGTTTCATTGTACTAACTATTCACCAAAAATCACACGCACGCGGGGTAAAAAAGCTGATTCGGAAGGGTCCTGTGCTTGTCATCTGCCTACTGGTAGCTCAAGGTCCTAACACACATTGCTGCCTGAAGATGTCATATTAAATTCCTTCCATGTCCATGATACAGGTGACTGAAGTGAATCACATTTTGTGATACGAATAGAATTATGACCATTTGGGTCATGTATTTTTGAGCACATTTGTATGTTTGGAAATAATGAGACTCATTAGGTCATGTCTTTTAGGCATATTGCACAATGATACATTTAGTTCATGTATTTTACTTTATATAGGATAGGAATGTTCTTCTCTGGTCATGTATTTTTAAGGCATAGGGTCGGTGACTACATCCAGCTCATATCTTATAGAGAATGACCAGAAAGGAGCAATCCTTTCTGTATCTAAGACCTAAAATGACCAAAGTCACGATCTCTTTCTGTATCTAAGATCAGAAATGACCAAAAGAATGATTCTTTTTGTATCTACCGGTACGATCAAAGTTCAATATCTACAACAAAGGTTACAATCAAGTTTCGCTGTGGTATACTCCATCATTTGATTTGTCAAAGGGTCACATGTAATGGATGCATTGTGTGTTTGGGATGATGGTGTAACACAATGGAGGCAGCAGTAGAATTTGAGTAGGAGTGATAATTATGATGGATTAATAGTTTGCAAAAGTGGATGGAAGCTTTAACAGATAAAATAATGAGCACCTGATCATGCTAAGCTCAATTGCACATGAACATTTACATATTGGGGCATTATAGGTGAATATCTGGTATTCACTTGTTCATGCTCTACACATGTTTACCATTGTATATATGATGTGTTTTTATACTTCACAATCATCAACAATATCATCAGAGTACTGTAGATTGTACCTATGTAGCTTTGCTTTGTTACTGATGGAACTCATGTTCTTGTTCGAGGTTTTGACCTTCGATTTTTTTGTATTCTTGTACTAGTTATTGTTAGTACTGCACGTTGGATAACAATTGAGAATTGCGCAAATTAACACAAATTAACAGACATGATTCGCAACGTGGTAACGACAACATACCACATTCTTCTAAAAATGGTATTTTTGATCTATTTCCTGTGATACCTTTTGAATGAATACAATACAGCCAATGATAGTCATTTGGGGTTTGCAGTAATTCCTTTATAGTAAGTCATTTTTTCTTAGCGAGTCGTTACGTTGCGAATTGTGTCCTGAGGGACAGAAGAAGCACACCGTATAAGTTGTACGCTTTGTTGTACTTTCTCAATTATCCGACGCGTAGTAGTACAGTGTATTAACCAAGGGAATACTACTACACACTGTTTTAAAAATTGTGTACAATCAAAGTTATGATTGTTATTTTGATCTGTGATTTGATCTATGATCTGGTGATTTACTGGTAGTCACCTGATATCTTCAACCTGGTCATTTCTATGGATATCTTCAACCCTGTCATTCCAGCTGGAAACGTATTCATGACTCGATCTCAAGGTCGATAGATCACGATTAGTATTGTTGTTGTGTCACAGCGAAGTACGAAGTATTTAATTTTAGGTCGCATGCATTACGAGTACGTACTGTGTATTTGGATCCAATAGAAAAAGGGTCTAGTAGGAGTATTCATAGTTCTACTCAACTGGAATGAAGTTGTCTGTTTGGCGATGTGAGCCAACGAGCAGCTGAGCACTTCAACGGAAAAATAAGTAGGCGAGAGTAGGTATGAAATTTTTCTGAAACTTCTACCGGCATGACTGACGCACGCAATAGTACTTACCCCGTGGTTGTTCTGTCGAAGACTACCGGAAGGCGTGTGAACTGCAGAAAATGAAACTCCACATGGTCCAAAAAAAACAAAAAAAGGATCTGTTCGCTATCCGTCGGTTTGAAATTCCAAGAAGTCAAAAGAAGTTGTTCACTTCTTTTACACTCTAAATTCAACAATCCGGTCGCCTTGGTGTGATGGTTTGTGAAGGGGCATATCTGTTACCCTTTTTTCTTCCGGCATTCTCATTCTTTCTCATTTTTGTTCGCAGTCTGTGAAGGGAACCTGTTTCCGAATTTCAAATTTTTGATGTGAACTATCCCTTAGGGGATATTACGAAGTGTAAGATTGTTCATCCGTCATCGAGATGCGAAGTTTGCAGTGTTTTTCGATCTTCCCGGTATCCATTGAAATCGGATGGAACTGTTGTTACCGAGGGGCGCTAAATTTCATGTTTGTTCTGTGTATCCGTGACAATCGGTGGTAATCTGTTGTCGAAAGAATTGATTTTGTGCATCCACCCTTCCTCTCACAATCCTCACAATCCGCCAAACCAAGCCAAACCAAACCAAGCCAAGCCAAGCCAAGCCAAACTCAAACAGTTCTACCATGTCTGACGCTGCTTATATCGACGCCGAAATGATTGCCGCCCTCAACGTCTTGCGAGGGGATGGACAAAAAGATGTCGGCGGTATCACCAAGGAATACAGCAACGAACTGATCTCTAAAATCATTGACCAATTGTCGCTCCAAGCCGAGGCTACCGCTCTTCAGAACGCCGCCGTCGTGAAGGCGCTCGAACGACAGACCGCTGTCCTAAAGAATCTCACCAAAATTCTCGAGACGAAACAAAAGACGACGATCGTGGTCGTCAACAAGGATGACAAACGAGGCCAATCGGTTGGCTCGACTGCCGCCGAGACCGAAGTATCGACCATTACCGAGGACCCACGAGTGATTGCAGCAATCGAAGAAGCACAGGAACCCCCCGCCGCACCAACGGTTGTACAAGGGACATGGGGATTTGTCGAGAGCGACGTAGCGGCCGAACGACGAAGCCGCATCGAGAAGTCTTCGAAATCCTTCAAATACCTTCCAAAGGACACCAAGACGGAGGATATTCCCGCTGATGCTTTTGTCCCCATCACCAATGACGACATTGTCAGCGGTGAAGACGCCCTTTTTGGACATGTCGCCGATACCGGCAGCGAATTGTCTGGTGACTCCTTCGGTAAGTGGATCTACAGTGATGCCATGCAACGCAGTGTTGAGGTCGATATTCTTTTTTGTTTCTAACAACCTAACTCATTGTGTTTGACACCGCAGGAAAAGTCTGGGAAAGCATGAAGATAAGACCCGATCAATACGGAAAGCTCAAGGCCCCCAAGTGGTCTAAGGCCAGCAAGCAAACCGTCCGATCCTTCCTCCCGAAATTGTCGATCAACGGCGAGACCAAGATCATGATGAATTCTGGCATCTACTACTTGACCGTCAAGTACGAAAATCCCCAACCCGTCTCGGACGCCTCCAAGTCCGTCGAGGCCGCCATCATCATTGGCGAAATCAGCTTTGACTGCCAAGGAACCGTCATGTCGGCGGGTGCCAACTGGAAGAAAATGATGATGGGCAAGCCCCGGCAGGTCGAGTCCTTTGGAACGCCCAAGTGGTACGCCACCAAGGCCTGCGATCCATGGAAGAGTGGTGACATTCTCAAGTTCAAGATCGACACCCACACCAACACGGTCGGATTCACCATTCAGGGACCCGAGGACGAGGAAGCCCGCGCCGGATGGATGTTCCCCAACGTCTTGTCGATCACCAACAAGGACTACAAGAAGTACCTCCAGGTCTTCGCCTACTGTGGAGGAGCCCTCGGTGCCTCCCAGTCATTGGATAGCGTCAAATTGACCGTCATCGATGCTTCCGTCAACAGCAACTCCAGTGTTAGCTCGATCTCCGAAGGAGAGGAAGAAGCAGAAGCAGAAACAGAAACACCCGCCGAAGAAGAAACTGCGGAAGAATAAAGCCATGCAGTACTCTTTATAGTGCTGCCGCGGTGCAACGGAAGAAGCTACGGCAGAACCCCCCGAATCATCGGAACAAAGAAAAGGGCAGCCACGAATCTACTCTACTGATAGCAGAGTGAAACAAAGCAAATCATGCACTATCGTTACTGGAATTTTTGTTGACTTGTGAAGACAAGCGTTTCGGATGCAACCAAGGGTTCACTGGTGCAATGAGACTCGATAACCGGGAATGAAGCTCTCGTTGTCTTCAGTTTTGGAACAGTCATCGGAAACAAACGACACTCGACAACGGACTATATATTTTATATTATTATACGCACGTAAATTTTTTGAACCATGTACTAATCACTTACTTACTTACTTACTTACTACACGCAAGACGATCGTCTTCCCAAACTTCTTTTCAAACACAATCCTTGATGCGAGTGGAGGCAGCCTAGTCCATGCTGCACGCAATTTATGAATAGTTCGAAGTATGCCGTGGTCCGGTACATGATTATTGTGGTGCAAATTTTATTTTACCCTTCCAATATCAATGTCGGCAATTGGTCGGCTGAATAAGCCCGAGAGATCAAAGTATCTAATCGGTGACCATTTCGGGTTTGTCCGGGGCCGGAGATTCCTTCTTTTCCTGGCGTTTTCTGGCATTTCGAATGTCCCGGAACCGACGACTAATTGTGTCTCTAATGTCTTTCTCACTCATTACGACCAATCCTTCTCCACCCTTCGGCCTCTGCCAGAACCGACCAGAGACAGCATCGATCACTTCAAATATCATACTACTTCTCTCACTTTCTGTTTCTTCGTACTCGTCAAAGCTGTCCTGAATAAGCTTGCTGAATTGCTGGTTCCCTTCATGTTCTTTGTCTTGCCGATATCTGCGGTTCCGTAAGGAGGGGATTCAAAACATAATATGTGTCCATACAGGGCAACTATTATTATTATTTTCATTCCTGGATTGGGCTCCACTCTAATTTTGGTCGAATCATCCCCCGGGTCAAAATCACGGGATGACAGACGTCGCGTGACCATAGATACGAGTAATGCGCACACCTTCGATCGGTGATAATTAGTATTCCCCTCAAGTACCTGTCCATGGGGGCGGAACCAAAATCCATATACTATGAAGTCCAAGCATGTGATGTACTCGTCGTTCTCACTCAATTCAAATTTTTGTGTGCGTGCTCGAAACCACGGGTAAGATTACATGCCAATCGGAAGTATAAACTGTTGGAGCACAGCACACATCACGTGCTTGAAATACGCTGATTTTAACATCAACATCGTCACAGCAGTTCGGTCCTTACATTTCCTTAACTCGGTCGTACGAGTACCGTTTGCGAAGGTGAGCTTCTTCTATTGGGCCCGCACGTACAAGTCACTTAAATCTTTCTTGTGTTGTCTTTTCGTAAGGTCATTGATCAGTAAGGAACAATGAATTTCCATGCTCGTGCATCCCTTCTCCGTGATGTACTATCTTAGATCGTTGAATGCTACATACCTACTGTTGAAACCGATGCGTTCGCAAGCTACTGCTTCACTATTATGATGAATTACTAGCAAGTAGAGGTTTGTTCTGATACATGTTCTTAATGTACTTTCTGAAGAGGTACTAAAATAATTAAAAGTGAGCCCTGTGTGTATGTTTCTCTTTTGATGTGATTTGGATAAACATTGGTTTTGTCTCTCTTCCACCAGAGAAAATATAGGTATGTCATATGGATTGCCAATATATGGTGAGATGCTTCTATATTTCCAGTATATATGGTGAGATACATATGTTCTGAAATCTTTCTGATTCTTACAAAGTCGTGGCAATGTTCTGTTTTCAGTTTGCCATATTTGTCTGTCTGTGCTTCCAACACACTCCTGTGATCTTGTGGTTATCAGTCCGTTTTGTCTTGACCTAGAAGACTTTCGGAATGACACTAGGTTCCCTTGCATTCCATCGCAACATGTTCCTTCCAATCCCTGTGCTCACTGCCTTGGCCATGGCCAGAAACAAACACCAAGCTCAGAAAGATAAGAATGCCATGAAGGAGAGCAGCAGCCATAGAAAGCTGCATGATTATTGTGTTGGAGATCAAATCATGACGAGGAATGAAAAGCAAATTCCAAGTGCTCTAGAAGCAAGAAGCAAGGGACCTTACAGGAATACCCAAATTCATACGAATGGTACAGTTTCGTTCCTCTTAGATGAAAATGTTGTCCAACGCATGAATATTTCTTGGAACCTCAAACCGTAATTAAAAATTTACTATCTATCAAATACTGGTTGCGCGCCAGCACCAAAATTCTGTGCAACCAAGTGAAGTTTTTACAAGAAGAAAAAGAGTGGGGTATCCATGATGTCAGCAATAAATGCCACACCAGCCGGTCTTCAATATTGAAGTCTGGATGATATACATATATTGGTTCCTCTATCTGCAAAGAACGTTGGATTCAGTTCAATGCCATTCCAATGCTTAGCAGAATAAAGACAAGCTCAACACTTTCATAGTAGTTGACAGCTTGCTCACAATCTTAGTTTTAGTTCAATTTCAACACATACATACCCACTAGTAGCCGCATTACTACACTACCTTCACTTAGAGGCATACTACGACACCCTCCTTTGTGCTCGACCTTGGAACCATGGGATTACCACGTCAACACCCCTTCACCCCTATCTAATGAAAAATCCGTGGCACGCGCCTTGGATTTGTCATTAGATAGGGGGACATATGCCAACCAATCATACAGGAGGATGGGGTGTTACCTTCTTTAGAATGCTCTTTGAAAGGAAATAGTCAAAAATTGGGAGGCCAGAGATAACAGCAATTCAAGTTCAAGTAGTGGCAGCAGCGATGGCAGCAGCGATGGCAGCAGCGATGGCAGCAGCGATGGCAGCAGCGATGGCAGCAGCGATGGCAGCAGCGATGGCAGCAGTGATGGCAGCAGCGATGGCAGCAGTGATGGCAGCAGCGATGGCAGCAGCGATGGCAGCAGCGATGGCAGCAGCGATGGCAGCAGCGACAGCGACAGCGACAGCAACAGCGACAGCGACAGCAACAGCAACAGCGACAGCAACAGCGACAGCAACAGCGACAGCAACAGCGACAGCAACAGCGACAGCAACAGCGACAGCAACAGCGACAGCAACAGCGACAGCAACAGCGACAGCAACAGCGACAGCAACAGCGACAGCGACAGCAACAGCGACAGCAACAGCGACAGCGACAGCGACAGCAACAGCGACAGCGACAGCGACAGCGACAGCGACAGCGACAGCAACAGCAACAGCGACAGCAACAGCAACAGCAACAGCAACAACAGCAGTGAAAGATTGTACTACACAACGGCCTACGGCAGCGACACAAGCAACAAATCAAATATAATGGAATATTACAAGGAGCCTGACACGAGAGACAAATGGGCATGGGACGTCATTTGTTATTGTTGCCAAGAGAAGGGTCATAAGGCTTTCAAATGTCTGCACCGGCAGGCGTGCCGCCCCAAAGTTGACAGGAGGAGACCCAATGACGGCAACAATGGAAGCAATAGCAAGAACAGCAATTACAACAGCAATAACAGCATCAGACACTGTGGAATTTGTGGTGGAAGACATGCAGCATAATACTGCTGGGAAGATGAGAAGAATGCAAATAAGCGGCCTCAAAAATGGAAGTCAAAACTGAACGACATACAAGGAGCTACTGTCAAGTTTGATTTCTGTCTATGAGAGTTAGAGGATTCCTTTGAAGCAGGGGGGTGTGTTTGGACCCGGTCAAATAAAACGACCAGTTGTGGTGCTTCTACAGGAATACGGGTAATTCGGAGTGGGAAAGAGAATTTACCATCTGTTGGAGAAGTATCTTCATGGATAATGTGTCCGGAGAAGTATCTTCTCCACTTCCTTCTCCTAAATCCCTACGTACGGGATCTTACAGGGGGCAAGGTACAACGCTACAGCCCCTGGTAAACAAGTGTACAGGGCATGGTGAAAGTACACCGGATGATGAGATTGGCGGTGTAAATATTAGTGATACAGTGATTGTAGTAGAGTGGATTCATCCGCTCATAATTCAACATTAGATAACATAATGTAGTAAGCAGATAAACAATTAATGTTAGCTAAATGCCAATCTCCCTCCTCATCCTTCGGGGCCTTCCAAACACCTGTTGTGATGCATGCCCATGTAGCTGTATGGAGGAAACAATGCAATGAGATCTATGACAATATTCCGGTGTCTGTTTCTTGCCTTTTTGAGGAAGGGGGCTTGCCGGTTGTTTCTCGTCCTGTTAATGTTGGAGACAACCAAGCCGATGATGATATTCCGATGACCACTACAGCAGCTGCTCGTTGTGCTATTTAGCTAGTGTTGTTGCGACTCTATTCAACACATTCTCCGGACCGTTGCTCATCTTTCCGAGTGCTGCAACTCTGTTCATCACGAGACAATCAAGTCTTCTACCAGCAACACCACCCCTTGGACGCCAGCGTGTGTTAGAAGAATCAAAGAAGGTGCGGATCAACCCGTCTGTGTCATGGAGGACTGATGAAGAACAAAAGCATCATATATACTAGTAGTACAAACAAACAGCATGTTGATCACTAGATATTCTCACCACTTTTATGATCCAAGTAGTGAACATATTTTAATCATCACTACACCACACACCTCTCTCTCTCTCTCTCTCTCTCTGCCTATTCATCATTATTTAGTGAAGTGTTTGTTCTTGCGTAGCATTGATTTTAAAACACTGCACATCCATTGCCAATTAGACGTAAATGTGGTGGGCTGGAGTCTCAGTACAACTACTATGTTTTCAAATGTTTGGGGGCCTCGGCACAGGTTGCAAATTTGGCTATCCCTTAATCGTTCTGGAAAAATATGTTGACGCGCGTACAAACTTTTTCTGAATTTTTGGGTTTTTTGGTACCTGATGACACGATGGTCGTCCAAGTTCTTTCAAGTGAAGTCAATAAAAGGGCATCATTCTCAAGCTAAAGTAACAATCTATCACTCATACTAGTGTGAAATAACACAGAGAAGGGGTTTTTATTACTTAAGTTGGGTATTTTTAGCTAATTTTGTCAGAAATTGGTCGATTTTCATACATCGGGTTCAGTTTCCCTCATCGTTGTCGTCGTCGCCGCCCCCACCTAGAAAACACCAAAGACTCCAACAAAATCCCATGTCGTTTCCACACAAATAACAAGGAGTGGTAAATTTGAAGCAATATTTGCTGTCATTGAGGTCAAGGCAGGTTGTTGCACTGAATCGTTATTTTCGAACATAGAAAATTTTGCAATCCGCATCGTCGTCGTCGTCGTCGCCCCCACCTAGAAAACACCAAAGACTCCAACAAAATCCCACGCCGTTTCCACACAAATAGAAAGGAGTGGTGAATTTGAAGCAATACTTGCTGTCGTTGAGGTCAAGGTTTCATTCACAATCCACGTCGACCGGCGGATGGCAACAACAACAACAACAACAACAGCAGCAGCAGCAGCAGCAGCAGCAAAGACGACAACGATAACAGTAACGCCGCCGACAGCTACTACTACTTCTTCTTTTGTCTCTTTGCTTCCTTCTCATAGTTGTTCTTCAGCATCACCTTCTGTGATAAAAGATCAGCAGACCGGTGGAAAGGACCATAGCAATCAAGACACAAATGGATATTGCACATAGCACACTTCAACAGCGGCCCATCCTGTCTAAGTCCAAGACATTTATGCATAGCACACTGCGTCTGCTTCTTCACCTTGAAAGGAAAGTGGTCTAAGCTCCTCTGCAATCTACATCCCAAAGCCCCTCAATCTATGAGTGCCGCGTCATTCACCCTAGCAGACTTTTGACTGGTGGTGTCATCGTCATCGTCATTGCTTGTTGATGTTGTTGTTGTTGTTGTTGTTGTCAATGGAGATACATCAAACTGATCAGCAGTGGAGGAGATAGTAAAGAACATTTGGGCTTCTGCTTCCACTTCAACTGTTTCAGGATCTACCCAGTACTCGCCAATAGCTCTTGTTCTGAAGTTGTAATGAGCTTTATTACGGGGGTTCTTAACACCTTCTTGTTCGCACACACTCAAGTACAGCTTGTAGGCATTTGTAAGGAGCACTCCAATAGCCCAAAACATAACAGACCACCACCACTTTCGATTCCGGACCCACCTATCCAACCTATACACTCCTCTAAGCTGATCAGCAATATTGATGTCCCCCATTCCGTTATTGTAGGTGTCGAGTTGGTTCAATCGTAAGAATTTCATCTTTTCCTTCTTGTTATCAGTCTCCACATTGTAAACTACTTTTTCTTTCTCCACCCACTCGATCACACTAGTCACCATACTCAAATAGTGAACAGGCTTGGTATCATACACACTGGAAGCAATCAGAAATGCACACTCTGGATCACCTTCAAGGACAGCAGCTTTCACAGTTCCGCGCACTGCCCGCTGAGCACGCGTGTTCTTCAGCTCCTGTTGGAAAACACAGTCAGGGATGCTACAATTTGCTTTGCGCGTTACTCCATGCCACAGGACTCGTTTTGAATGCCTTGAGGCAGCCTTGCAGAACATAACTGAGTTGTAGAGGTTGTCCATTCCAACGTGATGATGCTCATCCTTGAGGGAGTCAAACAGCCACGTGGTACGCGAATGAAGAGGTGAAAGCCCCATGTCAAGATACTTTTTTGTAGCCGGATCATTCCTCATGTAGACTTGATAGCAATATCCATTGTCACAGAGCGCATCAGCTTGGAAGCCATCACCCTCCCTCTTGTATGTTTTTTGACGTTTATTAATGTGTTGACCCTTAAAGCGCATAATCATTTCATCCACTGCAATGCTTTGGGATAGCATCGAAGCGCGCGGGCACTGCAAATTCATCCACTTAATCAACGGACGTATCTTCCAGTTTGGATACTCTTTCCTTGGAGGAGTAGCGACACGAGGATCTTGGCAGGCAAGGAATGCCTTGAAGTGCTTGTGTCTCTTGATTGGATTGCCCACTCTGCTGTTTGCATCACTGCTATCACCTGGGCGCCTTCTTGGCTTTGTGAAGGCATTGTGAATGAAATTGTTGCCAGCAATGCGATCACTTGTTGTAGATTGGAGCTTGTATTCAACGCGAGCTGTAGGACAGAGACCATGCAAGACATACAGCCCAAAGAATTGCCTAAGTTCTTTGCTTTCAAATGGTTCAAAGTCCTTGTAGATCTTCTCCCCTGCACCTGCAAGGGATGCTTTCCAATTCATCCAGTTCTTCGTATCTTCAAAGGAAAAGGAATTCTTCTTCTTGTCTTTTGCATGATTCTTCGTCTTGTAAAGGGGAAGAAATACGTCCGTGAATTCCCAAGGATGTGATGTAGATGACAGGCCATGCTTCTTTAGGAGCTCTGGATCAGCACAACCCTTCTCCCTTGGTGTACACTTAGTAATGGGGATGCCAGCTGCATCCTTCCAAATGTTCCCCCGCCGGTCGAATTCGTCCTCTGTCTTCACTGCTTTGAACTCGGGGATATCAAATACTTCAGTGAAGTTGTACTTCTTGGGAGGGGGCGCAAGCCCACCCTCTAGTTCAGAGAAAGTGGGAGCTCAGATAATCCTGAAGGTTGGATTAGCTGGCTCTTCAACAACCACACCCTCTGGGTGGAGCTCTCTCCAGTGGATCGTATCAGGGAATAGTTGCATGGTATTACGGCGTGTCGGCCCCTCTTGCCGTTGCTGTCGACGTCCCCGTTTGGGCCTGCTTTCATTTGCTTCCTCCGCTGCATTGAATTGATTGATATCCCAGTATATTGCTTTTGTGAAACGGCTTGCAAAAGCTGCTTTGTTGCGAGAGGTTGGCTGGCGCCGGAGCTTGAGCTCCTGTTGTAGCCAAACAACAGATTTCTTGGTGTTGTTGTTGTTGCCCTTCTTGTTCTTGTCATTCTTGTCAGCGTCGTCCTCGTTGTCGCTGCCATCCTCCTCCTCCGCCCGCTCCCCCTCTGTGTCCTCGTTTTTGGCTTCTTGTTGAGGAGGTGCTACAGGACCAAAGTGGTGTTCCTGAGAGAGTGTTCCTTCTCTTGATCCCCCTCTTCATGGACAGCATCATAGAAGGGACCTTTTGCTCCATCACTATCATACCCATCGCCAAATCGTGATTCCAAGGTAGCAAGGTAGCTAAGGTCCCTGATCTGTGGACTATTACTCACATCAATAGTTTCTGTGGCGTTTGAATCACATCAATAGTTTCTGTGGCGTTTGGGGCTGCTGGGGGGGGATCCCCATCACTTGTTGCGTTTCCGGCCATGGTGGTGTTGTCGTCGTTGTCGTTGATGGCAGCAAAAATAGGAAATCAGTTTGTAAATCCTTTATTTTTGGTCAAATCAGTCTGCTCTTCTACTGGATTGTGCAGATTGTAGCTCTGTTGATGACGGTGACAGCGATGTGCTTGGATCCTGGATTGGTTGAGTGTAGTGGCCAGTCATAATTGATTTCAATGGTGATAAGGAATTTTGAGTTTATACGCACACCGAGAAAAAAAAGTTAGTGTGATAGAGCTTCCAGTGCCGATAGCTCAGCCAAAATACCAAGTAGGGACCTGGGACAAAGTATTTTCTGAGACAGTTTTTTTACAAGGAATAAGACTATGAAGCCGGATTTGAAATCCGACAGAGTTAAGACTTTCGTTTGGCCCCTCAAAAATGAGCAATTTGTACGTCGCTGTGCGTACGGAACGATTAAGGGATACGTATTTCTACTGGGCCTTGTTGTTACTACGGTAATCCTATGGCTTCGGCGGACGAGCACGTGTACTCACTCCTAAGTACCAAGAAAAATGAGAGTTTGAAACAGGCTCAACGGGCGGGAGAAGGGAGTGGTACTCCGGTAGTAGATGGTGGTACTCTGGTACCAAAAGTGGTACTCTTGTACCACACTTTATTCTAGTACTATTTTCTACGTGATTTCTGGTAGTGTTGTATTTTCTAAATCGTAGTAGTATTCTGAGCACTATTCTCCTACAACTAGTTTTGATACTCCCAGAACAGACTATTGCAAAGCAGACTAGGGACCAGAGTGTATACCAAAAAAAGAGCTAGAATTAGTCTGTTGACCTACTATTTCTTGCTAGAGAGCACACCATGATGAATATTGAGGCTGTTGGGGCCAAAAGACGCCACTTCTTGTAGGGCCGAATTCGCCATTTTTCTTGTAGCAATACGGCTCCACATCACTCATATCGCTGACGCCGCTTGTAGGCCCGCGGAGAAAAACGGGTCGTCGCATAGTAAACCTAGCAGCGCTTGCAGTTTGGACGCCATGGATACACCAGTCCCCTGAACCACAGCAGAGCATTGCTTGTAGTAGGTCAAACGCCGGGGGGGGGGGGGGGGGGGGGGGGGGCGAGAGTAGCAGCGACAGCACGTGGTAGCTCAGACGTGTTGTTGCTGTTGCGTTGGTAGATGACTGAGTCCGATACCAAAGATCTTGAGCTGGAGCATTAGACCGAGTCCGAGGAGCTGGAGCAGTCTTGCTCTTTCAGGGTGGAATAGTTCGTACCATGGTTGCTGGAAAGGGGCTAGTCTAGTATTCCCATGCTGGTCAAAAGCAAAAAAGAAGCAACAGAAGCAGTGTCGTGAGATAGGAATAAAGAAGACGACAGCCAAAATTATTAAATTCCTTTCGTGACCAGAAGTACCAAAGTTACCAAAGGGTAGATTTCCTATGCGCATGAATCAATGAGTCCCGTATCCATCTAAGTAATCGATTCCCACGGCATATCGATTCCCACGGCGCATCGATTCCCATCGCGCATAAACGGTGAGCAATCCCTGTCTTACGATATTGCCATTGTTCTTCGGTGAGCAAACTCTGATTTCATAAAATATCACACGAGCTACGGGAGCAATTCCTGACCTTAATGATAAACATTTCATGGAGTCTTCCTAACGGAACAAGAGAAGAAAACCGTTGGCATGTGATTCTCACACAATACATATACATGCATACAAATATATATGGTCAACAACTAATACATGTACGGAAATAATCAGCGAGTAATCTCAGCACTACGCAACAGCAGTTGCAACGTATTCATCTCAATAAAAGAGATATCTTGCATTTCGGCAAGATTTCACTTTATCTCATACTTTTAACATTCAACTGATTTATATCCCAAAATTCACACTAGTTGCTACCAACTACTTGTAATCTACATACTAAGGTCTGTCTCGCTGCAATCTGAATAAGTCACAGCAAGAGGAGATCTGGCGTTTCCCTAGTCTCGCCTGTAGTCCGATTATCCGTTGCCGAAAGTATCCAATCACAATTGTCACGCGTAGAGTACAATCGTTCGTCTACTAACACACTAACACAGCGTTGCTGTTCATCAGAAGCCTTTGAATCAGACTCTCAACGAATCGGATTCAGAAGGAAAATAATAGATTAACAGTCGCAAGCTCTAAGAAGGCTTGCACACAAGAAGGAACAGGAACGGAATTGAACATAATCCCTACGCTGGCATATGCACGTCGCACATCGCACAAGAAGCAGTTCCCATTCTCAGTTACCACGCACTTCTTTCCAAGGCTCCGAACCACCACAGATGCCGAACATACCGGTAATGCCCGTCAATGCACTCGGAGGCGAAGAGAAGAATGACGCCGAAGTCACCACTATCGAACGCTTTCCCAGCTTCGATGCTGATATGAGAAAGATACTCATATCATTACTCAACGTAACAAGTGAGATTACTAGCAAGTTGTGCCTAGCTCTCAAAGAAGGCGGATTATGCGAGTGGAAGTCGTTCCTCGACGCACTTATCGAACCGGATTTTGCACGCGAACTTACCTATATGGAGCAAGGATTGGCAACACATATCCCTCGATCCATCCAAAGGAGCATAGAAGCACTTGCGGATTTCGCTATCGACCTACAAGAAGAAGGTGTCGACCTAGGAGAAGACGAGAAGGACTGGAAAGATGTAAAGTCATATACATACAGGGAATTCCAGGCATTCCGCGGAGAGCGTGCCCAACGCTTACGTAACGAATCTGTTCTGAACCCACCACCTCCTCCGGCGGGAAGTAACAAAAAGTCCCCTCAGCAGGTAAAGTACGAATCATGGTGCCGAAAAGCACGAGATGAAAAGTCCTTTACACCCCTCACGAATGACTCGAGGTTCGAACACTGGCTCGTCGGTTTCAAAGCTAAACTCGAGGCATACGACATCGATACAGAGACATTCCTCGATGAAACTTGGCCTCCAGCCACGCTTGTGGGTTACACCCGTGATCTCTACGTCAAACAATGTGCCTTCTTCTGGGTACTAATGTTGGAAGTCTTCAAGAGTGACCTTTCTGCATCATGTGTACACAGTCATTCTACCACTCGTGATGGACGCAAGGCCTACTTCGACTTCGTAAACCTTCATAGCCAATCAAAAGCAAAGGTATACGACAACTCGACCCAGCTACAAGCGTTGCTCAAGTTGAACCTCAACAATTGGAAGGAATCCAAAGTGAAATTCATCACACATTGGTTTGATGAATTGAATCACCTCAACAAGCTCCGTCCTCCCAACAAGCCCCTCGAGTATCACACTGTGAAATCAGCATTGTGTCAGGCATGTTATTCCAGCTTCCAGCTAAGCGAACAGTTTGCCAAAGTCAAGGATCCAGGTGGGACGAATAGCACCGTAACGGATGCAGTTGCCGAAGCCGCTGCTATCCACGATCTTAAAATCACGCTTTTACTCGAAGCAACTTGACTTGATTCCCAGTCTGCGATGTCTGCTCCTCGGTCGACCGTACGTGCACACGTTCATGATTTCTCTTCTGACTCGATCCAAAACCATGAGGACTATGCTCTCCCCATCGAATTTGAAGGAGACTATCAAGATTATGCTGTGTTCAAGGCTGGACGTACCCCTGACCCTACCACAAGGTTGCCTACAAACATATGGAAGGCCTTGTCACGTCAGGACATGAAGAGTTGGCTCAGTTTTTCTCCGGAAGGCAAGAAAATCGTGGTTGCCTCATTGCGACACGACTTACTTAACACTAACCAACCTGACCCCAACAGTGTCAAACCCATTACCCGAAAGGCATACCAACATGAACACTCGGTATCTTTTCAAGAAGACGATACTTCGACCAAGGATGAGCATGCCAATTCCGCAGCAGACCTACATCCTGCTGTAGAGAATGATCGTAGAGGCGTTTTCCATGCATCTCTAGGTGTATACCAATCCACGACCTCCTCGTCTAAGGACCAGCGACCTCTCAAGTCTTCCGTGTCACCCGCGCATCCAGCTCGATTCCTTTCAAACAACCCTGACATTCAGTACAAAAAGGACGGTGACACCCAAATACCTGTCAGAACACCATCGTATTCCGCCAATTTTCACCAGTGGTATACTCCCGAGGATGATCTCACCTTTCCTAATGATGGGCCCGTAACGTCATACACATACCGTATACACAAAACTACGGTTACTAGCCCTGGTTTTGCCATGGTCGATCGCGGCGCAAATGGCTGCATCATCGGTAATGACGCATGTCTCATCTCCAAGGATATTCCACCACGATATGTTAACGTCACCGGCATTAACAATCATCAGGTACAAAACATTCCCATTGCTACATGCGGAGCATATTCCATGTCGAACAGAGGCCCCGTCATTCTTATTTTCAATGAATGTGCCTATACAGGACGACATCCTTCGATATTGTCATCCGGCCAGATGGAAGCATATTTTTCCACTGTAGACGACACGTCCATCAAAGCAGGCGGAGGACAGGTCATCACCACCTCCGATGGCTATGCACTGCCTCTTAGCATACGACACGGCTTACCATACCTTGCGATGCGAAAGTATACGACTGTCGAATTTGACACGCTACCACATGTCATCATGACGTCCGATAAACATTGGGGCCCATCTGTTCTCGATACCACGATCAGTGCAAAGGATGAACAATTTCTCCAGAAATATCCTCCCCAACCACAGCAACTCCCTTATGCCGATTACGACGAATATGGGAACCCACGCTGCCTTGAAGGATTCGATATATCTGTTTCTCCCGGGTCCTCCACGGTCACATCCCTCAGCTCGTATTCCAGCCATTCCACCCGATCTCCCTTTCTTCCAATTGATGATCATAAGAACAACGATCGCTCC
Organism: Pseudo-nitzschia multiseries; assembly: GCA_037355745.1. Classification (NCBI taxonomy): domain Eukaryota; phylum Bacillariophyta; class Bacillariophyceae; order Bacillariales; family Bacillariaceae; genus Pseudo-nitzschia; species Pseudo-nitzschia multiseries. The sequence goes on from CM074786.1 coordinate 1,814,922, forward strand.
TTTTGGCTTACTTCCACTGACTACGCTCATCAAGAACGTCTCGCATGCTGCGCGCCAACCGCAGTCTCTGGAACAGTCACTGCGTTTCCGACAGATTGTACAGCCAGTGACACTACGCGCATTGCAGCTACGCCCCGCGAAAGATACCCCAACGAACATGACTACTTATCCCTCAAACCTTTCTTTTGTTGGGTTTCCACCGATCGCATCAAAGCTACTTTTGAAAACTCAACCCAATACGGTTCGTTAGCGGTTAGCCCTGATGGTAACATTTTCAAACGGTTTCATTCCCCTCAACCGGCCATGAACGTTCGCCCCTTCAATGACAATGTTATGTCCGATGCAGTCTATTCAGATGTCCCAGCAATTGATGGAAGATCCAAGATTGCTCAGATCTTCTTTGGCCGCAAATCGCATATTATTCACGTTGAAGAAATGCGTACCACCGGCGATTTTCTACCCTGCTTTCAGAACTTTGTTCGAAAATGGGGCAGGCCCATCCGCCTCCTTTGTGACCACGGTAACTATCAATCAAGTAAGAAAGTCATGGATTACCTCAAAATGTTATGGATTGGACTCTGGCAAAGTGAACCGTACCATCAACACCAGAATCAATTCGAACAACGATACCAAACGTTCAAACGCATTGTCAATCGCGTCATGGATCGTACCGGCACACCACCACACATGTGGTTACTGTGCATGACATACGTCGCGGGTCTCCTCAATGTTGTCTCTGACCCTACGCTGTCCGATAAACAACCGATCTTCATTGCCACGGGTACAATTGGCGACATCAGCGCATACACCAGTTTCTTCTGGTTTGAACCTGTGTATTTCAAGACAAATGACTCTCCTTTCGGTACCAAATCTACCGAACGCCTAGGTCATTTCGTCGGCATCGCCGAACATGTTGGCAATGGACTCTGTTTTCGAATCTGGGATCCAGTTACCAACAAGTTACTAGACCGGTCCGGTGTTCGATCTGCTCTTACACCTGAGTCACGTAACAAACGCGCGGGCTTATTTACTGATGATGGCTTCATCAAATGGCGTAATGCAAAGGATTCCTTACCCCGTATATACGCCACTGGAGAAGCTCCAGCTTTCAAACATGGGGAGCATACCAATCAGAATAAACTCATTGACGAGTCTACTAAACCACACAGCTCAGTTTCCCCTAACGGTTCACCTGCTGATTGTGACACCGCCGATGACACCGTTCCATCTGCACCCAACAAACAAACAGATACCACGCCCCACGCATCTGGCACTCAACCAATTCTTCAACCACCCGCCCACCCCTCGTTACCGAGCTTTCTTTATAAGAAGGTCGATGACAGCCCAAGCTGGTCACCTTCTCCACTCCCTAACAACTATGGGGAGAGTCTTGATGGTCCTCCTACGACACACATCTTCAGCAAGACATCCGACGGCGTCCTCCTTACTGAAGATGATTTTGACCCACCGGAATTAGCATACTTTGATGTCAGTGACGTCGCAACTCCACACACAAACCCCGCTACTCCTTCCGTAGACCCATCACAGGTAGTTGTTACCGACGAAGAAGGTAACGCACAATTTGACGATGACGGTAAACCTATTACCATTCCTACGATCCCGATTGCCGATCTACAAGGACGTTCCTTCCTTGTAAACAATCTCGATGGCACCCGGAAACGTCTCACCATTGTCGATGTTGAAGACAGTCTTGAACGCAATAAAGACTTCATCAAGTTCAAGTGCAAACACTCCGATGACGAACTCGATGATATCATTGCATACAATGACGTCATGAATTACATACATCGTGATTCAACACAAGAAGACGGCAAACTCTGGTCGTTTCGCCGCATCCTAGGACACCAAGGTCCACTGGATAACAAGCATCCTCAATACAAAGGTTCCAAGTATAACCTCTGGATTGAATGGGAGAATATGGAACGCACATATGAACCTCTGGCCAACATTGCAGCCGACGACCCGGTCACCGTTGCAAAATATGGGAAAGACAACAACTTGCTTGATCTCCCGGGTTGGAAACGTCTCAGAAGAATCACCAACCTAGCCCGACGAACCAAGAAACTTGATCGACTCGTGCACCAAGCCAAACTACGTTCCTTCCGTACCACTCCGCAGTATCAATATGGATTCAAAGTTCCTCGTAGCCACGAAGAAGCCCTCCGATTTGATCAAGCCAACGGAAACACCAAATGGGAAGATGCCACCACTCTGGAAATGGCACAACTCAATGAATACAATACATTCATTGATAAAGGCGTATACAAGACAAGCTCCATTCCCACGGGATTCCAACAAATCAAGGTACACATGATATACGCTGTCAAACACGACGGAAGACACAAGGCTCGCCTCGTTGCTAACGGTAATCTCACTGAGGCCCCTATCCACAGTGTTTACGCAGGCGTCGTATCTCTTCGCGGTCTACGTATGTGCCTATTCCTAGCTGAACTCAACGATCTAGAAGCATGGGGCACCGACATAGGTAACGCCTACTTAGAAGCAGTCACCTGCGAGAAAGTATGCATCAAGGCAGGTCACGAATTCGGATCGTTGGAGGGTCACCTGTTGGTCATTTACAAAGCCCTATATGGTCTCAGGTCTTCGGGTAAGTGTTTTGGAGACCTACTCGCGGCTTGTCTCATCGAACTCGGCTTCGAAAGATCCCGCGCAGAACCGGAAATATTCCTCAAACCCGGAACGAACAAGCATGGTGAACGTGTATATGAGCTTATATGCACATATGTCGATGACCTATGCCTCTGCATGGCAGATCCCAATTCCTTCTTGAAGATATTGCAATCGTCACCATATAACTTCAAATTGAAGGGATCCGGACCTATGAACTTTCATTTAGGATGTGGATTTGAGCGCGACGAACATGGTGTTCTGTGCAAGAATCCCATAAAGTTTATCGAAAAGATGGAAGCATCTTACGAACAAATGTTCGGATGCAAACCTAGCACTAGGTTCCGATCACCCATCGCGGAGAACGATCATCCTGAATTGGACTCTTCAGCCTTTCTTGAAGAAACCGGTATACAGAAATACCAAAGTATGATTGGTTCACTGCAATGGATCATCGCTATTGGGCGTTTTGATGTACAAACAGCCGTGATGACGCTCTCAAGTTTCAGAGCTCAGCCACGAGATGGGCATCTCGAACGTGCTAAACGTATCTATGGATATATCTCCAAGTTTAGACATTTTAAAATCAGATTCCGCGTGGAACCGCCCGATTTTATATTGACTAAACCCAACACCATCGACTGGTCCAACACCGTCTATGGGGAGCATTCTGAAGAGCTACCCGACGACGCTCCTGCACCGCTTGGAAAGACAGTAGTGTTAACACACTTCTATGATGCCAACCTCATGCATGATATTCTCAGTGGCAAGGCAGTCACCGGCATTCTTCATTTCGCGAACAAGACTCCCATGATGTGGTTCTCGAAGAAGCAGTCTACTACGGAAACAGCCACTTTTGGAGCTGAATTTGTTGCAGGAAGAACTTGCATCGAACAGATTGTTGATCTACGCCACTCATTCCGATACCTTGGAACACGAGTCCATGATATCTCATACTCCTGGGGTGACAATGAAAAGATGATCCAAACGTCGACATTTCCTTACGCAAGGTTGCATAAGCGTCATAACATTCTATCGTTTCACTACGTACGGAGCATGATAGCGAGAGGATTCATTTTAATGATGCACGTCCCAGGTAAGGATAACTGTGCAGACATTCTCACCAAGCATTGGAGTCACTCAGTTGTGTATCCACTGCTCAGGCCCATATTCCACTTCTGTGGTAATACTGGCGACCTTCTCCAAGATGATGGAAGCATCATGTAGAGCGTGATGACCCTTCACAAGGAGACATGGGGAGTATTAAATTCCTTTCGTGACCAGAAGTACCAAAGTTACCAAAGGGTAGATTTCCTATGCGCATGAATCAATGAGTCCCGTATCCATCTAAGTAATCGATTCCCACGGCATATCGATTCCCACGGCGCATCGATTCCCATCGCGCATAAACGGTGAGCAATCCCTGTCTTACGATATTGCCATTGTTCTTCGGTGAGCAAACTCTGATTTCATAAAATATCACACGAGCTACGGGAGCAATTCCTGACCTTAATGATAAACATTTCATGGAGTCTTCCTAACGGAACAAGAGAAGAAAACCGTTGGCATGTGATTCTCACACAATACATATACATGCATACAAATATATATGGTCAACAACTAATACATGTACGGAAATAATCAGTGAGTAATCTCAGCACTACGCAACAGCAGTTGCAACGTATTCATCTCAATAAAAGAGATATCTTGCATTTCGGCAAGATTTCACTTTATCTCATACTTTTAACATTCAACTGATTTATATCCCAAAATTCACACTAGTTGCTACCAACTACTTGTAATCTACATACTAAGGTCTGTCTCGCTGCAATCTGAATAAGTCACAGCAAGAGGAGATCTGGCGTTTCCCTAGTCTCGCCTGTAGTCCGATTATCCGTTGCCGAAAGTATCCAATCACAATTGTCACGCGTAGAGTACAATCGTTCGTCTACTAACACACTAACACAGCGTTGCTGTTCATCAGAAGCCTTTGAATCAGACTCTCAACGAATCGGATTCAGAAGGAAAATAATAAAAATGACAACGATGACGATGACGACGTGAAATCAAACCGGAATTGCCAAAACAGCTCCCCCACTACCCGCAACCGGCATACTCACTGCTTGCTAATCACTGCTCGCTGTTGGTATTCCCATGGTCAAAGAAGCAAAAAGAAGCATCATTGTGAGCGACTAAGCAAAGGGAAATGGCAGCCAAAACTGTAACAACAGCAACGGCGGTCACTCTGAATCAAATCAAATCAAATCAAACAGAACAGCCTGATCATCTCTCCCCAGCAAACAAAGGATCGGCGACAACTTACAGCGTAATAGAATTTGTTTCCTGTTGCTGTAATAGGAAAGGAAGCAGTGCTGGAAAGTGTCCATTCCCATGGTCGGAGGAACAGTTTGCTTTTGAAATTGGTTGATTTTGAAATTATGAATTGCAACTGGGGAAAAACAGCAAAAATCCAGGTTGTAGTAAGAATTCTACTAGATTCTACACAGGTGGTGTCAAGAAGGAATCAACCAAATCCTGCTGCTGCTGCGAATCCCATGCGTTTGCTCCCTCTTTACGCTTGAGTATACCTAAAAACAGGTGCAATGTGTTGAAAAAATTATTACTTAACAAATTGAGTGGTACTTTGGTACCACCAAAATGGTACCACTGATCCGTACCGTACATCTTGTACTTGTTCCTAGTACGAGTACTCCTCGGTACCACCAATCGCTAGTACCAGTTTACCCTTGTCCCCCCCCTGTAGCAGCAACAACAGCTACTACTCCCCCTATAGCAGCATTGAAACGCTACTGCCTGTAAGCAATGTTGTAACTCTAAAAATCGACCGAAAGGTATAGGATAATTGAAATTTAAAGAGATGTGAGCATATCATGAGATTGCTCTGTTACTGTGTATTTTACTGTATTCGACCGGTATCCCTGTGTTAGTGTTGTATGTAGGGATGTCTAAACCGGACGTAGATCATGTGTAATTCGTCATAAGACAGAGAACACATGATGTGACATAGATATCTTGATACTTGAAGTCATTTTTATCTCTGAAGGAGTATAAGTAACTTTTTCAAGTGTAGAATGGATGTGAATACCGTAGAACGTACGTAAGTACGTTACGTGTATTTTTGACCGACAGCAAGCAACACCGATACGGTAGTAGCTCCTCCTCCATTGTGCTCGTCCTTCCGAAGCCATAGAGATTACCATGTCAACACCCCTTTCCTCCTTTACCTCCTCCGCGTATTATCAGTGGGGAGGAGGGGTATTACTTGGTACCACCACTCTAGGTGCTTGTTTCCTCGGCCCGGGGGGCCTCGTAAACAAGAAGCAGCTAGAGTGGTACCAAGTAACAACCCTCCTCCTCCCCACTGATAATACGCGGAGTCGATTTGGTTGGCACGTGTCAACCCCTCTCTAAACAAGAAAAAACTCCCTTAAGAAAAATCCGAGGCGCGCCGAGGATTTTTCTTAAGGGAGTTTTTTCTTTAGAGAGGGGTTGACACGTGCCAACCAAAACGGAGGACGGGGTGTTACCTATAGTACCTCAATAGGTCTTTTCTACGACTAGTATCTACCGACATTTCAATGAGCCTCGGAATCGGTTCCTGGTGCCTTCTTTCCTACCGGTATGTAAACGTAACTGTCTCTACTTTTTGATCGCTATCTACGTACTCGTACCGTGTACCATTCCCTTCCTAGTATGTCAATACGACTTAACATTCCCCGTACCTTCCACGGTCATTTTTCTGACCTAAAAATAACGCTCTGATTGTCATTCTTCCATTATTCATTTATCCCCCCAGAATATTTTCCGATACGGTAGTACCGTACTTCGTGTTGAAGCGCTCACTCCCTACCGGTACCGTACGGTACGGTACGTACCCCAACATTCCTCTTTCTTTGTGGAAATACGTACGGTACCGTACGTACCGTAGTAGGTACCGCACAGTATTTTTTCGTTTACTGTACTCTGATTTTAAGGTGATGTACCGGTATCGTACGGTACGTACTCGTACAGGTCATTGATGTCTAACGTAACAAGAATTACGGTAAGATAACGTACCGAAATACAAATTCAAGTACTGGTACCGTACGGTACGTACTCGTACCGGTACTATTCCACGAAGTACGGTACCGTACCTCAATATTTTTTTATGTTTCTGATGATGATGATTCATTTAGTACATTCATTTTTTGTCGTCGTGTTTGTTAATGCGCGTAACTTGTTTTTAACGGTCTTGTTTGGTTGCTCGTACCAGGTAAAGGTATAGTAGCCTATCTACCGTACTGGTACGGTAGTACGGTACATTATTATTATTTGAGAGAGAGAGAGAAAAGCTAGTCTTACTGGGCTCATCATAAGTAGGTATTGAGGTAATAGAAGTAAGACTTAATTAATTACACGTACAATAGTCGTATCGATCTGTTGTCGATCGTCCATCGTCGATCGTCGATCGTCCATCGTCCATGTTGCAGTCCATTCGAAGTAAGCACTAATAAAGGTAATAACCGAACACTACGACACACAGTTGCAATATCATCTGGCAATCACAGTTGCGATTAGAAAAGAAGCTCGGACCTTTCGTTCTCAGTTCAAGTAAAGTAATTACAGTAGTGGAAAGTTACCCTCGACGATTGACCGAAAGTGACCGTCGTATTGACGTATTGATATTGACGTATTGATATCGATATTGATATCGATATTGATACTATTGTTGGGTTTGGATCTACCGAATCTAGCATGATTGGACACAACGAGTGTTGACATACAATACATTCAATACACACACACACACACACACACTGCGTACGCCTACGCCTACACGCACGCACAAGCACGCCTACACGTACCCGACGATCGAAGAAAGAAGAACAAACCAAGTTCGAATTCCAGAATGAAATCCACCAATCCTCAATCGCAATCGCATCCTCAATCGCAGTCCCCAAACCGGAGGCGAATGATTCGTCCCCGTCCGGGATCGAATACGAATACGAATACGAATGCGAATCGCAATGCGAATCGCAATCACAACAACAACAACAACAACAACAACAGCCCGGTGTCCTACGCTCATTCGCACGCCCGGTCTCGGCACTCGGTAGCATCGGCATCGGCATCGGCATCGGCATCGGTATCATCGAGAAGAAGCAGCGGAACCGCGAGCACGGCGCGTAGGAGACTCCAGGTGTGGGTCCAGCAAACCTGGAGGCAACGGAACATTCCCAATGCGGACTTTTCGGACCACAATAACAACAACAACAACAACAACAACAATTCCGCAACCACAAATAATAATAATAATAATAATAATGCAATTGCAATTGCAATTGCAAATCAAATCTACAGCGAGAGTGGCTACAACGATCACTCCCGGCAACAACAGCAGCAACAGAAACAACACAGGCAAACTCCATCGAAACAACCACCAACACCAACGACAAAAATAACAACGACGACGACGACGACGCCCGTTTCCTCCTCGAATTCGAATTCGAATTCGAATGCTGCCGTTCGGTTCCCGCCTGCAACTGCAACTGCAACTGCGAATTCCAATTCCAATTCCAATTCCAATGCAAATCCGGGCTGGATCGTTTCCAACGTCGACGACGCTCTAGCGGCCCTGACGTCGACACACAAATTCGAGCAGTGCTTTCCGGTGGTGATGGCGGAACCGCTGGACAATCTCCACCATACTGTCAATGCCAATAACAATAACAATGTCAATGACAATGTCAATGACAATGTCTGTGTCAACAGCAACAGCAACAGCAACAGCAACAGCAACAATCGATATCTCATCAGCAACAGAACGGACGAACCGGAACCGGAACTGGAACCGGACTGGATCCTGGACGGCCGGGACGAATGGCACAAGCAATACCGAAGGTCCAAAGTGTTGCTGCGGAAACTCTATCCCGACAAAAAGACACGGCGGGGTTTGGGCTTGCTAGAGGACCGAGAGGACTACAGCAAGGACGACAACAAGGATAAGAACAAGAACAAGAACAAGAACAAGAACAACGACGACGATTCTTTGGTAGCAACCGAACGAAACGACGGACCAACAAATGCCGGAATCGACATTGATATCGACGAAGAGGATCTTTTGTTGATGAAATTCGGGAGCGCCATGGGACAACAGGAATACCAATTTGCTTCCTTTGAAGCATTCAACAACATGGATGGTGACGAAGAAGCAGAAGTAGAAGCAGAAGCAGAAGCAGGGGACGAAGGAAACGTTGAACCAGACGTTGAACCAGACGTTGAACCAGATGGTGACGTTATTTCCGACATTGACATTCAAACGAAAAAAGATAAAAATGACGAAACTCCCAAGAACAAGGGCGAGGACATGGACGAGGGCGAGGACGAGGACGAGGAGATTGCTGTCACGAAAGGGAAGGGCTGCAACGAGGGCACAATACAAAACAATAAGAATGGCAACAGCAACAGCAACAGCAACAGCAACAACGCTCTGCCAACGGATGAATCCAAATCCAAATCCAAATCCGAATCCAAATCCGAATCCGAATCCAAACCACCAAATCCCACCATTATTTCAAACAGCAACGCCACAACCAACGACACCAAAAACGGAAACACCAACGGCAACAATTTCGAAGAATTCTGGCAGGATGCCATGGACGCTCCCACACCGGACACGGGGACCTATCCGAGCATTGGTTCCCGGTCCACCTACGCCACATCGCCCCTCTGTGCTTCTTCCATAGTATCAACCCCACGTCAGGATCCCAGAAATAGCGACAATGACAATGGCAGCGACAATGACAGCGTTTGTTCGGGTGTACAGCAACCAATACCAGAAGATTTCTGTAGCGATGGTCGTGGCGATGATCGTGGCGGTGGCAAAAACTACGATTCAAACGACAACAAAGACACCAATACCTCTAATACCTCCAATACCTCTAATCTACCGGTACAGCATCAGCAGCTCGACGTTGACACGGAATTGGAGCCGGGAATGGAATCGGGAATGGATAGCGATCTCCACAACCACTCTTTCGAATCCGCATACACGACAACCGCAACAAATACCACGTCCCAAAACAACGGCAACGGCAACAACAACAACAACAGCAGCAACAACAACAATAATACCACTTCCTTTGAGACCGCCACCACCGCCACCGCCACCACCGTTGGGGGGACATCCATTCACATCGGCATTACCCCTCTCAAGAACAATGGCAGTGGAAGTGGAAGTGGCAGTGGCATTGACATTGGCAGTGGCAGTGGCAGTGGTCGGTGTCAGACTCCCGTTCCAATGCCGCCTCCACAGCCGCTGCGAGCGTCTCCCACCGGGAGCTACGGCGTCCGGTCAGCAGCAGCAGCAACGACAACAACAACAACAACATTAGCAGCAGCAGCAGCAGCAGCGGCTCGCGCGGCGGCAGTTTCCACGCCCACCATTATTACTACACCAACCGCCGCCGTTCGTCCGGATGCCACCCTCGAGCAACCCACTCCCGTTACCTCCAACTTTCGATACTATTATTCCTCGGACGAATTCCAAGACGACGAATCCGGTGCCAATACTAACATCAATGCCAACATCAATGCCAACATCAATGCGCATTCGAACGACAATGATGATACCGACAACGCGGAAACCAATTCACCGACGAGAGATAGAGGGAGGAGGAGACTAATGCTTCCGGGTAGTGAATACAAGTACGCTGCTGCCACGGGATCTCCGGACCGATTCAATCTGGACAACATTCATCACGTCATGAACGGGATTCAAGACGACTCCTTTGACGACGACGAAAATCACGACGATGACGATGGCAATGACGATGAACACAATAACAATAACAATAACAATAACAACAATGAACTAGATCACAGCAAGACGGAATACGACGACGAAGACGAAGACGACGAAACCACACTTGTCACGGACGGATCCATCCTGTCCGGATCGATCCCCAGTGTCGTTCAGCTCTTTACTCAATCCATCAAGACGCAAAATACCAAAACGTCCATTGTGGTTCCCGATACCGTACGGGCCACCACCACCACCACCACGACGATCACCGCCAGAAACAGCCACAGCCACAAACACAAACATGAACATGAACACACGGACGGGCCTGACAGCAGGAACGACAGAGACAGAAACAGAAACAGTGGCATCCCTCCGAGTGCCGGAACGCTGGCCATGCCCTCCTTTTATCTCGGGAGAAACGCCTCCCTCTATTCCGACCCGGCACAATCCTCAACCACTATGATGTCGATGAAACGAATGATGGGGCTGGGACTGGGACTGGGTCCGGCAACGACCACCAACGCCACGAACAACCTGCTCGGAAGCATGACCGGAGACGAACCCAGCATTGCTTCGTCCATTGCCTCGCCGGAGGTCAAGTTTTTCCGGCGCAACAGCAGCTCACGATCCAGGCTATTCCAAAAACAAACACAAAAACAAACACAAACGCAAAAACGGCGGTTTCGACGCAAACAATCCACGCGGAGTCTCACCAGCAACAGCATCCTCAGCAGCAGCCGAAACAGCTACACGAGTGCCGACGACGAAGACGAAGACGATGTTGCGGAAAGGCGTGCTGCGTCGTGTCATCCGCATGGTTATTCCTACCCATATCCGTATCCGTATGGGCACGATTCCGATCACGACAGCGAGGAGGAGGAGGACGACGACGATGAGGACGACGAGTTCAACGACGAGGAAACCCAGTCCCTGGGATCCCTGAGCACGCTGCCCCCCCAGTACTGGAACCATCCGGAATCCGATCACACCCTCCAGGAACTCCTCAAGCTCGAATGGGATTGGCTTCCCTATTGGCAGATGAACCGCCTGCTCGATGATTGCCTAGACGGGGACGCGGACGTGGACCACAACAACAACAACAACAACAACAACAACAAAAACAACGACACTCCCGCCAACGCCGGGGGTCAACTCTCCACCGACACGGTGCCGCTCCTGCAGGACCAAATCACCCAGCAGCTCTCCAAGCTCGATGCCTTTTACGGAAAGATTTGCAAAAAGGTCTACAAGCGCATCCAGCCACACGCCGAAGAATTGCTAGCGGCAAACCAGGCGGCACTCGACCTGCAGAAAAACCTGCAGCTATCACAGATGTACCTCAACAAGAGCCAGAAATCGATTGCCCTGGCCAGGCACGGAACTGTAACACCGAAACTCCCCGGAGAAAGCGATACCGAAATTACCAACGACAACGGCGACGAAGGCGTGGGGGTCGACGGTGCCGTCAAATTGTTGGAACTCTGGGACATTCAGCAATCCTACCAAGACCTGCACCGCATCGAGGCCATCATTTCCGAAATCTGCGACCTCGAAACCACCATTGCCCAAAAGATTCGCGTCTTTGACACCTACCCCACCGATTCCCTGGCGGAGTCCGACTCGATCCTGGACCTGGTCCGAACCCTGAGGGAGCGACTCGGGGAGGAACCCGCACGGAGCCTCCACTGCTTCGACGAGGCACGCAAACGGGCCAGAGACTTTGTACCGGAAACCCTTGTGCCGCGACTCCACGAGTGCCTCTCCGCGCTCACCGTCGATTGGTGCAACGCCGTCGACAATGACAATGGCAATGGCAATGGCAATGACAATGGCAATGGCAATGACAATGGCAATGACAATGACCAACAGGCGTACTACGCGGACGCTTACTCGCGATTGATCCGGGTGTTGCTGCGCGTCGGCGAAACAGATACCACCGCCGCCGCCGCCGATGATGATGATGATGATGATGATTCGTCACAGGGGGATCTCGTTCTCGCTCTCGCCGAGGCCATTGCTACCACCATCCAGACGTCCCTGATGGGCGAAACCCAAAAGGCGTTCGGCCGGGCACTCCTCGATCCGACCGACTCGGAACTCGAACCATTATCCGAGTACGAGCCACAGCTGGTCGCACTTGCTCTCGCCCTCGCCGAAAACGAGCGCTGCCTCGACGCGGAACGCCTCGCGATCTGGACCCACAATCTCGTTACGATACGGTTCGAGTTCGAGATGAAGCGACAGGAAAACGGAAACGGAAACGGAACGCGGCAACACCCGCTCCCTGCGGTCTTTCACAAACTCTGCGTGCTCCTGACCAACGTCTTGTGCGGGATGCACACTCTCCTCGAATGGCACAGCAACAGTAGCAGCAAAAGCAACAGCAACAGCAACAGCAACAGCAACAGCAACAGCAACAGCAACACCCCGCTGTTACCACGGGACGACGACGAACGCGAAAACCACGAAAGCTGCGACGCGAAACAGCGGACCGGTGACGGAATTCCGGAGCGAGTCCGCTCCGAAATCCGCAACCGGTTGCTGACCCGCAGGGCCTCGATCTGGAATGCCTGCATCCAATCCATGGAGGAGTGCCTGAACGAATACATCAAGTGCTCCGGCAAGAAGAAACTCTTTTCGAAAGAACAAAGCGGCAGCAATAGCAATAGCAATAGTGGCATTAGCAACGGAAATTCCGAACACGAACACGAAGACGGCTCATATGACTCGAGCTGGCGGGAAGACCTCGAGGGTCTCCACGACGTGTGGATGCTGAAGAACCAATTCCTCTCCCTGGGACCCGCGGTGCTGGAAGGAGTCCCGAAGGAAATCGTCAACGACGGCGGCCTCGTCGACGACAAGCTATTGGCGTGCTGCAGGGTTCACCTGCGAACACTCCACGTGGAAGCCATGAACACGCTCGGGACCCTCTTCTATCGAGAAGACTGGAAACTGCACCGACTCCCCGAGTTGTTACAGCAACATCAGCACCAGCATCAGCAACAACAGCGGCAGCCCTCCAAAGATACGACCTCGGAGGAAGGCGACGCAACCGCCACCGATAACTCGCTTCGGTCAACCCTACAGGTACGATTTGTGTTTGTGTATTAGTTATTTACGAAGTGCGAAGTAGTTAGTTAGTTAGATAACTAATTAGATTTTGCTCGGGAGCAATGGCCGGGCGTTTCTCCTCTCACCGTTTCATTTCCTGCTTCCTGCTTCTGCAGAGTATTTCCGAACAATTGCAATATCGGAGACAAGGCGGCGCGAGGCTGCGCTGCCGGAGTCGATGCAACCGATTTTCGACTCGTGGTGGCTATGCGGAGATCAATCCAACGTCGTTGCTGGCGGGACATCGGAATCCCTTTCGAGTAGTAGGAGGGGCAACGAGGGACAAAGCCCAAACGGACGAAGCCCGTGCCGAATTTGTTTGTTGGAACGACGAGCGTATCGTTGCGATAGTGAGTCTGCTAAAAGACCACGTCGGAAGCGACGATGCATTTGCGTCAAAACTTTTCCTGAAAAGCGTGTTCGAAGGAGTGCTTCCGTGGACGGCTCGGCTCCTTCTGATCATGGAAAAGCTTCCGGTTCTCGCGGAGGAAGCGAGCAAGGTAATGATGGGCATCGTGGATCTCTATGTGACAACTGCCTTTCGACTTTGCGCCGGTAATGCCAGGAACGAGAGGATCTTACTCGGGATCGACGGTGTTTGCGACACTGCGAAACAAACTCCTGCCAACCACGGCCCGAGCACTCGGTCGACGTCTCAGATGTTCGCGGACTTTGGGTTGCGATCGTCGCAAGGACCCGGCAACCGACCGGCGCCGATCATATCGGTTACGGCCGAAGCCGAACTCTGCGCATTGGTGCCCGAGGAAAGCGCAGATTTGGAGTCTCTGCGAGAATTCTTGCTGGAATCCAAGAAGCGAATGGATGGAGTCGCCAAACTGGATCTAGTGAACGGCTGGATCACCGATCCCTCGATCCGAGAGGACACCGAAGAGGATGACTTTGCCAGAGAGACGGTCCGGGTCATGGAACAGAGGCAAGGCGCGTCCTCCAATCACTTGTTTTTGGCCCTGGCACTTTTCGCAGCCACGAGAAACGTACCCACCAAGTGTAACCAACTGCTCGAATACACCGAGCGAGTCCTGAAGGTAGTGCCCTTGCTGATGAACCTCTGCAACAGAATATCGTGCATGAAGGCCATTCGGGGAATTGCCGTTCTGCGAGAGGTGCGTAATTACCGAAACCTGCTGGGTGTATGTTCTGTGTCGTGTCGTGCCCCTGCCCTATTGTATCTCAACTCTCTCGCTCGTGTATTTCCCCTCTTCAGATTGTATCGGTCGGCAACACTTGGGCAGAGAGCAAGCTCCACGAACAGGCCAATGATTACGTCGACGACTTTTGCGATTTTTTGGCGCTGCTATGGCGATATCTATACGGCCGTTCCGAGAGATTGCCCATGGGAATTTTGAAGATCCTCTGGGAGAATCTAGTTGGCGGTGGGTACATGGTGCTTCTGGACGGTTTCAGCAAGATACCTTATTGCTCAACGGAAGGGAGGGCCCTGATGAGCATGGACGTGGCATCGTATCGATCCGGAATCAGTCCTCGTTCCGTCGCAAACAGGCTTGATGAGAACGGCCACCCGGCCTGCCCGCTTTCCAACGACATTCAACCGTATCGTACTATGGCATACGTCGACACGTATGTGAAACTTTTTTACTTTCCGTCCAAGGTACGCAAGTATGTCGCTCGCTTTGCCGTTGGATGTTGTCTTTGTGTGAATCGTACCGTACTGGGGGATTCCGATGGAGTCCAAATGTCACAGCAAGCTAACAAGCGTCGCTTCCCCTTTTTTCTCCTTCATCGTCGTTTGTCGCAGGATGCGATGGAATGGATCAAGAGCAACTTCCGGCAGTATCATCAGCATCACATTATGGCCCTCGTGATCAACGATCGAGACGCTAAAAATCTCATGAGTCAGGTACTCAAGTGTTACCGAGGTGCTAAGGGGAATGTCGACACCACGATGCGTGTATGATGCTGCTGCTGGTCGGCACGGTGTTTCGAGAACCGTCATGCAAACGAATGTTGCAATAGATTGGCTTCGAAAGAGATGAAAAACAAACGAATAGTAGACTCGCAAAGGACTGCTGCAGTGTTCAAAATCTGTCTGTTATTCAAAATTATTCTCGTCTAGGACTGCCACAACGAGTGTATTGGCGTGGTTTCAACACTTATACACCCTTTTTGTACAGGGGTAGTGTTCCAAAATTGTTTGTGGTCACCATCGTTAAGCCTTCACAGCCCTTGTTGGGAATCAATCGTGCTGAGGTTCTCTCTGTCTTCTAGTCTTCTTCCACAATAGAGAATGCCAGGTTCACAATATTCCGGACGGATGGGAATGGGATGCTCCCAGAATCGTTCGGAGGAGGCTGGATTACACACGAGCATGAAATATTTGCCATGGTCTTGGCATTGTGCTTTGTGTTGTGAACAAATATGGGACGTTGGTGGGTTGTACGTCCACGGATTGTGTTGTGTGACGGGAATGATGGATTCAAACTCAAACTTAGGCCGTCCGGGGGTTGCGCGCTTTGAGAGGACTGAGAAGAACTCAAGGGGGGATGAAAGAAACTATTCTATGTTTTTTTTAAAATAAGCGAGAAGTTCGTACGTACGCCACGCTAAACTTTGAAATTTTGTCTGAAGCAATCAAAACGAGGCTCTGGGTTGAAGGTTTTTAGGTACCGGGTTTGAACAAGTGTACTATAAAATCGTAAAATCTTTGTTCGAAACGAGACGAATATCCTATTTTGAGTTTTGAGAATGGAGTTATGATTATTTGGTTCGATCAATTCCTGGTGGGCCTCGAGCATTCGATGCACTTCCTCACTTTTCTAGTTCTTTCTATGACGGCAATGTCAACCAGGGCGCAGGAATTTCGTTTTGAAGCTCTATCGACATCGACAAATCGACACCGAAGCCAGACGAGTGACCACGTCACAGCACGCAATAGACCGTCATGAAGGAGACGGAACACGCCCGGCAACGGCGTGCGGAACGAGGTATCGACAAGAAAGATTTGAAAGCTGCCCTCCGATACGGAGATGAACTCCCCTGTAAGTATGGACGGCGATTCCGCTACAATGGCCTCGTGTACATCGTGGACAAACGGAGGAAGAGGGAAATCACCTGCTACGCACAGCGACTGAAGCTGAAAAAGGTACCAATTTCTTCAGCGGAACAACGGGAGCTGGATCTTGCGAAAACAATGCTAAAGCTGGCGCCAGCCTTGTGGAAGTCCAATACGGTTTTGGTGGTAGATACATCGGGTAGCATGAGGGAATCCGACGTATGGGGTGCTCGAAGCCGACTGGATGCCGTGTGGATTTGCATCGCGCTGGACTTTGTCGCCCATCGGATCGAGTCGGGAAGCGCGGGGTTGCACGACGTGATATCGGTGGTTCTGCTCGGAGAGACCGCCTCGGTCTTGGTCAGTGAGTAATATTATGCCATTTGCATTGCGTTCGAGTTGCATGAAACTCGGGAGGAGTTCCGGACCTCTGGATTCCCAAAACGATTTTTGTTCTCACTCAATTCCACTCCGCTACCCCGCAACTCTTTGACCTAAACAATTTGATACAGAAACACAGCCGACGAGTTGGGCGCTGTACAACATGATTGTTGATCTATATACCAGAGGCAGCGTCATGGCACGATCACACGGATACTACATTCCCAGCTTGGAAACCGCCGAGCGCATTCTCACGATCAACAAGACCGCGTCGTGTGCGCTAGCGCTTTGTTTTCTCTCGGACGGCAGGCCATCGGATGGTGCCGCCGCTGCCAGGGATTCGATCTTGGAACGCGTCGCTTCCCTGGGTATGCGATTCGGCCGGCGTCTTACCCTTACCACTATTGGCATGGGTGAGGACTCAAACGAGTTCGAAATGCTCCACAAAATGGCCGACACGGCACGAGATTACGGCGTCCAATCGTGCTTTATGTTGCCCTCGATGACGACGTCCGCTCTGGGAGTATCTCTGACATCCACTGCGACAACGATCGCGCAGACCCAGACCGAGATGACGGACATTGTCACTCGGAAACAGAGAAACGTACGGGATGTTCTCCGCGAGTCGAGAGCAAAGGCAAGCAACGAAGTGGTCTCGGTTGTCTCCCCGGAAGAGTACTATCTCTATCCAATCGAACGCGTCACGCGCCACATCTACAGCGAATGGCCCGACCCGAACGGAAAACGTCGGCATTCTTACGACGCGGCACCCATGATGGAGGGCGACAAGACCCATTTCGTGGCCCTGAACAAGAAGACGTTTGGGGAAGGCGCCGAGCGCTTTGCGTTTCGCTTCTATGAAGTCGGACAGGACGGAAGCACCGTTGTGGGAAAACCCCTCGTTGCCAAAGAGAGCCGGTTGGTCCTCGAGGGTGGCGAGGCCGATCGAGAACTCTTTGTCCGCACGTTCTGCCGAGCCCAACAACTGGCGAGACGAATCGCGGCCGAGTTCAACGACCGGCTGGATCGACTGCACCGCGTGGACAAGTCCACGCCACGCGTCGCGTTTCTCGATTGCTCAGTGTACAAATTGGAAGACAAAAACCTCGGAACACAGAGCGTCCTGGTCGAAGAAAAGATCGACCACAGAGCCTGGCACAAGTGGAACATGAACAACGGATACGTGGAAGGAATGGAAGCGGTGCCCGAATTCAACCACGACACGATGAGGTCGGCACTCGACCATCTTGCCTCTCTCAACGATTTGCACGATGGAGAAAACCACGAAGACGGATTCAAATCTAACTTGGTCTCGGAATGCTTTGATGCCGACCTCGGCGCTATCGAGGAAGGCGACGAAGAAGACGATTCGGAAGGAGAAACGGACGATGATTCCTCTGTCGATCCCAATCATGGAATCACTGCTATCAAGTTTGGGGTTTCCGAAGTGGCACAGGCGTTTTCCCACTTCAGTTACATTGCGAGTGGAAAAAAGAGACTTATATGCGACTTACAGGGAGTGTTTGATGAACCCAGCAACACACTCAAATTGACAGATCCTGTCATTCATTACTTTAACTATCGCAGACAAGAACGAGAAAGAGTGCATGGTCGAACCGACAAAGGACGACAAGGCATGGCAATGTTTTTTGAAACCCACAAGGATTGCTGCGGTCATCTCTGTAGATTGGTCACGGGCGGATTCAGGAGGACTCGATTTCGTGCCAAACAGCAACAGAAACATTCTAATGATGTATGAGCATGAAATGGACATCTTGGATAGGTTTGAACCAATGATGATGAAGCACATGGAAACTGCAAACATAGTCACAAATCAATTTTTCAAATGGAGTTTTGCATTTATTATCAAGGTATTCTGATCACATAAAATACACGTAACCAATACAGTAAATTGTTTATGTTCAACTACCGTGCATCATCTAAATGAGCATGGCGTTCTTGTATTGTCTCAAGATCAACACTAACTTCCTCTCATAGGGTGTACTCATAAAGTGGGCCCATGTCACTCCTCTTGATATGTATTATTTTGTGAAGAATACCATGCCATTAATACATGCCTTTGTTGTGGCACCAGCAGCCAGCTAACATTAATGATCTCTCGTCCCCTTCATTACTAATTTCCTTGTTTGCGAAATACATAAATACAAGCAACAGGAACAACTGTACATGGTACATAATTCATGCGGGAAAGCTTTGGGGACCACCAAGTTTGACTGGTAAATGGTCTGCATCTTGTCAAGAAAAAAATATGGTTCAAGTTATTATGTAGCACATAGTACCATAGAAACATTTCTCTTTCCAATTACTAAAGAACAGTTGCTGCTCATGTTATCATTCCTAAATTTTTCCTGGGGTACGATTTGATTTACTAAACAGAGAAATCCACGGCAGTATGAAGCAGCCACTCAAACACATTATCAGCAATCCTCATTATGCATGGTGGACTAAAGAGTTGTATGCCTTTCAAGTATTCATGATGCCCTCATGATGATGGCATCTTCCTGTTGAACTCCATCTTGATGGTTGGGGCTGGGTGACATGTGGTGTATGATGCAGAGAATAATGTACAACAACAGTGGCACAGCTGGCTCCTGTCTGGGGTCTCCCCTATTCCAAGGGGACTTGCAAGCCCCCTTGCACGATTGGATGAGAATCTTGTGGAGATATCTCACCAAGCCTAAAAGAATTTCAAGATTAACTATATTGACTTGATTTATTAAAAATAGTGAGATGATGCTTGAATCATCTCAAATCTACTATTTGTCCTTGATTGTCTCATGGTTGCCATCTTAAAGTTGTAGAAGATGTTGCATTGACATTGCATTGGTCGCATATGTCTTTATGGGCATCTGTTTACTTGTTCTTTGATCTTTCTCACAACACAATTCAACACATATGCATCCATACCCACGATGGTACAGATATATCCATCATTTGTTGCTCATTATATTTCCTGCACATGCGACATTCTCCAAGAACACACTCCTACAGCATCCAATGGTGTGGCTCATCAGTTTTGATTAGCCATCCTACCGGCAGATGTATTGATGGAAGCGCGTGCTGTCTTGGCATTGTAGTAGGACTGCTTGTAGTAATGCAAATAGTCTGCTTCACTAATGCCTAGGATGGTGTTTTTGAATTTCTGGAACAGTGAGCCCTGCAGAGGCTTTGTGTAGTAGTAATCTGCAATCATGTCCTTGGTTGGACAATATTCAATCATGACTTCTCCCTTGGCAACCCTGCTATCAGTGACAAAGAAGTATCAGACATTATTGTGGTGGGTCTGCTTGGTGCTTGATGGCTTTCCATTCTTCTCCAGACGGATGGAGCTTTCATTGTCCTGATACAAGATGTTGTTGTTTGGAAATGGATGACCATGATCAAATACCATGCTTTCAAACACAGCATCACCCTGCGCTTGGGGGAAATACCTCACCCATCATATGAGCCCCAGCATGTTGTCGTCCACTCCTACAATTTCAGCTTCAGTTGAGCTCTTTGTATTCAATTTGTGTTTGGTGGAAGTTGATATGACAGCTCCTTGTCTGAGAGTCATAAACCATCCTGAGTGGCTCCTCATGTCATTGTGGACAGTGTGGACAGCGAATGCTGCGTCCACATACCAATAAATGGCTCTGGTTGCGTCTAATCCCAATACAAGCAAGTGGCAGGAAACATGTCTCTTTGAGGTTGCTTAGCCTTTGTTTGAGCATTTCTGGTTGCCAACATCAGGCGCCTTTACTCTACTAGTAGTGCATAGGAAGGCTATGGCTGTTTGTATATCCGGCAATGCCCTCTTAGATGCAAACAGTAGCTTTGCCACATACCGGTGGAACGTGTCTGCATAAATCTTGTTCAGCTTTGTTGCTTCTGGATTGACTTTGAACAGGTGATCACTACTAGCAGGGGTGGCGACCTCAAATCCATCTAGATTCTTTGGCAATTCCTTGAAGATGTCTTTGATATAGTCGGACATGGTGAATTTGACTTTCTCTTCTTTGGTGTAGTCGATGGTCATCCCCACATAGTCATGTATCTTTCCTCTTGTTTCAGCAAGTGATTATGATTGCCCAAATTCCTTGTTAAGGTCCTTGATGATTCCAGTCACCACATCGGGGTCAACATGTGATATATTTAAGTCATCAAAATGCCATACAATGGTACACTGTTTCCCATTGATGGTCTCGTTTACAGTGCACATGTCGTAGGGATTCGTTTTGAACCCCCATTAGAGGAGCTTGCTTGATAACTTCTCCCAGAATAAGAGAGCTGCGCGTATAGTGCCATATATGGCCTTCATTGCTTTCCCGTACAGTATTTTCCTTTCATTAACATTACAAAGATTGGGCTGGTAGTATAGCTTGGGATCCACTCTGAACAGCAATTCAGCCATGGTTCTGTCCAGCTTTATGTAGACATCTTCCCCTTTGGGCATGTCTGTTTGTAGGAATGCCCCTGGAATGTCCACGGTAGCAACATCACGGCCCTCGATTGAACTTCAATTGGTTGCATAGAATTTTAATGCTTGGGCGCAACCAGTATTTGATAGAGAGTAGATTTTTAATTCTCGTGATATGGTTTGAAGTTCCAAATGTTCGTGTGGTGAACCACATGCTCATCTAAGAGAAAGGAAACAGTCCCATTTGTACGAATTTGCTGGATAGTATACTACGGGCCTTTGCTTCTTGCTTCAAAAGCTCCAGGGATTTGCTTTTCATTTTTCATCATAATTTGGTCTCCAACATGATAAATCATGCAGCTTTCTATGGATGTTCTCCTTCATGGTATTCTTATCTATCTGAGCTTGGCATTTGTTTTGGACCATGGCCAAGTCGGTGAGCACTGGGATCGGAAGGAACGTGCCCCGATGGAATACAAGGGAACCTGGCATCATTCCGAATGTCTTGTTGATGGTTGATCTAACAGCAAACTGGGCGGATGCAAAGACACTATCAACAATATCTGTTGCTTGCTGAAGGGTCTGTGGTGGATTGGTATTGAGCTTGGTCCACATTGCCAGCTTTATGGTGCTGTGCACCCTTTTAAGAACTGTGTTCACTTTTGGGTTTTGAACTGAGCAAACTTTGGCTTTGATTCCAAGGTTATCAAGGTGCATTTGGAAGTCGTGGCTCATGAAGTTGGTTCCTTGATCAAAGATGCAATTCACTAGTTTTGGGTATCTGGAGAACCAACCATTGTCAAGGGCATGGACTGACATAAGTCCAGTCGGATTGACTTGTGGAGCTCTGATTATTTTGAGGAGATTGGTGCACATGTCCATAATGGTGAATCCGACAAATTCAATTGTTCCACAGCCTGGTATCTTGATCTTCCAAGGGCCGATTTCATTGATTGCAATAGTATCCCAAGGAACATACTGGTGTTCTTTGGTTGGAAGTTGGCCGTGGCTTTGATGGCTGTTCTTGTACCTTTGGCAGGCATCACAAGATTTGCAGAAGGCATTGATTTGGTCCTTCAGGTTTGGAGCATATACAAATTGGTTCATGGTTTGATACAACCTTTCCGAGCTGGCATGGCCAAGAACATGGTGGCAGTGTTTGATAGTGGCTTGTACTCGGTTTGGAGGGAGGACAATTTTCTTTCAGCTGTTGGATTCAACAATACGCAAATTGGCACCATTGAAATTCTCAGCTGTATACCTTGGATTGGTAGAGATATCTACATTGGCAGCTTGGTCGACAACCAGTTGAGTGAAGGCTAAAGGGTACATGGGAATGGCTTCTGGGTAGTTGAGGAACATGTTGGAAAGGGAGAAGGTGTCAGTTGGATTGGTCTTGGCGTCTGTTGGAGGTGCAATTTCCAAATCCAAAGTTGGAGTCGGAGATTCCTTCTTTCCTCCGGGGATTGCTGGATAGGGAGCCTTGAGAGAGCATCAGCAATCACATTATCTTTGCCTTGGATATACTTGAATACTGGAGAGCATTCTTCAAGAAGCATTATCCAAGTAATAATTTGGTGACTTGTGGTGAGGTTTTGGCAAGTCAAATTGATGTGGTCAGTCCAAACAACAATTTCTGCGCCCCAAAGAATAGACCGGAATTCCTTGAAGCCTTTGACAATACAAAGCATCTCTTTGTCAATGGCTGGGTACTTCTGTTGAGCAGTGTTGAGTTTTCTGGAGAAGCAGAGGATTATTCTTTCTTCTTGGATTATTCAAGTTGGTAATCAGATGCGTCGGTGTAGTAGACATGGAAGGGCTTGTTTGGATCAGGGAAGGCAAGCAAGATTTCCTTTGCAAGGAGGGTCGCATTGGCTTTGTTGAAGGCATCCATGAGCTCTGAAGTTGGAGTGAGCTTTCCTTTGGATCTACCAGAGAGGTTTATGAGAGGGGCAAGGATTTCTGCACACTTTGGATAGAAGTTTTGATAGAAGTTGATCATCCCAACAAAGGATTGGAGTTGGGTGATTGTTGAGGGAAAAGCCAGTTTCATGATCAGACCTCTCTTGTTTGGGTTTGGTCTGATTCCATCTCTGGAGATGATGTGGCCTAGTCATGGTGCTTGTGATTGGAACCAATGGCAGCACTTGGAGGGTTTGACTGCAAAGTTCTGGGCTTTGAGCAAGGAAAGGACAGAAGAGACAGATTTGCATTGAGATTCGAGGGTGTCTCAGAAGATTCCAATATCATTGATATATACTTCAATGTCTTTCAAATGGAGAAGCATCTGTTCCATAAAGCCTTGGGCCCAACTTGGAGAATTGAGGAAACCCATTGGCAATTGGAGAATCCAGAAGTTACCAAACGCTGTAACAAGGACACAGAGCCAAGTGGAGGCTTCATCAAGCTTGAAGGTGTGGAATTGCATGCTGACATCCATAAGGGTGACATATTTGAATCTACCTTTACAATGGAAGATATCTTGGATCTTTGGAAGTGGGTAGTGGAACTTCTTGGTGACCTTGTTGAGCTCCTGGAAATCAATGATGAGACAGCAGGAGCCATCTGGCTTGGGGAGTACAAATGTTGGCATTCCCCATTCGGTTGCATAGCATCTTTCAAGGATGCCCAGCTTGACTTGTTGATCGATTTCTTTCTTTACAGCTTCTTGTTGGTGGAGTGGAATTGGATATGGTTGTTTGATATGGTATGGCTTTGCATCTTGCTGGAGATCAATCTGGAACTCTTGATTAGGGAAAATACCTAATGCCTTGTCATTGAGCCCTTCGAAAAGTTCTTCATTTTCACATAGAATCTTCAGCAAGCAAGATTTCTCATGGTCTAAAAGATCTTCTTGTTCAGATGCTAGTTTGTGCAGGTCTGTCTTCTCATCCTTGGAGGTGCCATCGGCATATGCTTGTTGAGCAGCTTGGTTGGAATAGCTTTTAGTGACAGAGTGTGGCTCTGCGGACATGATATTAAATTCCTTTTTTGTCTGGCATAGTGGAGGTACAAATTGGGAATAATGAGACCTCAACAGGTTATGTATTATTCATATGTACGATATGAGGCTCATTCTTACAATTGAATGACTCATTTTTACGATCAAGATTCAATACTTAACAAACAGTGGAGAATCGATCGTCACTCATACGATTATAGTTTGATACTTAGTGATCAAAGAAAGAACGCACACTAGAGGTTCGCACATGCAATCTTTTATTAAGTGTGCTGTTTTCAAGAAAAGACAGCAGAGGTCCAAAGCGCGTGCTCACAAGCTTGTTTTCTGCTGTATAAAATATGTGCTGTATTAGCGGCAGCATCATATAAAATTGTTCGTATTACGTGCTGTATTAACAGCAGCATGATATTTCATCGTACTAAATTTATGTGCTGTATAAGCAGCAGCACCGTCAAAAGCGCTATCTTGCTCTCCAGCAAGCTAACGCGCTTCATCGTATACTTTTAGATTATTTGATTATTCAACCTTAAACCTTACATGGTTGCCCTGCAACATTCTATAGAACTACAAGCCTAAGGCCTAACTGGTTGAGCCCACCAGTAGTCAGAATAGCCCTGGTTGTGTGTTGTAAGCCAGAATACACGATTGTAGTGGAATCAAAGAAATATTAGAACAACAAACCGGCACCTCAACCGGTTTGTGGCCATCACTCTTACTGTCACTCCTCTTCCTTGCCTTCGGATGAGTAATTCAGCTCAACAGCCCCTTTCAGAAGGAAATTAACATATTAACAGTCGCAAGCTTGTTGAAGCTTGCAGAAGAAGAAGACAGTAGAAGCACCTTCCTTGGCGAGGAAACAATTCGACAGAAGATCATCGATTGACTCGACAACCACGACCGACGATCGATAGTTCTCTGGTCCAATTACACAACAAAGAGAGAACAACCTCAGCGACAAAGGCTGTATGTCCAGCATCCCCATTGCTAGGAGAACCCGGAGCAAATCATCGGGATTCCAAACACTTCAACCAGGGAGTGCTGCAAACAGATCTCTTTTGCCATTGCCCGACGCTGCTATGCCACCCGACCAACAAGATGACCCCAATGGGATGAGAAGGATAGCTTACTCAGAGACCTGTTCCCATCATTTGACCAGAACATGAGCACTATCCTGCATGAGATTTTTGATGTCCCCAAGGAATCTGGCAGCATGCTATGCGAGGCTCTCATATCCGGGCGCCATATGATATGGTCACGATTTTTGCTCATAGAAGAAATCGGTGACCTCACATACCAAGATAGAGGCCACCAACTGCCGCTGCTCAAGCATATTCAATTAGACCTACGGCGCCTTGTGGACTTCAGATGGCACCTACACAGCCAAGGCATCAACTGGGAGGATCATCGCCAATACACCAAGGAAGCATTTTGATCATACAGCAGAGCAATCATGGCCAAACGGGATTCAGCGGCAGATAAGCTTGTCGACTCTGATATTAGCAACCTCAATACTGATGAGCATGAACGGCCAATAAAGTCATTCGACCAGCTCAGATATGAGTCATGGATCAGAAAATCCCGAGATGAGACGTCATTTCTGTCATTACAAAATGACGCGAGATTTGAACACTGGCTCATAAAATTCAAGGCCAAACTGGAGACTAATGACATTGATACTGCTACATTCCTTGACCCGAACTGACCAACGGACCCCCTCAGTGGGTATCCCAAGGCTTTCAATGCCAAGCAGAGTGCCTTCTTCTGGACTCTTATTTCAAAGTGATCTCTCCTCTTCATGCGTGCTAAGCCACACAAGCACAAGGGATGGACGACAGGCATTTTTCGATTTCGTCAAACTGCACAACAGATCTAAATCCAAGGTATACAATACTTCCATTGCCATACAACATCTCCTTGATATGGACCTCAAGGCCTGGAAGGATACCAAGTTCAATTTTCTTACAAAGTGGTTTGCACAATTGGAGCACCTCAATAAGCTTTGTCCCCCACACCGTCCCCTAGAATATGACACCGTTAAGACACACCTATGCAAGGCATGCAACAGCAGTTTCCAGCTTACTGAACAGTTCTGTAAAGTCAGCGATCCACAATAGGCCCAAGACCTCACTCGTTTCTGACAACATGAAGCTACTACTACTAGTGAACTAAAAACCACCTTGCTACTTGAGGCCACTAGGTTAGACTCCCAGGCATCCCTGTCCCAACCCAGTAGTCGATCCTCTGGCAAGGCTCATACTCATGACTTCTAATTGTTGGCACAAACATACTCCATGATGACAGATGATGCTGACTCATATTCCTTACCTATAGATTTCGATGGTGATTTCCAGGATTATGCAGTCTTCAAGGATGGAAGAACACCAGATCCAAGCACAATACTACCATCTGCAATCTGGCAGACTCTCTCCAGACCTGGTATGAAAGGTTGGCTCAATATTCCTGCTGATGACAAGAAGAAGCTAGTCGCGTGCCTCCGACCTGACCTCCTCACTGACAGGGCTCCAGACCCTAACTCCACCAAGCCCATTACCAGGCAAGCTTATGAGCATGTTCAGGATCTTCCTCCTGAAGAAGAAGCTTCCCTCAGAGATCCCTTCCATGCATCTCTAGGCGTCTACAAGGCGGCATCCAATGCCGACAGTAGACCTCTCAAGTTTTCTTTATCCCTAGCTTATCCTACCAGATTCCTCCTTGCTGACAACCCTGAAGTCCTATATAAGAAGGATGGCAACACCTATGTCCCTGTTGGCAGCTCCTCCTTGTCTGCGAAATTCCACCATTGGTCATTACCTGAACGCGACTCTCCTGTTTCTGCTGAGCCTCACACCACAGTTATGCTCCACACCACAGTTGAGCCCCACACCATGGTATATCACTCCAACAAGACTAATGTCTCTACACCCGGCTATGCCATGGTTGATTGTGGCGCAAATGGATGTATCATAGGAAATGATGCATGTCTTATTTCTAAGGATATTCCCCCTAGATATGTCAATGTCATGGGCATAAACAATCATCAGATCCAGAATATTCCTATTGCAACATGTGGTGCATATTCAGTCTCCAATCGCGGCCCGGTCATTGTCATCTTCCATGAATGTGCCTACACTGGACAGTTTTCATCCGTCTTATCCTCTGGGCAAATGGAAGCATACTTCTCCACAGTTGATGACACCTCTATCAAAGCTGGCGGCACACAAGTCATCACTACCACTGATGGCCATGTCTTCCCACTCAGCATACGCCATGGCCTCCCATATTTAGCCATGCGCAAATATACGAGAGAAGAATACTCCAAGGTCCCTCATGTTGTAATGACAAGTGACAAGCATTGGAACCCTTCCATCCTTGATGGCGCTTTTAGCCCTCAGGATGATGTTTTCCTTCAGAAATATCCCCCTTCAGAAATATCCCCCTACGCCACATTAGCTCCCATATCCTGATTACAATGAATTTGGTGCCCCTCGTGGTGCTGCAGAGGATCAAGCACCTGATATTACCTCCTTCACCTCCCGCATTTCCAGGCCAAGCAACCTCCAGGTCTCACCTAGCCCTATATTCTAGGCTTTGGACAACCCTGATGTCTCTTTCTGGCTCAGCCCAACTGATTTTATTCGCCAAGAAGTACTTGCCCGGTGTTCTATCCGATCTCCTTCCAACCGTTTCATCGTTGGGCCCCATATTCAAACACCAACCGCCTTCTTGGACTATCTTTCCTTGAAGCCATTCTTTGCTTGGGTATCAACTGACCGAATCAAAGCTACCTTTGACAACTCCACGCAGTATGACTCTTTAGCGCTCAGTCCAGATGGGAATATCTTCAAACGGTTCCAATCACCCCAACCAGCCATGAACGTCAGACCTTTCCATGATGATGTTCTATCTGATGTTGTCTACTCTGATACTCCTGGTGTCAATGGTGGATCTAAACTTGCCCAAATCTTCTTTGGCCGGAAATCCCATATCGTTCATGTAGAAGAGATGCACACTACTAGTGACTTCCTATCATGCCTCCAGAACTTCGTTTGAAAATGGGGCAGACCCCTTTGCCTGATTTGTGATCATGGCTCCTATCAATCCAGCAAAAGTGTACTTGATTACTTAAAGATGCTTTGGATTGGTCTCTGGCAGAGTGAGCCCTGTCATCAACATCAAAAACCTATTTGAACGCAGATACCAAACCTTCAAGCGCACTGTTAATCGCATCATGGACTGCACGGGTACTCCTGCTCACTTATGGCTTCTCTGCATGACCTACATCACTGATTTGCTCAACCATCTGTCTGATCCTACTCTCTGAGACAGGCAACCTATCTTTGTTGCAACTGGAACCTTAGGTGATATCAGTGCTTATACCAGTTTCTTCTGGTTTGAACCTATATACTTCAAGACCCCTGATACACCATTTGGATCCCACACCACTGAACGCCTTGGGCATTTTGATGGCATTGCTGAGCATGTTGGCAATGGTCTCTGTTTCAAGATTTGGGATCCTATTACCAACAAACTACTTGATTGATCTGGTGTCTGCACAGCTCTGCATCCAGATCAATGTAACAAGGGTGCTGGCTTGTTCACTGATGATTGTTTCATTGCTTGGCGCAAAGCCAAAGATGCAAATACTATCTCAAGTCCTAGTGGTGATACTCCTTCTCAACTCCAGGCTGTTCAGCCTGATACCAACGATGTGTCCCAAACAGCTGTTACCACCACCCACACTATTCCACAGCCCTCCATGCCCAGCTTTCTTTATCAAAAGGTTGCTAATGGTCCTAGCTATGCTCCTTCTCCACTCCCTAACAGCTATGGGCAGCTGTTTGATGGCCCTCCTACCTTGCACATCTACAGTAAGACCCCTGCAGGTCTCACGCTCACTGAAGATGACTTTGGTCCTCCAGAGCTAGCATATTTTGATGTTAGGGAAGTCCAGCCTCCACCAACCAATCCAGCTACTCCACATGTCAGCCCATCTGAGGTAGTTGTTACTGATGAAGAAGGGAATGCGCAATTTGACTACGCTGGCAAACCCATCACAATCCCTGCCATACCAGCTGATGACTTACAAGGCAGATCCTTTCTCATGGCTCACCCTGATAGCACTCAGAAACGCTTGACTATTGTTGGCGTTGAGGACAGCCTAGAGCAAAACCAAGAATTCATCAAGTTCAGATGCAAGCATTCAGATGATGAGCTGGACAATATCATCACATACAATGATGTCATGAATTACATCCACCGGGCCTCCACTCAAGAAGATGGAAAGCTATGGTCATTCCAAAGAATCCTTGGTCATCAGGGTCCCCTTGACAACAAGCATCCGCAATACAAGGGTTCTAAATATAACCTCTGCATTAAGTGGGAAAACATGGAGCGCACCTATGAACCATTATCCAATATGGCTGCAGATGATCCTGTTACTGTTGCAAAATATGCCAAGGACCATAACATGCTTGATAAACCAGGTTGGAAGCATCTCAAGCGCATTGTTAGTCTTGCCCAAAGGACCAAGAAACTAGACAGGCTCATCCACCAAGCCAAGCTTTGGTCATTTTGTACTACTTCACAGTACCAGTATGGATTCAAGGTACCACGGAATCATGAAGAAGCCATGCAGTTCGACACAGCAAATGGTAACACCAAGTGCCAGGATGCCATAGCCCTTGAAATGGCACAGCTTCAAGAATATGATACCTTCATCGACAAAGGTACATACAAGGCTGGCAACATACCCCCTGGTTTCCAACAAATCAAGGTCCACATGATTGCTTTATGCTGTCAAGCATGATGGCCAACACAAGGCCCTGCTAGTTGCAAATGGCAATCTTACTGAAACTCCAGTCCATAGCATTTATGCTGGAGTTGTCTCTCTCAGAGGTCTGACAATGTGTTTGTTTCTAGCTGAGCTGAATAGCCTGGAAGCATGGGGAACGGACATTGGAAATGCCTACCTTGAAGCTGTCACTTGTGAGAAAGTATGTATCAAGGCTGGTGCTGAATTTGGACCACTAGAAGGCTACCTTCTAGTCATCTACAAGGCTCTATATGGCCTACGTTCATCTGTCAAATGTTTTGGTGATCTACTTGCTGCTTGTCTCATAGAACTAGGTTTCAAACAATCTAAGGCAGAATCTACAATTTTTATCAAGCCTGGCATGAACAAACATGGGGAGCAAGTATACGAGCTCATATGCACCTATGTTGACGATCTATGCTTGTGTATGAGAGATCCAAGCTCATTCCTGGAGATCCTACAGTCTGCACCCTACGATTTCAAATTGAAGGGTTCTGGACCTATGAATTTCCATTTGGGCTGTGGTTTTGAAAGGGATGAGCATGGTAAACTGTGTATGAATAAAATCAAATTCATCGAAAAGATGGAAGCTTCCTATGAACAAATGTTTGGATGCAAACCAACCACCAGGTACACGACACATCCTACACATGGGGAGACAATGAGAAGATGATTCAAAGGTCTACATTCCCATATGCGAGACTCCACAAGAGACACCACATTCTTTCATACCATTATGTAAGAAGCATGGTTGCAAGAGGTTTTGTTCTTATGCAACACCTTGCAGGCAAGGATAACTGTGCCAACATTCTCACCAAGCATTGGGAAACTTGGTAGTGTATCCTTTGCTCAAGCCCATCTTCCACTACTGTGGTAATATAGGTGACCTACGACAGGATGATATTAGCATTCCTTAACTAGAATGGTCTCTCACTTGGACACATGGGGAATATTAAATTCCTTTTTTGTCTGGCATAGTGGAGGTACAAATTGGGAATAATGAGACCTCAACAGGTTATGTATTATTCATATGTACGATATGAGGCTCATTCTTACAATTGAATGACTCATTCTTACGATCAAGGTTTAATACTTAACAAACAGTGGAGAATCAATCGTCACGCATACAATCATAGTTTGATACTTAGTGATCAAAGAAAGAACACACACTAGAGGTTCGCACATGCAATCTTTTATTAAGTGTGCTGTTTTCA
Source organism: Pseudo-nitzschia multiseries (assembly GCA_037355745.1). NCBI lineage: Eukaryota > Bacillariophyta > Bacillariophyceae > Bacillariales > Bacillariaceae > Pseudo-nitzschia > Pseudo-nitzschia multiseries. Next base: position 1,846,306 of record CM074786.1, read on the forward strand.
AGAAAAGACAGCAGAGGTCCAAAGCGCGTGCTCACAAGCTTGTTTTCTGCTGTATAAAATATGTGCTGTATTAGCGGCAGCATCATATAAAATTGTTCGTATTACGTGCTGTATTAACAGCAGCATGATATTTCATCGTACTAAATTTATGTGCTGTATAAGCAGCAGTACCGTCAAAAGCGCTATCTTGCTCTCCAGCAAGCTAACGCGCTTCATCGTATACTTTTAGATTATTTGATTATTCAACCTTAAACCTTACATGGTTGCCCTGCAACATTCTATAGAACTACAAGCCTAAGGCCTAACTGGTTGAGCCCACCAGTAGTCAGAATAGCCCTGGTTGTGTGTTGTAAGCCAGAATACACGATTGTAGTGGAATCAAAGAAATATTAGAACAACAAACCGGCACCTCAACCGGTTTGTGGCCATCACTCTTACTGTCACTCCTCTTCCTTGCCTTCGGATGAGTAATTCAGCTCAACAGCCCCTTTCAGAAGGAAATTAACAGATGACCTTGTGGAGCATGGACTTGTTATTAAAGTAGCTCCAAGGGTGGAAGTACATGGTCTTTTCATACCATTCGATGGTGAAAGCTTCAAAGTCCATCTTCATTTCAAGGTCTCTCATGGTTCTACGGCCAATGAGGGGGTGGTAATTGATGTTCTGGGTGACAACAAAACACTTTATCTTCAATACTCTCATGGAGAAGGATAGTTCCGGAAACATGGTGTTCTCCAAGACCAGCTAGTGTTTAAAAGTGGCCTTACCATTGGTTGTTTGCATTTGAATTGATTGGGCAAGCAAGTGCTTCTTGGCTTCAGAAGGGATTGCTGATTCAATGGTGAGGTTGTCTGTGGATCCAGAATCAAAGAGGGTCTTCAGATAGTATTTTCCGGATATGCCATTGACGGAGTTGCAGACGCTGACTGTGGTTGGAGCAAGATCGACGTCCTTGTGTTGTTGCTAGGAGCAACGTCTTCCTGTTGTTGTTGGGATCAAAGGGTGCTTGCTTCATTGATCGGAAATCTCTGAAGATCCAAACTATAATATGATCTGTGTGAGGATGTCCTCGTAGGGAGAGTGATGTTCTTCATAGGAGTAATTCCATTCAATCGGCATGGATTCAAAAATCAAGTTCTTGAATTCATCATCGTTGATGGCTGCATTCTCTGGCGGGTGACCTGGAAGCAGTTGGAGAATCACATGGTTGTGGAATGGGACCATAGAGACAAACTGGTGTACAGTCATGTTGGTAGTCTTCTTGATGTTGGTGAGAAACCTTCTGTGGTTTCTGTCTGCGTCAAAGTTGTTATTGAACTTGCAGTTGATCTAGACCTCGATGGTGGTTGAAAAGTTGTCAACAGTTTGGTTTCCAACGTTGGTTGCTACATATTCATTCCACCAGGTTACATTGGCAATGTTTCTGAGAAGGTCAGAAAATTTATCATATAGCTTGGGGTCTGTGGTTAAGGCAAGAGTTTTCTCGGCAAGAGTGGATTTATTGACGGTGAAAAGGACTTGGAAAAGGGATGCTCCTGCAGTAATCAGTGGGACCTTGACCTTGGTAGTCTCAGAAACTCCATTGGAAGTGGTAGTAGTTTGTTTGAACTCTATCATCAGAAGCGACTCTTGTTCAAAGTCGAACTTGAATCGGATAACAGAGTGGGCTGTAATTCTTACTGGACAGTTGGTAGGAGCAGTTGGTTGCTTGTTAATGTTTACTCGAATAGTAGTACTAGTAGTAGTAGGTCAAAGCAGTTATTCAACTGTTTAAACAGTGTCGTATGCCTCTAAATAAAGGCAGTGTAGTAATACAACTAGTGGGTATGTATGTGGTTGAGATTGAACTAAAACTAAGATTGTGAGCAATCTCTATCAACTACTCTGAATAGGCGTTGAAAAGCTTGTCTTTATTTGCTAAACAGTTGCAAAGACGTTGAACTTGTTGAAATCCAATGTACGTTGCACCTAGAGGAATTAAGATATGTTCTTCGTCCAGCCTTCAAAGTAGAAGGCCAGCTGGGGTGGCATTGTTGCTGACATCAGATTTTCAGATTCTCTTGAATCGTGGGAATTCAATCGTGAGGATTTGAATACCACACTATTTTTCTTCTCATAAAAGTTTCGATTGGTGGCACAGAATTTTGGTGGTCACGTGCAACCAGTATTCCATAGATAGGAAATTTTTAATTGGTGTGATATGGTTTTAGGTTTCAAGTGTTCATCCATTGGACAACATGGTTTCCTAAGAGAAAGGAAGCTGTGCTACCATTTGTATGAATTTGCTGGATGGTGTAGGGGTCCTTGCTTCTTGCTTCAAAAGCTCCAGGAATCTGCTTTTCATTTTTCATCATAATTTGGTCTCCTACACGATAATCATGAAGCTTCCTGTGGCTGTTTTCATTCATAGCACTCTTATCTATCTGAGTCTGGCGTTTGTTTCTGACCATGGCCAAGTCAGTGATTACAGGAACCGGTAGGAAGATGTACCTGTGGAATACAAGGGCTCCAGGCATCATTCCGAATGTCTTGTTGATGGTTGATCTAACAGCAAACTGAGCAGAGGCAAAGACACTATCGATGATGCCGGTGGCTTCCTGAAGAGTCTGTGGTGGATTGGTATTGAGCTCAGTTTACATTGCTGACTGCATGGTGTCATGTACTCTTTCAAGTACTGCATTGGATTGCGGATTCCAAACAGAGCAGACTTTGACCTTGATTCCGAGGTTGGCAAGATGGAGTTGGAAGTCATTGCTCATGAAGTTGGTTCCTTGATCGATGATAAAATTTACGGGTTTGGGGTATCTGGAGAGCCAGCCATTGTTGAGGGCATGGACTGCCATGAGGCCAGTTGGGTTTACTTGCGGCGCTCTGATTATTTCAAGGAGATTGGTGCACACATCCATGATGGTGAAGCCATTGAAGGAGATAGATCCATGGCCAGGGATCTTGATATTCCAAGGGCCCACTCTATCGATCGCAATAGTATCCCAAGGAATATACTGGTGTTCTTTGGTTGGGAGTTGTCCATGGCTTTGGTGGCTATTCTTGTATCTCTGGCAAGCGTCGCAGGATCTGTAGAAGGAATTGATTTGGTCCTTCAAGTTTGCCACATATACAAATTGGATAATGGTTTGATACAATCTTTCAGCGCCGGCATGGCCAAGCACATGATGGTAATATTTGATTGTGGCTTGTACTCGGTTTGGAGGGAGTACAATTTTCTTTCGACCATTGGATTCAACAATTCATAAGTCAGTGCCGTTGAAGTTTTTGGTTGTGTACCTTGGATTGGTAGAGATATCTACATTGGCAGCTTGGTCTTGGGCAAGCTGATCGAACGCTAAGGGGTATATGGGAATATCATTGGGATAGTTGAGAAACAAATCAGAAAGAGAGAGAACATCAGTTGAATTGTCAGTTGGGCTGTCCGTTGAATGCGTTGGAGCAATGTCCAAGGCTGTTGGTATTGGGGGTTCCTTCTTCTCCTCCAGGGTTTGCTGAAGGGGAAGTCTGGAGAGCGCATCAACAATGACACTATCTTTGCCGGGAATAAATTTGAATACTGGAGAGAATTCTTCAAGGAGCATTTGCCAAGTCATAATCCTGTGGCTCTCAAGGTTTTGGCAAGTTAAGTTGAGATGGCCGGTATATACGATGCTTTCTGCACCCCAAAGAATGGTTCAAAATTCCTTAAAAACTTTGACAATGCAAAGCATCTCTTTATCGGCCGTTGGGTACTTCCGTTGAGCGACATTGAGTTTTCTGGAGAAGCAGAGGATGATTCGGCCTTCCTGCAGAACAACAGCTCCAAATTGATATTCCGACGTGTCAGTGTATACATGAAAGGGCTTGTTTGGGTCTGGAAAGGCAAGAAGAATATCCTTGGCAATTAGGGCTTTGGCTTTGTTGAAGGCCGCAATAAGTTCTGGAGTTGGAGATATCTTCCCTTTGGATTGACCTGAGAGGTTGGTGCATGGGGCAAGGACTTCCGCGCGCTTTGGATAGAAGTTGCGATAGAAGTTGATCATCCCAACAAAGGATAGGAGTTGGGTTGTTGTTGAGGGAAAGTCTAGTTTCAGGATGGGAGCTATCTTGTTTGGATTTGGTCGAATTCCATCTCTGGAGATGATGTGTCCAAGCCAAGGCGCTTGTGATTGGAACCAGTGGCAGCACTTGGAGGGCTTGACAGAAAAGTTATGGGCCTTGAGTAAGGAAAGAACAGAAGAAACAGACTTGCAATGGGATTCAAGAGTATTGAAGAAGATTCCAATATCATCGATGTATACATCAATGTCTTTTACGTGGAGTAGCATCTCTTCCATGCAGCCTTGGGCCCAGCTTGGAGAGTTGAGGAAGCCCATTGGCAATTGAAGAAGTCAAAATTTTCCAAATGAAGTAACAAGGACACAAAGCCAAGTGGAGGCTTCATCAAGTTTGAAGGTGTGGAACTGCATGCTGACATCGATAAGGGTGACATATTTGAATCCTCTTCTTCTGTGAAAGATGTCTTGGAGTTTCGGAAGTGGATAGTGGAGCTGTTGAGCTCACGAAAGTCACTGATAAGTCTACTACAGGAGCCATCTGGTTTTGGCACTACAAAGGTTGGCATTCCCCATTCAGTGCCGTGGTAGCGTTCAAGGATGCCAAGTTTCACTTGTTGATCAATTTCCTTCTTTACAGCTTCTTGTTGGTGGAGAGGAATTGGATGTGGTTGTTTTACATGAAATGGTGTCACATCTTGTTGGAGCTCAATGTGGAACTCTTGATTAGGGAAAATGCCTAATTCCTTATCATTCAAGCCTTCAAAAAGTTCTTCATTTTTGAGAAGTATTGGTAGCAAGGTGTGTTTCTCATTGTCAGATAGATGGGTCTGTTCACCGACTAACTTGTGGAGGTCGGTCTTCTCATATTTGGAGGTGCCATCTACATATGATTGTTGAATGGCTTGTTTTGAATAACTATCTGCAACAGAGTGTGACTCTGCTAATATGATCTTGTGGAGCAAGACCTTGTTCTCAAAGTAGCTTCAGGGGTGGAAATTCAGTGTCTTTTCATGCCATTCTATGGTGCAAGTTTCGAAGTCCATCTTCATTCCAAGGTCTCTCATGGTTCGTCTACCAATAAGGAGATGATAGTTGATGTTTTGGGTGACCACGAAGCACTTGATTTTCAGGACTGTCATGGAGTAGGACAATTCTGGAAACATGGTGTTCTCCAATGTTACATAGTGGTTGCAAGTGGTTTTGCCATTTGTTGTTTGCATTTGAATTGGTTGGTCAAGCAAGTGTTTCTTGATTCCGGAAGGGATTGCTGATTCGACAATGAGATTGTCTGTCGATCCAGAATCAAAGAGGGTTTTCAAGTAGTACTTGCCAGGAGATCCATTGATAGAGTTGCAGACACTGACTGTGGTTGGAGCAAGGTTGACGTTCATGTTGCTAGGAGCAACATCTTGCTTGTTGTTGTCGGAATTGAGGGTTTGTGATTCGTCCGTGGGAAATCTCTGAAGATCTGAATTATAATATTCATCATGGACATCCATATCTACATGGAAGAGATCTGGCCAAGGGGTTGATGGAATGGTTTCTTCTGGTTCATTGATGAAGACACACATGTGTTGTTCTGGTTCATGTGGGTTACTGCCATAGGAAGAGTTGCTGCTGGATCAATTGCTATTGTTGCTATTGCTGGAATTCCAATCATTGACATGCGAGTCAGTATTGTTGTTGGACTGATTGGAATTTTTGCCAAATTTGTTGGCATAGCATTGGCCCCAAGTGTGGTTTGTTCCTGGGTGGATTGGGCATGGAGAGTTGTTGGAGATCCTCGTTGAGCCTTTGTTGTTGCTACCTTGATTGTTGTTGTTGTCTCCTTGTTGTCGGTTTTGGCCATTGTTCAATCGATTATTTCTGGTTTTCCGATTATTTCCATTCCGGTTGTTACGACTGCGGCGATTATTGTTGTTACGATTGCTGTTGCCATTGTTGTTGTTGTTGTTGTTGCTGTTTTGAGATGAATTTTCTGGTTTCTTTTTGCGGTTTTGTGCATACTGATATCTTTTGAATCTAATCATCATTTCAGAAAGAGAATCCCTGTGAGGGGAATGGTGTTGTTGGTAGGTGTACTTCCAATCTTCAGGCATGGATTCAAAAATTAGATTCTTGAACTCTCGCTCTTTGATCTCCCCATCCTCAGGTGGGTGTCCCGGAAGCAGTGGAAGGATAATATGATTGTGGAAGTTAACTTGGGAGACAAATTGGTGTACTGTCATATTGGTTGTCTTCTTAATGTTGGTAAGGAATCTTCAATGGTTTTGATATGCATTGAGGTTGTTGTCAAATTTGTAGTTGACAAATGCTTCCACAGTCGTCGTGAAGTTGTTGACAGTCCATTGTGGAACACTGTTTGATATGTAGTGATTCCACCAGCTCTTGTCGGTGTAATCTCCGAGGAGGTCTGCAAACTTATCATATAGTCTTGGACCTGTGGTTAAGTTGAGTGTTTTCTTGGCAAGAATAAAATTATTTATGGTGAAAAAAATTTGTAATTTGTGTTGCCGGCGAAAAATACGGACTTTGTCGGCATCAAATTCGATTCGAAAAGCCGATAACAAAACGACCGAGGTGCGGAAGAAAACAATACGAGATATGAATATTCCATGGCTTAAAATCAAACGCACCTCCACTACATGAAAATCCCTAAGTGGTAAAACGATATCACTTAGGACTACAAACAAAAAGGGATAATCGGTTAGAAACAAGAAATATCCAAAGACCTGAACAGTAAGTAAACACTTGGAAACCATAAGTACATTCAAAAGAATGTATATGATATCCCGTGAGGAAATTACTTATTGCAATCAAGAAAATCAGTACCGATTCCGGATGGGCCTCATACCCAGCATATATACCACGAATAAGCATACGCCCCATCGAACAGAATACTTAACCCCAAAATGACCGGTACCATCGAATGACCGATACAGTAAGACCGACACGACGCTAACACAGCAACAGCACTAGAAGAATCGGTACGATGGTAAAGACAACAGTAACAGATAACCGGGGAAGATCTCTACCAAGTAATATACAGCAGAGATCCCCGATACAGTGAAAATACATAGTAAAAATAAGAGCCTCTCTCTGAGCTCACATCTCTTTAAATTTAAACAATTCGTTATACCTATCCGGTCGATTTTTAGAGTCACAACAGGTTATAGAGCCCTTATAACTCACGCGTTGGCGTATACTTTAATAGCCTATCTCCGCTTGATCAGCACCTCCACTGACCGGTCACAGCCAGAGGACATTGCTGTTGAGCGATAGGCCTTCCCCCCAGCGCAGAGATTGTTGTGAGCCCGCTGTTGAGCGCCTCCCTCCCAATCTCCCTCTTACTACGTATTCTTTCTCCGACGAACGTTCCTTTGGTCCTTTCTTCGGTTAATTCTCCGGTCATCGACGCTTCTACCGCCGACACCGGTTATTTCTTTACGCTTTTTCTCCGCGGAACATTCCTTCGGTCCCTTCCTCGGTTAATTCTTCGATCCTCGTCTCACCGTCGACGATTTCTTTGGTTACTTCTCCCGTCGACGCCGGTTATTTCTTTTTGACCTCTCCGGTCATCGATCCGCCTCCCGGTTCTTTCTTCTCCCATTACGCCGCCGGTTCCGTTCTTCGTTCTTTGGTTCCTCCACCGAACGCCCCGTGTCGCCGCCACCGTTCTTTTTTCCTCTTTCCTTCTTCCCCTCCTGCTTGTGAATCAGGGGGTGTGTCCACTGTTTCTACACACAGTTCTTCAGTAATCCACAAGCAAGCATGGCCGACCTCTTTGATTGGAATACGATTGAGGGCATTCGATTCAAATTCAAGGGCAACAGCCCATACGATGAACAATTGAATACCCTATATTCCACTATCCTGGACGATACCGACACTGAAGACTTATTTGTGGAGAGCACCACAACGGACGCTAAGGTGCTAGCCCCCGCTATGATGACCAATCTCCGAGGCAGTGTTGTCAACGCTATCACCTATCCTCTTCCTCACTTAACAGAGCTCCAGAAAGGTCACATCACCCAACTACTATCTAGTTGTGCTGTATACTACATTGCACCAAATGGAGACTCCAAGAAAGTGAGAGGTCCTGTCGATTTAGAAAAGGCTGCTAAGGAAGCGCTCGCAAACCACGCAGATGCCTCCTCAAAACCATCCCTTACCATCGAACTACTAATCACAACTTGGAAGTTTAAACCCACCTGGAAAGCCCAACGCTTTGACAAGGTCTATGAAGGTGCCACACAGGCCGATTCAGATGACGAAGATGCCACACCTCAAAACCCAGCGCCCACCGCAACGGGCACTGACATGCAAGAATTGACCACCCTACTCCAACAATTGGTCAACAACGGCAACAACAACAACAACAACAACACCACCAACAACAATACCGGCGCCAACCACCAAGCTCTTGACCTTCCATGGAATCCAGCAACATTACCACCACCTGTGAAAGAGCGATATTACAGGCGAGATGAATTCCTCACCAAAGATGATATGAAGGACTTTCCCAATCACCTACACCGGCTCATCGGGAAATGAAACAATTGTCAGGCAAAACTACTACCTACACAATCTAGGCAGTGGCAGAAATGACCAGCGCCTGATCACCAGAAGTGGTGACTGTTTTGATCTGACCAGAGCATCTGACAAGTCCAAGGAAGCAGCTAGAGACAAACTATTCCTCTCAGGCTTTCCACAACTAAAGGATGCAACGGACCCTCAGGTTAGGAAATGGTACAGAGAAATCACAGCTCACTCACAGCAACACCATATTTATGTCCATCCATACTATCTCTTCAGGCGCGAAGCTGATCACCTCAGAGGATTCACAATTGGCAATAACTTTCCACATGATTTACCTTCTAGATATGAATTGGCCATCAATGAATGGGGAAATCTGATTTACACCGCACTCAGAAGCGACAAAATCATCCCTGATTCATGTGCAAGCATGAAGGCAACCATCCAGAGCTTTGAAGGAGGACAAGGTTATGAAGCGCTATACACAGTTATTTCTCAGACACATCCCAACTCAAAAAGGCCATCCAATGCCAGCAGAATGGTCCGAAATCCTCCAAACCAAAACGCAAGTGAATCTCTTGAAGAATACTACTTCCGGTACAAGGATTACTTGAGACTCCGAGTGTTCCTCCAAAACCAACCTGGCACTATCAGTTCGACAGAAGAAGTCAGCAACCTTATTGCAGGAACCACCCTCTCAGAAGAGCTCTTCAAAAAGACAGAAGATGAACGCGACTCTGATGACCAATTCAAACGGGACAAATACAAGGCAGGAAGGCTCCTACAAACCCTCCAAACATATGAGCAAGAGATCAAGGCTGAACAAAAGTACAAGAGAAACACCTCCAAACCAATCCAGCCCAAGCAATTGACTGTCTCAGGAACCAGACCAGGTCCCCGTCGGAATGATAGGTTTCAAAAGCGCGCTAGCAACAGTACTATTAGAACACCTTCTACTTTGACTTCCCACTCAATCAGCCTGATTGAATCACTTGGGTACCCAGAGATGAATGAAGAATCTGACAATCCCTTCCTCCACCAAGCGTACTGTAATGCTATCACAGCCTTTGATAAGCAACCCAGTCTCTTTGACACAACCAGAAAATGTATTGTGTGCCATACATCCGGCCATAGCTTTGACAATTGTCCTGCATTACAAGATGTAGAATCACTCAAGAAACATAGGATTGCCACGGCTGTCTTTCTAAGCAAATGCAACAGGGAAACCCAACAGCTCTTAGATTCCACTCAACAAATCTCTCAGATCAACATTAGCGATGAAGATCAAGATGAGGATTCACCCGATGATGGAGTAGAAGAACAAAATTTTTGCAATGGCCAAGAATAAAAAGTCTTTCTTACAGCCACCCTATGACATCACCTCAAGACGATCCCCAAGGATTTGACAACGTCACAGCGCCCCAAGTGAACAGCTTATGCCCCTCCTTGGACTCCAGCAGTGTCAGCTCCTACAAATCTGTCAAAATTGGTGCTGTCAACCTCCTCCCTAAGGACAGCCTCCAGTCATCAATCCCAATTGATATCTACTGTGATATGGAATCACTTGAGGCTACAACCCCTACATTGGAAGCACACCTGAAGACCAATGAGGATCCCAATTTTGATAGGGACAACCCTACACCAGTTGATACATACAATGTGCAATCCCTAGTCCCACCAGACCCTATTGCAGCTACAGCCTACTTCCAACATGGTGTCAGGGCTCAGATTGACACCGGTGCAAAAGTTTCCTGCACAAATCTCAAACACATCCTGCACGGTTACAAACCTTACACCAGAATAAGGAAATGTCCTGTCAGGCTTACAGCAGCAATAGGAGGAAAAGCAGCCACCTGCATCCCTGAAGGCTCGGGTTATTTGCACATCCCAGCACCCAACCACATAGGGTATCTCAAAGTCTTCTTCTACTATTCTCCCTCCCTGTCAACGACATTACTGAGTGAGAATGATCTCTGTGGAATGACATCTCGCATGCGACGTCAGTTCAGTGGGCAGTCAATCCATAAATCATTCATTGACGACTATGACTCAGCTGCTCCACAAAACGGCAACCTCACAATTATCTGTCATCACAAGCAGAACACTGCCAGCAGCATTGTCCTCCATGGAAGCATCATTGATGGTCAATGCTATACACACCCAGTACTGATTCCAGATGTTGATATTGCATCTCCATATGCTAATTGTGCCACATCGTCAGCCTATGCTCTGGCTACTGACATGCAGTTCAAGGAAGCTTGTGAACTGGCCTCCCAAGAAGCCATTAGCACCTACAGATACGATGTATACACCAATCTTGTCACACTGCAAAAATGCACAGAGGCAGCTCAAGCTCAGTCTGATACCAGCGACGTGCCAAAGTTTGACGCTAAATTGTTCTTCACCAAGATTGTGGACAAAAATATCCCCATCCACGCTATCAAAACCAAGACATCGAAACTTCTGTGGCATCAACGATTGGGACACCCGTGCGATGACTTTCTGTATCAGGCTCATAAGCACATCGTTGGGGTACCAAAGTTCAAGCGTCAAACAAGTATTCTTGACCAATGCCCAACTTGCATACAATGTAAGCAAACCAAAACACCTGCTGGCTCACAATCCACACGAAAGGCCACACAACCGTTTCAAGGTTTATCCATTGATTTTGCATTCTCAGGTGCCAGATCCTCCAACAGCAAACGCAAGCGCGATTATGAAGGCATTCACGGAGAAACAGCTTGGATTCTCATCACAGATCACTATACTGGTATGAAATATGGTGATACACGAATCTCTAAGGCAGCGCCACTGCATTGGTTGGAACATTTCTTTGCCCAGTACAACCCAACTTGTGCCAACAAGTATGTTTCAGTTGATCAAGGCGGAGAACTCTATCACAATCCTGACATCAGAAACCTCTTCTCCGCATTCGGATACTCCATCTTTCCCACTGGCGCCGACGCATCTCACCAGAATGGTACAGTTGAACGAGCACATCGCACCCTGGCTAATTCCATGCGCACCATGCTCAGTGGTGCAAATCTGGCCATCAAGTTCTGGCCGTTTGCTTTCTATCACGCTCTACGGTTGTCCAATGCATTTCCTGAAGGCAATCAACCACATTCACCCATAGAATTGGCAACAGGTCGCAAGGAAAATCTTGCTGACTTCCGCACTTTTGGGTGCAGAGTTTGGGTGAAACCTCCAGGCAAGCGATCCATCAAGCTCAAACCTAATGCTCGCAAAGGCATCTTCCTGGGTTTTGTCCCATACACTACCAGAAACATCCTTTGGTATGATACTGAGACCCACCGCGTCAAAATAGCCACCCATGTCAGGTTTGATGAAGGAATGAACAATCTCCCACTTGCAGACCTCCCCACTAATGTCAAGCACCTGCTCCGGACTGATGACAACACCCCACTTCCTGCAGAACCCCGTGAGGTATCATCTAGTGAATTCCAATTCTCCATCTCCCCCTTTGCAGATCTCACAAATCTCAGACTCACTGTCTCCCCATCTTGTGCTGATCCAGCCTTTGGTCTTCGATACGCCACTGACTCACTGATTGGCAGAGCTTACATCACAGATATCATTCCAAACAGTCCTGCCTCCAAGCTTTTCTCCTCCCGTAAGAAGACTCTCTCCAAGCTCAGAGGCGCCTATATTGTATCTATCAATCACAATCGTGTCTTTACTGCTGCTGATGTTACTACAGCTTTACAGACCTCCCACGATCGAGGGGTGAGGGATTCTTCAATAGATACACCAATTACCTTTGCACTTGAAGAAAAATTATCTATGAAGGAAGTCAGGAAACACTCAAATGAATATGGTTTATTTGCTCCCAATACCTCCTGGAAGGAACCCACTGCTGAAGAAGATCCACCATTCTTGGACCGGATTTCATCAATCAAGGCTATCCAGCGCATTGGTACCAAATACAAGCAGCTGATACAATCAAGAATCAACCAGGTTGATAGCACTGAAACACTCCATGCCTCCATCCAAAAACACTTGGCACCAATTGAAGATGACATGGATGTTGTCATTCCTACTATTGATATTGCATCCCTCAGAGCTATCACCAAGCTTCATAAACCAGGAAATCATGCATTACCACTGGATGCAGCTTCACTGCCAACAGAAGAAATTGAACTTTTCATCAAGGCCATCAATTCCAAGGCAACTACACCTGAAGAACAAGCACTAGGGCACTTTACTCGAAGGAATCTCAAGTCACTATCTACATGGGCAGAATGGCAAGCTGGTGAGCAAAAACAGCTTGATCAATTTGAAGATTTGGAAATGTTTGGATCACCAATTCAATACCCTAAGGATCCAGAAGCTATTATTCTCAGACCCCATTGGCAATACAGTGTCAAAAGGAATGGTGTCAGACGAGCCAGGCAATGTTGCAATGGAAGCAAGTATGCAGCTCCAACTCTGCATGCCATAGCCATGTCATACTCATCATGTGTTGAACACCCCATCCAAAGACTGTTCTTTGCCATTGCAGCAAGTCTCAATCTCAAAGTCTATGGGGGGGATGCGGCTGACGCCTACGCGCATAGTCCAGGACCCAACATTCCTACATACATGACTATTGATGATGCATACGCAGAATGGTACCGGCACAAGCATGGCAAGGACATAGATAGAAGATTGGTGCTCCCTGTCCTTCGAGCACTCCAAGGCCACCCAGAATCAGGACGACTTTGGGAAACCCACATCAACAAAATATTGAAAGGCCCTGATCTCAACTTCAAGACCACCACGCATGACAGAACAATTTACACGACGGTTTTTGAAGGAGAAACAGTCTACATGCTGAGACAGGTTGACGATTTTGCACTGGCATGCACATCAGAATCCATATCTGACAAGATCTATGATATAATTGGTGCAAAACTGAAGCTTCCCAAAGAAGATGCTGCCCCCTTCACAAAAATGGGATTGCTTGAAGACTTCAACGGAATTGATGTCAAACAGACCACTGACTACATTGAACTGTCCTGTGCAAATTACATAGACAGAATCATGACATCCCATGGTTGGAAGACTGATTCTAAAATGAAACCTCACTCCAAGCCTTCAGCACCATTATCAACGGAAGTATTGAGTCAACTTCAATCACACACGAATGGACCATTAGAAGGCACCAAGGAACATGCTGAATTGCAATCCACATCTGGCTTCTCCTACAGGACACTCTTAGGTGAAATGATGTTTGCATATGTGAGTTGCCGGCCAGACATTGGCTACACAGTGACTCTGATGTCAAAATACAGTTCCAATCCCACTGCCTTCCACTATTCAAGTCTGAAGAACATAGCCCGCTATCTCAGAACAACCAGATCTTGGGGTATTAGATTCTACAGACCAAATGCTGAGCCAACTTTGCCACCAGGAGAACCATACAACGATGCAGTCCAAGATCCATCACTCCCAACATTCCCGGAAGACATCAAGCAAGCCAAACTGATGTGTTTTGTGGACGCCGCATATGGAAATGATCCAAAACACCGGAGGTCCACCACAGGATACGTCTTCACTTATGCTGGTGGAGCAATTGTTTACAGATCCAAAGCTCAGTCACTTACTGCACAGAGTTCTACCGAAGCTGAGTTCATTGCTGCAGTAACAGCAGCCAAAACAGCCAGATATCTCAGATCCATACTCAAGGAATTAGGATTCACCCAAGTTGGTCCAACTCCAATCTCTGAAGACAATGCATCAGCAATTGAAATCATCAATGCCCAGAAGCCAACTGAAAGGACCAGACATATTGAAATCAGGTTCTTTGCCATTCAAGCATGGAAAGAAAATGGTGAAATTAAGATGATTCATATTCCTGGAGTTATCAACCCAGCTGATGATCTAACCAAACCATTGGGATGGATCTTGCACTCCCGACACGCAAGATACATCATGGGACACTACCCAGGTTAAATCATTCACGTTTAGACGCGGATTCAAGCAAAGGATCGAATCGATGATCTCTTCGATTCCACTATGATCCAATTCGAACCGTTCGTGTTAAGACGATACTACGATTCTAAATTGCTCAAGACAATTCTTCGATTTGACTTGATTCGAATAATATCCAAATGTTCGATCTGTCCATTGATACAATTCAAGATGATATGCTCCGACAGTAATCCAATACAACACAAGAAGAGTATTGGATCAAGGGGTGTGTTGTCGGCGAAAAATACGGACTTTGTCGGCATCAAATTCGATTCGAAAAGCCGATAACAAAACAACCGAGGTGCGGAAGAAAACAATACGAGATATGAATATTCCATGGCTTAAAATCAAACGCACCTCCACTACATGAAAATCCCTAAGTGGTAAAACGATATCACTTAGGACTACAAACAAAAAGGGATAATCGGTTAGAAACAAGAAATATCCAAAGACCTGAACAGTAAGTAAACACTTGGAAACCATAAGTACATTCAAAAGAATGTATATGATATCCCGTGAGGAAATTACTTATTGCAATCAAGAAAATCAGTACCGATTCCGGATGGGCCTCATACCCAGCATATATACCACGAATAAGCATACGCCCCATCGAACAGAATACTTAACCCCAAAATGACCGGTACCATCGAATGACCGATACAGTAAGACCGACACGACGCTAACACAGCAACAGCACTAGAAGAATCGGTACGACGGTAAAGACAACAGTAACAGATAACCGGGGAAGATCTCTTCCAAGTAATATACAGCAGAGATCCCCGATACAGTGAAAATACATAGTAAAAATAAGAGCCTCTCTCTGAGCTCACATCTCTTTAAATTTAAACAATTCGTTATACCTATCCGGTCGATTTTTAGAGTCACAACAATTTGATTGATCCTGCAGTAATCAAAGGAATTTTGAGCTTGGTTGTTTCAGGCATTCCATTGAACTCTTGTGTGTTCTTGAATTCCACCTTATCAATAGACTCTTGGTCAAAGTCAAGCTTGAAAGGGATGATGGAGTAGTAGGACATTGTATATCTCTTCTTACTGGACAATTGGTAGGATCAGTTGTTTGCTTGTTAGTGTGTTTACCCGAGTAGTTGAAGTAATTGTTGTAAGTTGAAGCAGTTTTTCGACTGTTTAAACAGCGTCGTATGCCTCTAAATAAAGGTACTAACGTAGTGTTATATTTGTTATATTATAATTGGATTAAAACTAAGATTGTGAGCTAGCTCTGCCAACTACTCCAAGGAGGCGTTGGAAAGAAGCTTGTAACAGTAAAAAGGCATTGAACTGGGATTCAACGTACATTGCACATAGAGGAATTAGATATGTTCTTCATCCAGTCTTCAATATTGAAGCCTGACTGGTGTGGCATTGCTTTTCACATTTTCTTTAATTGTGGGAATTCAATCGTGAGGATTTGAATACCACAAAAAATGTGGTATTCCAAACCCTTACGATTGAAATTACCCTTGATTCAAGAAAATCTGAAATCTGACATCAGCACCAATGCCACACCAGCCTGGGCTTCAATATTGAAGACTGGATGAAAAACATATCTAATTCCTCTATGTGCAATATGCGTTGAATTCCAGTTCAACGCCTTTTTACTGTTACAAGCTTCTTCCCAAGCTTCGGAGTAGTTACCAAAGCTTGCTCACAATCTTAGTTTTTAACCAATATATAAGCATTAATTTAGTACCTTTATCTAGAGGCATACGACACTGTTTAAACATTCGAAAAACTGCTTCGACCTACAACTACTACTTCAACTACTCGAGTAAACACTACTTCAACTGCCAACAAGGAACCAACTGATCCTACTGATTGTCCAGTAAGAACAAGAGGAATACAATGTCAAGCTACTACTCCATAGTACCTATCAAATTTGACTTTGATCAAGAAACCATTGACAAGGTAGAATTCAAGAACACACATGAAGTCAATGGAGTTCATGAAATAACCAAGCTCAAGATTCCCTTGATTACTGCAGGATCAACCAAACTACAAATTCTTTTCACCATCAATGAATTCATGCAATCCTAGAGGACCCTCAATCTAACTACAGGTCCACAATTATATGACAAGTTTGTAGACCTCCTCAGGGACTAGTACACCGTCAAGAGTTGGTGGAATAACTACATATCAACCAATGTTCCGCAAAGAACTGTGGACAGCTTCCAAAGCACAGTGGAAGAATTTGTCAACTACAAGTTTGACAACAACCTCGATGCATACCAGAATCATAGAAGATTCCTCACCAATATCAAGAAGACAACCACCATGATAGTACACCAATTTGTTGCCCAAGTCAACTTCCACAACCATGTCATCCCCGGACACCCACCAGAGGATGCAGAGATCAAGGAGAGAGAGTTCAAGAATCTAATCTTTGAATCCATGCCCAATGATTGGAAGTACACCTATCAGCAACACCACTCTCCCCACAGAGATTCCCTCTCTGAAATGATGATTAGATTTGAGAGATATTAGTATGCACAGAATTGCAAAAAGAAATCAGATAATCCATCCCAAAACAGCAATAACAACAACAACAATGGCAACAGCAATCAAAACAACAATAACCGGCGCAATCGTAACAACCAAAACCGACAACAACGCAACAACAACAACCAACGGAACAACAACCAAAGCAACAACAACAACAACAACAACAACAGCAAAGGACCAACCAGAATGTCCAACGACTCACCATGTCCAATCCATCATGGCACCAACCACACTTGGGGCCAATGCTACACCAATAAATATGGAAACAACTCCAATCAGTCCAACAACAGCAACAGGGACAATACTGACTCGCATGTGAATGATTGCAGTTCCAACAGCAATCGATCCACCAACTCCTCTTCCCATGGGAGCCACTCGAATGAATCTGAACAACACATTATAACTCAGATCTTCAGAGATTTCCCACAGAAAACCTCAATTCCGACAACAACAAGCAATATGTTGCTCCCAGCAACACCGACGTCAACCTTGCTCCAACCACAGTAAGTGTCTGCAACTCTATCAATGGATCTCCTGGCAAGTACTACTTGAAAACCCTCTTTGATTCTGGATCCACTGACAACCTCATTGTGGAATCGTTGATTCCCTCTGGGGTCAAGAAGCACCTTCTAGACCAACCAATCCAAATGCAAACGACAAATGGCAAAACCACTTGCAACCACTCCTACGTAACCTTGGAGAATACCATGTTTCCAGAACTATCCTACTCCATGAAGGTCCTGAAAATCAAGTGCTTTGTGGTCACCCAGAATATCAACTATCATCTCCTCATTGGCAGAAGAACCATGAGAGACCTTGGAATGAAGATGGACTTCGAAACCTGCACCATCAAATGGTATGAAAAGACAATGGACTTCCATCCTCGGAATTGCTTTAACAACAAGGCCTTGCTCCACAAGGTCATGTCTGCAGAACACCATGCTGTAGCAGTAAGCTACTCCAACCAAGCCATCCAACAATCATATGTAGATGGTACCTCCAAGTATGAGAAGACAGACCTCCACAAGTTAGTCAGTGAACAAACTCATCTCTCGAACGATGAGAAACAAGCCTTATTACCAATCCTACTCCAAACTGAAGAACTTTTCGAAGGCTTGAATGACAAGGAATTAGGCATTTTCCCTAATCAAGAGTTCCACATTGAGCTCCAGCAAGATGTAACTCCATTCCATGTGAAACAACCATATCCCATTCCACTCCACCAACAGGAGGCCGTGAAGAAAGAAATCGAATGGCAAGTGAAGTTTGGCATCCTAGAACGGTGCTACGCCACAGAATGGGGAATGCCAACCTTTGTAGTGCCCAAACCAGATGGCTCCTGTCAACTTATCAGTGACTTCAGAGAACTCAACAAAGTAACCAAAAAGCTCCACTATCCTCTCTCTAAACTCCAAGACATCTTCCACTGAAGTAGAGGCTTCAAATATGTGACCCTCATCAATGTCAGCATGCAGTTCCATACCTTCAAACTTGATGAAGCCTCCACTTGGCTCTGTGTCCTTGTTACACCATTTGGAAAATTCAGGCTCCTCTGATTGCCAATAGGCTTTCTCAACTCTCCAAGCTGGGCCCAAGGCTTGGAACAGATGCTCCTCCATCTCAAGGATATTGAAGTATATATCAATGATATTGGAATCTTCTCTGACACCCTTGATCCCCATTGCAAGCCGGTCTCCTCTGTCCTCTCCTTACTCAAGGACCACAACTTCTCTGTCAAGGCCTCCGAGTGCCACTGGTTTCAATTGCAAGCGCCTTGGCTTGGCCACATTCTCTCCAGAGATGGAATCAGACCCAATCCAAACAAGATATCTTCTATCCTGAACCTAGCCTTTCCCTCAACAACAACCCAACTTCGATCCTTTGTTGGGATGATCAATTTGTATTGCAACTTCTACCCAAAACACACAGAAGTCATTGCTCCACTTACAGATCTTTCTGGAAGATCCAAAGGCAAACTCACTTCAACCCCCAAGCTTATCAAAGCCTTCAACAAAGCCAAAGCTCTCATTGCCAAGAACATTCTCCTTGCCTTTCTGGATCCAAACAAACCCTTCCACATCTACACCGATGCTTCAGATTACCAACTTGACGTGGTTGTTTGCCAAGATGGCAAGATTATCCTCTGCTTTTCGAGCAAACTTGACTCTGCCCAACGCAAATACCCAACGATTGACAAAGAGATACTCTGCATTGTAGAAGTCTTCAAGGAATTTTGGACCATTCTTTGGGGCGCAGAAATTGTTGTGTATACTGACCACATCAACCTTACTTGCCAAAATCTCACAAGCCATCGCATTATGACTTGGAGAATGCTCCTTAAAGAATTTTCCCCAGTATTCAAATATATCAAAGGCAAAGATAACGTTGTTGCTGACACGCTCTCCAGGTTCCCTCTCCAGCAAGACTCTCCAGAGGAAAAGAAGGAATCCCCAACGCCAACTCCTGATCCAACAGACGATGTTTGGCATTCGGACATTGCTCCGTACTCAACTCCAACTCCCGATCCAACGGACGATGTTCTCTCTTTCCGAATTGTTTCTTAACTACCCAGAAGATATCCCCATGTACCCTTTAGCCTTCAACCAACTTGCCCAAGACCAAGCAGCCAACATAGAGATCACTACCAATCCTTGGTACACAATGAAAAACTTCAACGGCACTGTCTTGCAAATTGTTGAATCCAATGGTCGAAAGAAAATTGTACTCCCTCCAAACCGAGTACAAGCCACAATCAAATATTACCATCATGTGCTTGGCCATGCCGGCGCTGAAAGATGGAATCAAACCATTAACCAATTCATATACGCGGCAAACTTGAAAGACCAAATCAACTCCTTCTGCTGTTCCTGTGACGCTTGCCAAAGATACAAGAATAGCCACCAAAGCCATGGACAATTCCCCACCAAGGAACACCAATACGTCCCTTGGGACACTATTGCAATTGATGGAGTAGGTCCCTGGAAAATCAAGATCCCTGGCCATGGAACTATCTCCTTCAATGGCTTCGCCATCATGGACATGTGCATCAACCTCCTTGAAATCATTCGAGCCCCACAAGTAAATCCAACCGGCCTCATGGCAGTCCATGCCCTCGACAATGGCTGGCTCTCCAGATATCCCAAACCAGTAAATTGCATCATTGACCAAGGAACCAACTTCATGAGCAATGACTTCCAACTCCACCTTGCCAACCTCGGAATCAAGACCAAGGTCTGCTCAGTTTGGAACCCACAATCAAACGCCGTACTTGAATGAGTCCACGATACCATGAAGTCTGCAATGAGAACCGAACTCAATACCAATTCTCCACAGACCCTCCAGGAAGCCACCGACATCATTGATAGTGTGTTTGCTTCCGCTCAGTTTGCAGTTAGATCAACCATCAACAAAATGTTTGGAATGACGCCCGGAGCCCTTGTCTTCCATCGAGACATGTTCTTACCAATCCCTGTAATCACTGACTTGGCCATCGTCAGAAACAAACCACAGGCTCAGATAGATAAGAAGAGAACAGCCACAGGAAGATTCATGATTACTGTGTAGGAGACCAAATTATGGTGAGAAATGAAAAGCAAATTCCTGGAGCTTTTGATGCAAGATGCAAAGGCCCATATACTATCCAGCAAATCCACACAAATGGTACAGTTTCCTTTCTCTTAAGAAATCACGTGATCCAACGTATGAACATTCGAAACCTGAAACCGTATCACACCAATTAAAAATTTCTTATCTAAGCAACACTGGTCGCACACGACTAACAAAAATTCTGTGCCACCAATCGAACTTTTACGAGAAGGAGAAGAGTGTGGTATTCCAACGCTCACGATTGAAATTACCCACGATTCAAGAAAATCTGAAATACAATGCCACGCAAGCCGGTCTTCAATATTGAAGACTGGATGAAGAACATATCCAAATTCTCTATGTGCAATGTACGTTGAATTTCGATTCAACGCCTTTTTACTGTTACAAGCTTCCTCAACGGCTCGTCGGAGTAGTTGACAAAGCTAGCTCACAATCTTAGTTTTTAACCAATACATAAACCTTATTTTAGTACCTTTTTCTAGAGGCATACGACAAAAACCGAATTCGGGACTAAAGGAATGAGTCCTATAACGAAAAGAAATCATGACGTTGGTGTTACAGTCGCCAAAGAAGAAGGTTCGCCATCGATTCTTCGTTTTGATTGATTCGATGCCTACGGTACTCGTACCGTACCGTACGTACGGCAGGGTTTCGATGTCTCTGAAGCCAAGACATTTTGGAAGTTTGATAGGTAAAAGGCAGATGTCCGTCAGATAGTAGCTTAATGCTGGTCGCGGAGTGTCAGGATTTTTTTTTTCGTCGTTTATGAGGAGGTGTCACATCACGCATCAGCTCAAGCTCAAACCTCAAGCTCGCTCATGCCGTGCCGGGTGTCTACCGCCATGAGAAAACAAGAAACGTGCAGTACGGTGCGAATTTATTACAAGCTCGCACGACCATTCCGGTCCCGCCCGCTCGCGGCCTACGGGATATCGAGTGACCCTAGTCGGGAAAATTATCGGAACTTCGGTTGCGAATTCCGTTCCATCGTCGCCTGTTCTTGTGGTAAATGAATTCAAGCGGAGCAGAAGTCATTCATTGTTCTAAGTATTATCGCCCATGTTGTAGAAAATACGAACAATAACTCGCACGAGTACCTCGTAATCTTACTCCTTCGTAAAAAAATGATCATTTTGGCACGCGAAAACTTTCATCTACGGTACGGGGTAAGGTCACGTACCGGTAAGATTACCGTACGATACCCGGTACCGGTATGATCGAAAAGTGAGAAGAAAGGCACATAATTATCATTCCACAGAACATTGTACTCCTCAACCATAAATTCCACAAAGATCCATTTCTATTCCCAAAGAAACAAACCGGGTGCCCACCCACCCACAGAGCAATAACAAACGAAACTAAAATAAGATGGCAGCATTCTCCAACTTCACTCATTCCTCCACTACCACTACCACTACCACTACCACTACCGTCAGTGACACCTGCATTGACGATCTTCAAGGGAGAATTCGCTCTGCTAACTTTGTCTATCTGATCACTCCCTCCCATGGCAACGGTAAGTTATCTTGTTCTGTTGACTATTTCGTGGCAAGCTACATGCAATGCAGATGTCTAGAATGCGATTCACCCGTGGCTTCAAACGAAACCCCCTCTAATAATCTCGTGGTTCCTCCATTCGTCACGAAACGAAACGATCCGATCCGATCCGATCCGATCCAATTATTATTTAATCCAATCAGGCAAGACACCCACGACGGAGGACTACTGCGACTTTGTGCACATCGACGGAGGAGGCCTTGCCGCCGCCTCCTCCTCGCCGTCGTCCTGGAAACCGTGCTTCGAAGACCTGGCGGCGAGAGCACTCCGGGCGGCACGAACATCCCTCTCCGCGAACATCAACATCGTCATCAGCTGCAACAGCACGCACCAAATGCAAGCTAGCCACCAGGACTTTTTGGTAAAGCGATTGATCGCGGGGGGAGCCTCGGAGGAAAAGATCACGGTGGTTCGGCTCGCGGCGGGTGGAGCCTTCGCGTGCGATCCCATCCAGCAGCCGCACTCCCACGGTTCGTATCGAACGCAGTATTGCACGTGGCGTCCAAAGAAGAAGGTACAGACCGCTGTTGTTGTGGCACAGACCGCTGTTGTGACCACAAGTGCCGTAGCGAGTCGTTAGGGATGGATGGACGGGAACACTGCGCAAAACGAACAAAATGGTCGAATCCTTTCGAACAGATCCTTTCGAACAAAGCCATACCGGTACCATCAATAATAATGCGTATATCGATATCGATATTGGTATTGGTATTGGTATCGATAAAACAGCAAACAGAGGCAGTTGTTGTGATCGATGCCACGCTCCAGAGACCGGACAACCCTTTGACTTGCAGAAGAAGGCGATACTTCTTTCACCGGTTGTGAAAGACAGCCTCGTTCATCCATTACAACCACGCACGCATCCTCTTTCGAAAGCAGAACGAAACACTACACAGTACGAAATAAATGCATTAATAAATGGGGTGGAAATTTCCCATTGGCTACGTGTACCATAGCAACTTGCAGCAAATTTCCAAATGGGGCAGAAAGAATACCACAATAAATGCTGAACTCAGTAGCAAACTGAGATCAGCTACAAAAATCTTAAAAGAATACTTCTAATTAGTAATGATCCGATTGATTAGATATTACTCGTACTTCGTATAAGTAAATAAAGTATGAGGAGAGCGATGAATGAATGATCCATTCATCTCTTATCCTCAACACGCAATGATGTGTGCGATCCTGCTTGTTGATAATGGGCATCTACATGATTGTCTATCATCATCGGACTGGTGGTTGATATTATTTTTTGCAACAAGATGTGACTGGCATGTTGATGTGTATATCATCATCAGCAGTTAGAGCCCGCCTGGCATGGATTCCGGAGTCATAGTTGAGTTGGTCTGGTCGTCATGGGTGAGTGTATTTCCAACACACTCCTGCCACTCAGAGATTAGCTAGGTTGCAATCTGATCCAAGTTGGTACCGTATCCTCTAAGATGCCGCACTGACCCTTGCTTGTTGCACTGCATAGTACGGTAGTACTCCTCATGCTGTTGGTATTGGATGTACTAGTCAGCACCGGTAACTCCTCCCATGATAGTGGTTTTGTCAAGACTTCTTCAATCAAGTCCCCTGTTGAACAATATTGGATTGAGATCTCCACATTTTGGACTCCTCTGTTGGTGATGAGGAAGTACTTGATGCTGATATGTCCTATCCAGTCCGTTTGGTGCTGGATGCTTTGCCATTCATCTCCGGCCTCATTGACCCGGTGTTGTCCTGATAGAGGATGTTGCGTTGTCATGGATAGCATGACTATATTGGCTCAGCAGGTTATAGTGGCTCAGTATTGGTGTCATCTTGTTCTGATGCATATCCTTGCCATTATAGGTAGTAGTAGTAATATCACCATAAATTGTATGGGAGTGTGTCATTCGTCCAACAAGTTCCGGCGATTTGGTTGAGCTCTGGTCCTTAAGCCTCTGTTTTGTTGATACTGCAATGATTGCACTTTCTTGTCCAAAAGTGAATGCTGACCCACTGGTGTGACCACTCTTCATATCCGCATGTACGGCAAAAGATGCATCCATGTACCAGCATGCATCAGTAGTAGTACTAGTTACGTACCTGTTCCATCCAAGGACAAGAGGGAGAAAGATTGTCACTTCCACAAAGGTGAGAGCCCTTTGAAGCTTCTTCCAGTCATCCTCATTGGGCCCTTTTGCTCTAGTTGGGAGGAAGGAGATGGCAGTTCTATGTCTGGTTGGACCCGCTTGCTGGCAAACAATAGTTGGGCAACAATTTGATGATGGGTTTGGAATCCTTCTTATTAGTTGGTTACAAGTGAGGCATCAATATTACTCCTGTCGTATGATGCAATTGCATTGGAAATAAACATGTACTTCTTGTATTGGTATCTGAGATGTTTCACTGTAGCAACCATACCCTTGGTGAAGAATAATGAGTATGTAGCTGAGAGATTCCTGTGATACACCTGTGGTTTGTATCCCTCCAATGCGCAGTATTTGTTGAGGCTACCTGTGACTCTTTGCCTGAGAGTAATGCATGTTGTTTTATTGCTTGTGCCTGCACCATGGTCACTATCAGTTTCAAAATTTGTGCTGTTTGAGTTGTGGAGATGATTTGTGTGAGGTTGAACCGTGTTTGGATTCCTGCGGTATTCCAATTTTTCCAGCATCGCCACCAGCATTGCCATCCGCATCCTTAATGGGGGCTGCATTGAGGGCGTCCAAGAACTGTTTCTCGACCCCCCGCGGGCTATCGCGCGGTATTTTTACAATTCTCGACCCTATTTTTTAAATTTCCTACCTTTTTAGGTCGCGTGTCTACTAAAATACCTCGCGCTTCGCACACCTTTACTTTTGAGACAATATCTCGTCACTCCTCAAATAAAATAACTATTTTAGGGTTAAGGATATCATATTCGTTTCGTGACAAGCACTATTTTGTGTACAACTTGTGCACGAATGACTTATTTCATTTTCTCAACATGTTTCCACCATACCGGTATAATGGGCTCCGACCCAAATCCTCCAACTCCAACTCAAATCCCAGCTCCAACTCCATGTCAACTCCAAGTCGAATCCACCCCAGGCGGGCTATTGCACTCAAGGGTTTTGTTCGTCTTTAACGCCAGGAAGATCCGCTGTATTTTCAGAAGCTACACCGTCGGAATCGCCACTCCAATGTTGTTCGCTGCTCTCAAATAACCCCCCGCTTTGTGGATAGATGCTGCTGGTTACATTCGGAACGACTTGATGATTGCTATTAGGATCGTCGCTTTCCTTTTTAACATTTGGATCATTCCTTTTTCCTGCCTCAATCTTACGAATCATTTTTTGGATTCGAGCAGTCTCTTTCTTGTGATAAACAAGCATTTTCCGGAGTTCTTGTTCGAGATTGGCTGGGTGTTCCTGAACCACCTTTTGTAGTTTGTAAATTCCCTCCATGGTTGGTTCGACTGTCGATTGGATGATTAGTATTAGTAGTATCAGTAGAGTAGATTATCTATTCGAAGATTAGGTCGTAGTAACACCTAACACGTTGGTATTTGTTTTCCTCGTCGGAAAGATAATGAAATAATCAATTATAATGATGAAGTACTAGCGAAAATAATGTATTACTAGTATCTACTAGTAATAACTCATGCAAAATAGCATACTAGTTGGTTTTACCGGTACATGAAAGTCGGAATCAACTCGATCGTAATCAACAAAACAATTGTCCACGATTTCCATTTCGATAATCAACAACGCAATTGTCCACGATTTCGTACTAGTATCTACTAGTAATAACTCATGCAAAATAGCGTACTAGTTGGTTTTACGGGTACATGAAAGTCGGAATCAACTTGATCGCAATCAACAAAACAATTCTCCACGATTTCCATTTCGATAATCAACAACGCAATTGTCCACGATTTCCATTTCGATTCACATTTCCGTGCACCTTATGGAAGAACTGACGCGCCTGCCAACAAATGTTTGGAATAACTGATGGGATTGACCCGTCCGGCGCTGTGTATTAACCCTCTTAAGGAGTTGACTGTACGTACTGTTCACTACTAAACATATTTTACGAGGAATGTTGCAATCATCACTAAGTAGTAATGCATTTACTTTACGGTCCATTTTTGCAATCGAAGTATGGTAGTAAGGAAATCTACCGTACAAGAACTCACATCACACACGAAATAATACGCTTATTTAATTTTTTCCTTTCAACGATTCATCTTTTCGACCTCCATCCTCTCGACCCATTCTACTGATATTTTCCTTCAAGCAATTCCGCAACATCATGCCTCCTGTTATCAAAACCCCTCTTCTATTCTACTGCCGTGGTTGCTGGTATAAGAAAGGAAAACAATCCAAGAGTTTTAAAGGATACAAATCTGGGTCAAAAGAGTGCAATACCTTGAAATATGTCTCGTACGGCCTAAGAAAACATCTCAACTACAATATTCAATGCTACAACTTATACAAAAGTGATGGTCTAATTAAACGCAAGATCTCTAACTTCTCCACCTCTGTCAAAGTGCAGCTTACCTTGCCGTCTGTTCAACATTCCCCGTCAGATTTTGGGATGACTATGACACAAAACGGTCCATCTGTTCCCCCTTCCCATCTCTCCCAGCACCACACCGTCACAAGTCAATCAGCCACGGGTCTTCATTCCGTTCTAAACCAACAGATTGTCCATGATGTCTTTTTACCGCCAATGGATCGGAACGCCATTGAATCTTACATGGCTGTTTCCGCTGTTCAAGATGAAGATGCATTCCCGCTGAATAATGATATTGACAATTCCGATGACGAGGACGACAATGACGGCGACGTAAATGAAAATAACGACATCAATTTTACCAACAACATAGATTGTGGAGACAACGAAGAAGATCCCACTAATCGTTCTGATGTTAACGTCGCTACTGCTCAGCAAGCCCCTCCACCACCATCTCTTCATGAAATCATTAATCTGAACGAAAGAGAGGATGCATTTCAAAGCCACACAAAACTACCGCCGCCCCATCATCTTCTTGCAGAATTGGAACTCATGAATTTAATGGCCCGACATAAATTGCCATTGAACACATTCAAATCAATTTTCCAGTGGGCAAAGAAAAGTCAAATGAGACCTGGTTTTGATTTTTGCGATGCCAAAATTAGATCTCGGAAAACAATTTTTGACAATCTCCAATCCAATCTTGGTCTCTCTGATATGAAATTTCATCCTCATATACTGAATTGGTTACCTGATAATAAGCCCACTCAGGTGTATGTCCGTTCTTTTAAGGATGCCATTTATTCTCTTCTTTCTGACCAGCAGCTAATGATAGAAGAAAACCTCTCCTTTCCCGACTATTCGACCCCTCTCTCTCCCGACAATAATCCTGAGTTGAATCCTCATTCTGTAATCTCAGAATTGCATCACGGCTCGTGGTGGAAATCTTCTTGGAAAGAAATTTGCAATCCCAATTCGCAAGAAATTCTTGTTCCTATTATATTTTACATGGACGGCATATCTTTGGATGCGCACGGACGACTTACGTTAACACCATTGAACATGACACTCGGTATTTTTAATGTGGAGACCCGTTCTCGACCTGAAGCATGGACAACTATTTACTTCCATCCCGACCCTGAATGGGAGTCAACCAGACACTCTCGTCCTGCCACTTCGAAGGAAAAAATTCAGAATCTTCACAATGGTTTGGAAGTAGCGTTTCGTTCCTTCAAAGCCGCGTGTAACGAAGACGGTGGTATCGAATGGAATTATCTTCCGTACGCAAATCAACAGTGGAAGGTAAAAATGAAATTTGCCATTGCCTATGTTATTGGCGACACAGAACTTCACGATAAATTGTGTGGAAAATATGGCTCCTTCAATAAGGGTGTCATGCGGATGTGCCGTCACTGCAACTGTTATTCTCCGAACATAAACATTCCTTCTGTTCAACCTGCAACAAAGAAGTGGTCACCTGTTGATTTTCATTGTTTTCCCGGCACAGATCTAAATGATATCAATAAGAACTTCAAAAACAACTCTCATCACAACATCAGGAATGTATTTCATGATTTATGCTTTGGTACGAATCAGAACAATATTCATTTTGCAACTCCCGGTGAATGTTTGCACATGCACCAGCTTGGTACTGCCAAACGGGCTGTCGAGTCAATTGAATTGTTGCTCCGCGGAAGTGTTCCATGTGTTTATGCCCCCAATTTGAATCACGGCGTGGCTGTTGCTAACAGTATTGGCCATTTAGCACAACGGTACGGTGGTTTGTTATCACGCCAGTCTGATAGAGATTTTCCTCGCACCAAATTTGGGACTCAGCTTTTATCAACCACAAAGAAAGAAGGGCATGATTTCTCTGGAATGCTTATTTCTCTTCTGATCGCTATTGTTTCCAAACATGGATCTGACATTATTGGTGACCATCGTTTTGTAAAGAAACAGATAGAGGTAATTCAGCTCATTCTATCGATGGAAGAATTTCTTAAACACGGTCGGATGAAATACGGTTCCTTAAAGAATCTCCCAAAATCAATTGTTCACTTTATCAATTGTATAAACTCAACTTGTCACAGGAAAGGGATGGGAACAAAACTAATCAAGAATCACCTGTACTTTCACCTACCAGATTATATCTCTTTATGGGGAAGCCCTGCAGGCTGGGATAGTGCTCCCAATGAATCTCACCACAAAACTGAGATTAAAGCTCCTTCCAAGAACACGCAATGTAATGCTGCATCACTAATCAATCAAACTGCCAATAGAAAGTCCGAGAAAATGATGCTAAGCCAGGCAACATATCACTTCAACTTGAATCCACCTGATCCTCCTCCAATTGAACGCCCTGATGGTGGCGGTTCTCATTTTCAAATAATGAGAACCGAAAATGGGGTATCAACAATGAAGTGGCTTCGTTCTACGAACAAAAGCAAACCATTTTTTCCTTCTGACATACTTGACTTTGTTTGTGATTCTGTGCTACCTTTATTGGAGAATCCTTTGCACATTTGTGGAGTTACAGAGCACAATCGTTTCGATGTTGCTTGTGGGTCTAATTTTATATTTCGGTCGCATCCTTCATATAGATCGGATAGTTCTCTGCTGAACTCCGTATGGATGGATTGGTGTTTGATGAAATTGGACTTTGATTTAAATAACAATCCCAAGCTCATACCGTGCCATCTGCTATGCTTTTTAACTGTACAGAATTTGAAGCAGCCATACAGTAGTATTGGTGGCTATCCAATTGATACAAACGGAATGTATGCTGTGGCTCGTCGGTTTCAAGATGTGCCTAAGAAAACAGCTTCTGAATTTGTCAAACGTGGGCGCCTGATGAATTCTCTCTACCTATTTCATGTCGACACTATCCATTCCGAGCTGGCAGTTGTTCCAGAGCAAGGAATTGATGGGTGCATAACCAATTGCGATTGGCTAGTGATATCGAATCGGATCTCATGGCTCGAATTGTTTGAAAGCAAAAATGCTGCTACACCACCGTCTTACGAATGTTTGTACAACGCATGCACACTACAGGACGACATACAGTTGGAACCATTTGAGATAGCATTGAATGATAACGAATCCAGTGATTCGCTATCCAGTTCAGAGAGCGAAAGCTCGGACAGCAGTTCCGATTGAGTAGCAAGGGTTAATGTAACGGCTAACTTTAAAGTATTGTTTAATATTACTATAGAGGGTTAGCTCTAAGCACAGTTTTGCGAGATACGTATGCACTCATAATATAACACCCTTCGAATTTTGGATTCGAACAGCTATGTAATACTAATGGGTTGAACAATAGAGTATCTCCCGACCTCAATGGAACTTTCACTCCATACGTGGGGAAGACAAAATAATAAATCACCTCGTCAGCAGACACTTCCGCCGGAGCAATTACTGTCAAACGAGTGTAGTACATGTCATCGTCCACATGGCATCTAGAATGGTAGTTGCGACCGATCGAAAATGCTAAGGCCTGCTGCCCAATTGCATTTAGCTTTGTACGAGACAGAATCTGAGACAACACATCCATTTCCTCCGCAACAAATGGTTCGACGTCAATTAAACTATGATGCATATGCTTCACAATTTCAACTGTTGTCTCTTCTAGCTCTAGTTTGATGCTGGGATCGACATGACTTTGGAAAACATACTCACCAATATTTGAATCCAATCTTTCTGGTCGAATTCCAATGATAGCATAATCATCATTGATACTGCCGCGCTTAACCCCTCTTCCAACGGTTGGTTTTGCTCCAACAATGGCAGGAGCAAACTGTCTCAACAATTCGATATTATTCTTCGAAGCGAGGTGTCGTTCTGCAAAATGGCGTGAAACTTTGGCAAAAATTCGCAATGATGGTTCGTAAGGATCAAACGCAAGTATATGCTCATCCTTCGTACTATCCAATGTATTGTAGTTATCGATTGACATAGCCTGTTCCGGTTGATACTTCTTCTTTCCTCCTATCTTGCCACCCCAATCTGTCTCCATGTATTTACCTGCCACGGCAGCGGTACTGGATTTATTTTTCAGCGCTATTGTACGGACGCCATCTTTGCAAGTTGAACGCCTATTCCTTTCCTTTTTCATCGGTTTTATCAGAGACAAGTTCGTATAAGTTTCGTGGCTCTTTGACACCGGTGCAGCAATCCTCAGAAAGTTGGAAGACATTCTCTGTTTATGTCTTCTCTCATGTTTCCTATTTGCTTTTTGCCTCCTTCCTCGTGCTGACAATTGTTTTCCATTCGTTGTGGTTGGTTTCATTGTTGCCGAGACGAATGGCCGTTGGAGGATGACGAGGACGAATCGATTTGCCGGTGGAGGAGGAGGAGGAGCCAAGTTGGTTGATCGCCGGTGGAGGAGGAGGAGGAGCGAAGATGGTGGATCGCTGGTGGAGGAGGAGGAGGAGGAGGAGCCAGGTTGGTGGATCGCCGGTGGAGGAGAAGGAGGAGCGATTCGATGGTGGATCGCAGGTGCCGGTGGAGGAGGAGGAGCGTTTTCGCTGATTCGTTGCCGCTTGCCGGTGGAGGAGGAGCGTTTCGACGATTCGAGATCGCGTTTTCGCTGATTCGTTGCCGCTTGCCGGTGGAAGAGGAGCGTTTTTGCTGATTCGTTGCCGCTTGCCGGTGGAGGAGGAGCGTTTTGGTGATTCGTTGCCGCTTCGGTGGAGGAGGAGCGTTTCGACGATTCAAGAAGCGTTTTCGCTGATTCGTTGCCGCTTGCCGGTGGAGGAGGAGCGTTTTCGCTGATTCGTTGCCGCTTGCCGGTGGAGGAGCGATTTCGCTGATTGGTTGCCGCTTGCCGGTGGAGGAGGAGTAGCGTTTCCGCTGATTCGTTGCCGCTTGCCGGTGGAGGAGGAGGAGGAGCGTTTTCGCTGATTCGTTGCCGCTTGCCGGTGGAGGAGGAGGAGCGTTTCGCAAATTCGTTGCCGCTTGCCGTTGGAGGAGGAGGAGGAGCGTTTCGCTGATTCGTTGCCGCTTGCCGTTGGAGGAGGAGGAGGAGCGTTTCGCTGATTCGTTGCCGCTTGCCGGTGGAGGAGGAGGAGGAGGAGGAGCGTTTCGCAAATTCGTTGCCGCTTGCCGTTGGAGGAGGAGGAGGAGCGTTTCGCTGATTCGTTGCCGCTTGCCGGTGGAGGAGGAGCGTTTTGCAAATTCGTTGCCGCTTGCCGTTGGAGGAGGAGGAGGAGCGTTTCGCTGATTCGTTGCCGCTTGCCGGTGGAGGAGGAGGAGGAGGAGGAGCGTTTCGCTGATTCGTTGCCGCTTGCCGGTGGAGGAGGAGCGTTTCTGTGATTCGTTGCCGAGCGCCGGTGGAGGAGGAGCGTTTCCGTGATTCGTTGCTGAGCGCCGGTGGAGAAGGAGCGTTTTGGTGATTCGTTGCCCAGCGCCGTTAAAGGAGGAGGAGTAGCGTTTCGCTGGTCGTGTAGGAGGAAGGACCGAAGGAATGTTCTTGCTGCCGCTTGCTGCTGTTGCTCTCGCTGCCGCTTGCTGTCGAATCGACGAGTCGTTGCTGTTTCCAACGAGCCTATTCAAATAGATGATATGATAATTGAACAAAATGGGTGAGTATCTATTGATGTACTACATAGAGTAAATAATAACAACAGAATAATATAATGTACATGCCGATCGATTTGTAAACACCTACAGGGGAAGATTCGTTGCTTCCGATTCGCACGGGGAAGATTCGTTGATTCCGATTCGATGGTTGCTTCCAATCCGTTGGTTTCGATTTGATGATTGCTGATTCCAATCTGTTGCTCCCAATCCGTTGCTTCCGATTCGATGGTTGATTCCGCTTCCGATTAGATGGTTGCTTCCGATCCGTTCCTGTGAAAATAAGAAGAAAACAGAAGGGAATCAGTAATGCCGGTGGAGTGGAAGACCAATATGCCGATGCCGATGCCAATGCCGATGCCGATGCTGATGCAGATGCCGATGCCGATGCCGATGCCGATGCCGATGCCGATCTCTCTCATTCTTACCTTTGCTTGTTCCGACGTTCCGACGCTCCGACAACCGTCCCGATGAAATTGTAGTTGCTGCCGTAGAATACTTCTTACTCCATGTCACGAAAAACAGTACCTTGTTCCTGTTGATATAATTGCAAGGGACAAAGCCAGTTCATTGATTTCAAGACGTATATGTAAGGCTGCAGTCCAAACAATATCTATCCAGCAAATCCCCTTCTCGTCAAATGCTAACTACTTCTTTTCCAGTACAAGGCTGTTATTTCGGACTAAAATAAATGAGAACGGATCGTTGTGCTCAAAGAGGGTCGGATCCCACGTTCTCGGACGGAGTGTTGATTGCAAGAACCAACACTCTACTCAAATAAGTCGGATGTAAGAAGGCAGATTATGAAGTGTATTTTTTTTTGTTGCGAGGTAGATTGTTTTTTTTTGTTGTGAGGTAGAAAAAGTGATTTTTTTTGTCGCAAGGTAGAAAATAACATTACTGTGTGTTTGTGTGAGAGAGATTTTTTTTTTGTCGCGAGGTAGAAAAAAATCATCGGTCGATCGAAGTACCGGTAGGTACTACATCCTGTAGAATTCTACATGAATCCTACACGTTTTTAGTACTAGATAAATTCTCAGTACTGAATCCGCGTAGGTTTCTACACGAAAAGATGTTTACTTCTTACTACATAATTTTTGGTATTGAATCCGTGTAGGTTTCTACGCGAGTAGATTTGAACGGTCGAACGTTGGAATTTTCTTATTAGTACTGAATCTACATGCTAGTACTGAATATACGTACATGGTACAGGGGGGTAAATAACTTGCGAGAAGTCCACATATACGAACAAATAATTACCGAATTTTCGAACAGGATGTAACCTTAACCATATTGGAAACAACTTTTCCACACAGAACGCCCAAAATGATGTATTTTGGGTGTAATTCCAGGGCACAAACTAACTTATTTGGTAATGACTCCAAAAGTATCCGGTCCAAGCAATGAATACATTCCTCATGACTCATCAAATACATATTGGGAACAACTTTGTCACACAGAATGCTGTAAATGTTGTGGTTTGACTCTCCAAATGGCAAACATGGGTGTATTTTTGGTGCAATTCCAGGGCACAAACTAACTTATTCGGTAATGACTCAAAAAGTATCTGGTCCAAGCCATGAATACATTCATCATGACTCATCCAATGCATATTGTAAACAACTTTGTCACATAGAATGCCCAAAATCTTAAGGTTTGACTCTACAAATGGCAAACATGTGGGTATTTTTGGTGCAATTCTAGGGCAAAAACTAACTGATTGGGTAATGACTCAAATAGTATCGGGTACAAGCCATGAATACATTCATCATGACTCATCAAATGCATATTGGGAACAACTTTGTCACACAGAATGCCCAAAATCTTAAGGTTTGACTCTCCAACTGACAAACATGAGGGTATTTTTGGTGCAATTCCAGGGCACAAACTAACTTATTGGGTAATGACTCAAAAAGTATCTGGTCCAAGCCATGAATACATTCATCATGACTCATCCAATGCATATTGGGAACAACTTTGTCACATAGAATGCCCAAAATCTTAAGGTTTGGCTCTCCAAATTGCAATCATGGGGGTATTTTTGGTGCAATTCCAGGGCACAAACTAACTTATTGGGTAATGACTCAAATAGTATCGGGTACAAGCCATGAATACATTCATCATGACTCATCCAATGCATATTGTAAACAACTTTGTCACATAGAATGCCCAAAATCTTAAGGTTTGACTCTACAAATGGCAAACATGGGGGTATTTTTGGTGCAATTCTAGGGCAAAAACTAACTGATTGGGTAATGACTCAAAAAGTATCTGGTCCAAGCCATGAATACATTCATCATGACTCATCAAATGCATATTGGGAACAACTTTGTCACACAGAATGCCCAGAATCTTAAGGTTTGAATATACAAATGGCAATCATGGGGGTATTTTTGGTGCAATTCCAGGGCACAAACTAACTTATTCGGTAATGACTCAAAAAGTATCTGGTCCAAGCCATGAATACATTCATCATGACTCATCCAATGCATATTGTAAACAACTTTGTCACATAGAATGCCCAAAATCTTAAGGTTTGACTCTACAAATGGCAAACATGGGGGTATTTTTGGTGCAATTCTAGGGCAAAAACTAACTGATTGGGTAATGACTCAAATAGTATCGGGTACAAGCCATGAATACATTCATCATGACTCATCAAATGCATATTGGGAACAACTTTGTCACACAGAATGCCCAAAATCTTAAGGTTTGACTCTCCAACTGACAAACATGAGGGTATTTTTGGTGCAATTCCAGGGCACAAACTAACTTATTGGGTAATGACTCAAAAAGTATCCGGTCCAAGCAATGAATACATTCCTCATGACTCATCAAATACATATTGGGAACAACTTTGTCACACAGAATGCTGTAAATGTTGTGGTTTGACTCTCCAAATGGCAAACATGGGTGTATTTTTGGTGCAATTCCAGGGCACAAACTAACTTATTCGGTAATGACTCAAAAAGTATCTGGTCCAAGCCATGAATACATTCATCATGACTCATCCAATGCATATTGGGAACAACTGTGGCACATAGAATGACCAAAATCTTAAGGTTTGACTCTACAAATGGCAAACATGGGGGTATTTTTGGTGCAATTCCAGGGCACAAACTAACTTATTCGGTAATGACTCAAAAAGTATCTGGTCCAAGCCATGAATACATTCATCATGACTCATCCAAAGCATATTGGGAACAACTGTGGCACATAGAATGACCAAAATCTTAAGGTTTCACTCTACAACTGGCAAACATGAGGGTATTTTTCGTGTAATTCTAGGGCACAAACTAACTTATTGGGTAATGACTCCAAAAATATCTGGTCCAAGCCATGAATACATTCATCATGACTCATCAAATACATATTGGGAACAAGTTTGTCACACAGAATGCCCAAAATGTTGTGGTTGGACTCTCGAAATGGAAAAGATGAGGGTGTTTTTGGTGCAATTTCTGGGCACAAACTTACTTATTGGGTAATGACTCAAAAAGTATCTGGTCCAAGCCAGGAATACATTCATCATGACTCATCCAATGCATATTGGGAACAACTTTGTCACATAGAATGCCCAAAATCTTAAGGTTTGACTCTACAAATGGCAATCATGGGGGTATTTTTGGTGCAATTACAGGGCACAAACTGAGTTATTGGGTAATGACTACATTAATATCTGGTCCAAGCCAGGAATACATTCATCATGACACATCCAATGCATATTGGAAACAACTTTGTCACATAGAATGCCCAAAATCTTAAGGTTTGACTCTACAAATGGCAAACATGGGGGTATTTTTGGTGCAATTCCAGGGCACAAAGTAACTTATTGGGGAAGGACTCAAAAAGTATCTGGTCTAAGCCATGAATACATTCATCATGACTCATCAAATGCATATTGGGAACAACTTTGTCACACAGAATGCCCAAAATGTTGTGGTTTGACTCTCCAACTGGCAAACATGAGGGTATTTTGGGTGCAATTCCAGGGCACAAACTACCTTATTGGGTAATGACTAAAAAAGTATCCGGTCCAAGCAAAGAATACATTCCTCGTGACTCATCAAATGCATATTGGGAACAATTATGTCACACAGAATGCTGGAAATGTTGTGGTTTGACTCTAGAAATGGCAAACACGATGAGGGTATTTTTGGTGCAAATCTAGGGCACAAACTGAGTTATTGGGTAATGCCTCCAAAAGTATCCGGTCCAAACTATGAATACATTTATCAGGACTAATCAAATGCATATTGGGAACAACTTTGTCACTCAGAATGCCAGAAATGTTGTGGTTTGACTATCCATATGGCAAACATGAGGGTATTTTTGGTGCAATTCCAGGGCACAAGCAGTCACATTTGGTAATGACTACCAAAGTTATTGTACCAGGCCATGAATGCATAACACATGACTTACGAAATGCATGTTGGGAACAACTTTTAAATGCATATTGGGAACAACTTTGCCACACACAGTACAGACAATGTTGTGGTTTGTAGATACAAATGGCACACAAGACAGTACGGTATGTTAGGTGCAGTCTACGAGATTCTACATGTGACTAGAGGATTGAAATACATAACCTTAGTGTGATCAAAAGTTTCCCTTCTGAAAAAATTATGGCGCGGGAGGGGTGGCTGGCACAGGTACGTGATCTACTGCTACAAATATAACAGCGCGCCCAAAACCAGACAACACACAGAAAAAGTTAGGGAAAACAACATAGTACAGAACCCACGGAAAAACTCTACACACAAAACATCGTACACATACTACACGAAACACCGTACACACACACACACACACGACACACACAACACACACAACACACAACACCGTACACAACCCGACAAAATTATTAGTACACACACAAAACCACACAAAAAGAAACACATGATTCTTGATCGGCACCGTATTCAGTAAATAAAATACAAAAAATATGAATGCTATCGGAAAGACACGACGAAGCAAAAAATCCGAGGGGAAGACCCTTCGAAACAACAAAACCATCCGGCCCGGTGATCATCAAAATACAGGGGACAACAACGGTAAGAAAAAAAGAGTGAAAACAAACACCGCAATTACTAACAAAGTGAGTAACAGTAATACCACAACTATGAACGCATCAAAGGGCAACAGTAAAAAAAATGGTACCGACAACACAATTTCTACTACTACAAACACGGAAGAACAAAACACCATCAACCAGAGTAACGAACCAGCGCTGAGCATTACCAACACAACCACCACTACAGTAACGAACCAACAGAAAGAAGGAACAAAAACCAATGTGGTAGATAAAACATCTAAAGGAGAAAGCTACAATTTAGAGGATGTTGCGGAACTTGTCATGAAAAAAATCCAATATGACAAATTGGCAGAGGAACTGGCAAAACACTTACGGCAACAAGAGAGGGAACCACCTATAGGGATGGGAAAGGTAGTAATGGTACCTAAACAAACGGAGGCAACCATGCAGGGAGAGGGGACTGATAATGCCAGCAACACAAGAGAACGAGCAGTAAGTACAATTACAGACGAATATGGGCTTATAATAGACAACGATATGCTTAAGGCTTTGAGTGATATGACTGAAACAGTGGACAAGCAGCTAAGGGATTACGTCAAAAAACATTGGTACCACAACATGAAGTTCCCTATCAATGAAAAGGTAACGGCGCATGTAATACAAAAAGCTGTTGAAGCAAGTGCGATCATGAAGCCAAAAAATATTCCACTTGCGTCATTCTGTTCCTTTTACAGGAAACGAGTAGGGACAGTACTGACCGCATTGAGGCACAACTCACAAACATTAGCGAGAAAAAACTGGATAGGTAAATACAGGTGGGAGAATTGGTTGTTGAAATTAGGAATTTTGGAATCTATTTTTGGTCCGACAACACTAACATGCTGCCCGTTGATACTGATGATACTTCCGTACAGACGATTACAGAAAAGGTCGAGTCCCTATCACATTCCCTGGTACTGTGGCAGTTATTGAAGGCACAGAATATGAGGACACAGGTATTTTAAACCCTAAATACAGAACATACAAAGACGCGGAAGATGAAGATTTTTATTATTTTGTTACAAGAATCATGTCGGCAATCAATCCGACAAATTCCAATTTCAAACAACGGAAGGAGAGGCACTTGCTGAGTGATATATTTACTATAGCGGATGAAGCATTTGCATTGGTACTGATCTACAATGAGCATCATGTATGGGTGAACCAGCAGCGGCGAAAGGGTGATGCCACAATTCCGCGACAAAAAAAAAATTCT
Source organism: Pseudo-nitzschia multiseries (assembly GCA_037355745.1). Lineage (NCBI taxonomy): Eukaryota > Bacillariophyta > Bacillariophyceae > Bacillariales > Bacillariaceae > Pseudo-nitzschia > Pseudo-nitzschia multiseries. The sequence continues at coordinate 1,884,875 of CM074786.1, forward strand.
GCGATTCTGACAGTGGAAGCAGAAATGGATGGATGGATGAAGGACGTGAGTTGTTCAGTGACTTGTGCGACAAAATTGGCGAGATGCGAAAACACCCAGAAACAGGAAGGAAATTGGAAGAAATGATGAGGGACAGATTTAGGAACGAAAGTTCAACAGATTACACCAACAATAAGCATGGCGATGCAAATATTACTAGTAGCAGCTCCACTAATTGTAGTGGACCAAAAAAGAAAAAGAAAAGAAACATCTATATTGATCCGGCAATAACAGCATCGATGAATGAAAGTTTATCTATTGGTGAACTAATGTAGAAAATAACAGTACATACATAATACAAACCTACTAATAATCTTGAGCTTAATTTTGAGAATCATAGAAATAATGGAGGATTCGTAATACGTTGCAATAGGAATAAATAAAGCATAATAGAATCTACATTTTAAAAAGGGAATATTGTAGTCGAGAAATAGAATTCACAATTAGGAGAGCAGAATTGAATTGTTGTTTGGTAGATTAATGTTTTGGAATTAATACTGACTCAAGATTTCTTTTTTATTCATGAATACAAGTAAGTGTTGTTCGTACAGAATAATAAGACTGAAATCAATTTTTTTTATTCGAGAGTAGAGTAATGTGCATCACGCGCACAGAATTGTTTTTTGTATTATTTTAAGGCAATAACTGGGGGTGGGAATTTCAGGGTGTCCAGAAATATTGCCGTGTTAAAATCACGCACAAAATTTGTGCGCGAGAAGTAAATTCGAACCCCGCGAAACAGTTCTCGGACGGGGTTTGGCTTCCAATCCCATGTCATTGTGCTCTGTTAACAAATCATTGATGCTGGTTGAAGCAAGCAAGCAAGCCATCTTCTTTTGCGAGTGATTTGGGAATCAAGCTGTTTTTGGTCTCAGCAACCTCCTCATAAAACTATTTCATTTCAATATTGGCTAAATTTTGACTATCTTTATTAACATCATGCTGCAAATTGTCATCTTCAAGATGAGCAATTTTGTCATGGTTGACGGTGCATGATACTAGGTTGCTATCAACTAACCTGGTGTCATCAGACTTGAATCAGCAATGGTGCTATTCATCAAGCCAGACACCTGTCAGGAGATGCCTTGGAGTAATTAGTTCAATATTCTGCTCCAGTTGCACCAGGTGTTGAGCCAAAAGTCCAAGCCATTGGCTAGTTCAAGAAACACCACCATTCCTGTTTGCATTGATTGAAAAGGAACTGCAGCAAATATGTATCTAACTTGCTCCTTGCTTGTTCCATGATCATGTTTGATGAGCCGTGCCATGGAATTGCACAGATGGATCTTTTGCTAGCAAATCATCTCTTGAAGACAGGCATTCGAACTCATTATTTCCAAAGATATGAGTCTTGTGGTGCATTCTTTTGTGTCAGGTATCTCTGGTAAAAAAATACTTCTCCATGGGCTCCTTGAGATCCAAGAGTGTTGTCTTGACAGAGGAGGAGCTCTTCTTGCCAGGCATGACTTCACGTTCCTCGAACAGTTCATCAACCTGTTGAGCCTTTGAACCATCAATGAGGACCAAGAAAGCCCATCTTGGATAAGTTCAGTGCTCATTTCCATGGTGTTCTCACTGTTTCCATTTTTGCTCCTGGTTCCCTTGTTGTCGGCAAAAAATACGGACTTTGTCAGCATCAAATTTGATCAGAAAAGCTGACGAAACAAAACGACGACCGAGGTGCAAAACGAGATACAAATATTTCAATGATCCCGTCTTAGAATCAAATGCACCTCCACTACTTGGAAATCCTTAAGTGGTAAAAACGATATCACTTAAGACTACAAACAAGACAGCAATCAGATTAAAAACAAGACATCTCCAAAGACCTGATCGATAAGTAAACACTTGGAATTCTTAAGTATATTTGAAATGGATATACTTTACATCCCGTGAGGAAATTACTTATTGCAATCACGAAAATCAATACCGATTCTGAATGGGCCTCATTTATCTTCCTACTCAATGAACAAGCATAGGCCCATCAAACAAAACACTTAACCTCGTAAATGACCGATACCAACAAATGACCGATACAGTAAGACCAATACACGATGCTAATACAGCAACAGCAGTATTGATACGATGGTAACAGATAACCGGGGAAGATCTCTATCACGTAAAATACAGCAGAGAGCCCCGACACAGTACAAAATACATAGCGAAAATAAGAGCCTCTCTCTGAGCTCACTTCTCTTTAAATTTCAATTATCCTATACCTTTTGGTCGATTTTTTAGAGTTATAACAGGTTGTAGCCCTTATAACTTGCGCTGTTGAGTGTATACCTTAAGAGCCTATCTCCACCCGATCAGCCCCTCCACTGACCGGTCACAGCCAGAGGACATTGCTGTTGAGCGATAGGCCTTCTTCCCAGCGCAGAGATTGTCGTTAACCCGCTGTTGAGCGCCTCCCTTCCAATCTCCCCCCCTCTTCTACTCAGCTTATTTCTCCAACGAACGTTCCTTCTGTCTTTTCTTCGGTCCTCCGGTCTTGTTCCTTTGATTTCACTGGTTAATTCTTCCTTTGCCTACTCGCTTCGATCGTTCCTCCGACGATTGATATTTTCTTGGCTTCGATTGTTCCTTCAACGATCGATATTCTCTTGGTTCCCCCGGCGACCGTTCCCTCCGTTCCTTCGTCGTCCTCCGGCATTCGCCGCTTCTACGATCCCGGTTCTTTCCTCGGCGTCGATTCTGGTTCTTTCATCTGCATCACCATCTCTACGGCCCATTGTCTTTTGAACGTTTGCCCCTCCGGTTCTCACTGTCCTCGTTGCCGTCGCCGCCAACGACACCGCTCCCGCATCGCTTCTCTGCCGACGCCGTCGTTCTTTTTTTTCTCTTCTACATTCTTCCCCTCCTGCTTGTGAATCAGGGGGTGTATCCACTGTCTCTACCCACAGTTCTTTGATAATCCACAAGCAAGATGGTCGACCCATTTGATTGGAATACCATCTACGGCATCCAATTCCAATTCAAGGGCAACAGCCCCTATGATGAACAACTGAATGCTGTCTACTCCCAGATCATGGATGATACGGACATGGAAGACCTATTCGTGGAGAGCGCAGAAGCAAAGGTGCTAGCACCCTCCATGATGCCCAACCTACGGGGCAGTGTTGTCAATGCAATCACCTCCTACCTACCCAGCTCCACAGAACTCCAAAAAGGACACATCACCCAACTCCTCTCTGGATGCACCATCTCCTACGTCACATATACCGGTACTTCCAAGAAAGTCCGTGGACCCACCGACTTGGAAAAGGCTGCAAAGGAGGCGCTTACACAACACACAGATGCTTCCACCAAACCAATCGTCACCATTGAACTACTCATCACAGAATGGCAGTTCAAACCCACCTGGAGAGCCCAACGCTTTGACAAAGTTTATGAAGGTGCAACCCAGGAAGACTCTGATGAAGAGACCACTGTTGAGAACCCAGATGCCAAGACACCTCAAACCAGGATCTACGATGAAAAGATGATGGAACTCCTTGAAGGCCAGCGCGCTCTCCTTGATAAACTATCAGAACGTGCTATCATCAACAACAACCACAACACTGGCGCCAACAACCCAAGTGATCTACCATGGAATCCGGCAACCTTACCCCCACCAGTTAAGGAGAGATGCAATTGCAGAGACGAATTCCTTACCAGTGATGACATGAAATACTTTGAACTCACTTCTACGGATGCATCAGGAAATGAAACAACTGTCAGACAAAACTACTACCTGCACAATCTAGGCAGTGGGAGAAATGACCAGCGCCTAATCGCAAGGAGTGGTGATTGCTTTGATCTAAACAGAGCCTCTGACAAGTCCAAGGAAGCAGCAAGAGACATGTTGTTTCTCTCAGGATTCCCACAACTAAAGGATTCAATGGACCCTCAGGTCCAAACGTGGTACAGAGAGATCACAGCCCATGCACAACAACATCATATCTACATCCATCCATATTACCTCTACAGACGCGAAGCTGATCATCTCAGAGGATTCACCATTGGAGATACCTTCCCACATGACCTACCTGCGCGATATAAATTGGCCATTCACGACTGGGGAAATCTTATTTATACTGCGCTCAGAACTGATAAAATCATCCCTGATTCATGCGCAAGTATGAAAGCCACCATTCAAAGCTTTGAGGGTGGACAAGGATATGAGGCGCTGTACACTGTGATTGCACAGACACACCCCAACTCCAAAAGACCATCTAATGCAGGATGGATGGTCAGGAACCCTCCAAATCAAGATACAAGCGAGTCACTTGAGGAATACTACTTTCGTTACAAGGATTATTTGAGACTTAGAGTCTTCCTCCACAACCAATCCAGCACAATCAGTTCAATAGAGGAAGTTAGCAATCTTATCAAAGGAACCACCCTCTCACATGAACTCTTCAAGAAAACAGAAGATGAACGCGAATCAGATGACCAATTCAAAAGGGACAAATATAAAGCGGGCCGCCTTCTACAAACTCTCCAAACATATGAGCAAGAAATCAAGGCTGAAAAGAAGTACAAGGGCAAAACCTCCAAATCAAGCCTGCCCAAGCAATTACCTACCACAGGAACCAGACCAGGTCCCCAACAAAGTGATAGGTTCCAAAAACGTGCTGGCAAGAGACCAGTCAAGCTCAAGCCCAATGCAAGAAAAGGCATATTCCTAGGTTTTGTATCATACACTACTACCAGAAACATTCTTTGGTATGATACAGAAACAGATTGTGTCAAAATTGCCACCCATGTCAGGTTTGATGAAGGCATGAATGCCCTACCACTTGCTGACCTACCCATCAACGTCAAGCACCTCCTCTGGACTTATGACAATTTGCCTCTTCCACCAGAACCCACTGAAGTTTCATCCAGTGATTTCCAATTCTCCATCTCACCATTTGCAGATCTCACCAATCTCAGGCTTACTGTTTCAAGTACCTGTACTGATCAAGCATTTGGTCTCAGGCATGCCAATGATTCACTCCTTGGACGAGCATATGCCACTGACATTCTTCCCAAAAGCCCTGCATCCAAGCTCTACTCCTCTCATAAGAAGTCCATTTCCAAGTTACAAGGGGCTTATATCGTATCTTTCAATCACAATTGTGTGTTCACTGCTGCTGATGTCACTACAGCCCTGCATGAATCACACCATCGAGGGGTGAGGCATTCCATAGATACACCTATTACCTTTGCACTTGAAGAAAAATTATCTATGAAGGAAGTCAGGAAACATGCTAATAAATTTGGCCTGTTTGCCCCCAATACTTCCTGGAAGGAACCCACTGATGAAGAAGATCCACAATTCTTGGAACGGATTTCATCCATCAAAACTATCAAGCGCATTGGCACCCAATACAAGAAAATCATCCAATCAAGAATCAACCAGGTTGATAGCACTGAAGCACTCCATGCCTCCATCCAAAAACACTTGGCACCAACTGAAGATGACATGGATGTTGTTATTCCCACTATTGATATCGCGTCACTCAGAGCCATCACCAAGCTTCATAAGGCAGGCAATCATGCATTGTCCCTTGATGCAGATTCACTACCAACTGAACAAATTGAACTCTTAATCAAGGCCATCAACTCAAAGGAAGCCACACCTGAAGAACAAGCACTAGGTCATTTCACTGGCAGGAACCTCAAGTCATTACCCACATGGACTGAATGGGAAGCTGGATAGCGAAAACAACTTGATCAGTTTGAAGACTTAGAGATGTTTGGATCACCAATCCCATATCCTAAAGATCCCAATGCCATCATTCTCAGGCCCCATTGGCAATACACCAGTGTCAAGAGGAATGGTGTCAGACGAGCAAGACAGTGTTGCAATGGAAGCAAATATGCAGCTCCAACTCTGCATGCCATTGCAATATCATACTCATCTTGTGTTGAGCATCCCAGTTTGGACACAGCCCTGGTCCTGAAATTCCAACCTTCATAACTATAGATGATGCATACGCGGACTGGTACAAGCACAAGCATGACACAGACATAGACAGAAGATTGGTGCTCCCTGTTCTTCGAGCACTCCAAGAAGGCCACCCTGAATCAGGTAGACTTTGGGAAACCCACATCAACAAAATTCTGAAGGGCCCTGATCTCAACTTCAAAACCACCACGCATGATAGAACAATCTACACAACTGTTTTTGAAGGTGAAACGGTCTACATGCTGAGACAAGTTGATGATTTTGCGCTAGCCTGCACATCAGAATCCATATCTGACAAGATCTATGACATTATTGGTGAGAAACTGAAGCTACCTAAAGAAGATGTTGTTCCCTTCACGAAAATGGGATTGCTTGAAGGCTTCAACGTCCGAGAACTGTTTCGTGGGATTCGAATTTACTTCTCGCGCACAAATTTTGTGCGTGATTTTAACACGGCAATATTTCTGGACACCCTGAAATTCGCGACGATCGTATAAGGGTATATGTAAACTCAGCACTATTTCTGTGCGCGTGATGCACATTACTCTACTCTCGAATAAAAATAATTTATTTCAGTCTCTAGCAGAACCGAATTATTATTCTGTATGTACAACACTTACTTCTTTTCACGAATAAAAAAGAAATCTTGAGTCAGTATTAATTCCAAAATATTAATCTACCAAACAACAATTCGATTCTGCTCTCCTAATTGTGAATTCTATTTCTCGACTACAATATTCCGTTTTTAAAATGTAGATTCTATTATGCTTTATTTATTCCTATTGCAACGTATTACGAATCCTCCATAATTTCTAATATTCTCAAAATTAAGTTCAAGATTATTAGTAGGTTTGTATTATGTATGTACTGTTATTTTCTACATTAGTTCACCAATAGATAAACTTTCATTCATCGATGCTGTTATTGCCGGATCAATATAGATGTTTCTTTTCTTTTTCTTTTTTGGTCCACTACAATTAGTGGAGCTGCTACTAGTAATATTTGCATCGCCATGCTTATTGTTGGTGTAATCTGTTGAACTTTCGTTCCTAAATCTGTCCCTCGTCATTTCTTCCAATTTCCTTCCTGTTTCTGGGTGTTTTCGCATCTCGCCAATTTTGTCGCACAAGTCACTGAACAACTCGCGTCCTTCCTCCATCCATCCATTTCTGCTTCCACTGTCTGAATCGCAGATTTTTTTTGTCGCGGAATCGTGGCATCACCCTTTCGCCGCTGCTGGTTCACCCATACATGATGCTCATTGTAGATCAGTATCAATGCAAATGCTTCATCTGCTATAGTAAATATATCACTCAGCAAGTGCCTCTCCTTCCGTTGTTTGAAATTGGAATTTGTCGGATTGATTGCCGACATGATTCTTGTAACAAAATAATAAAAATCTTCATTTTCCGCGTCTTTGTATGTTCTGTATTGAGGGTTTAAAATACCTGTGTCCTCATATTCTGTGTCTTCAATAACTGCAACAGTACCAGGGAATGTGATAGGGACTTGACCTTTTCTGTAATTGTCTGTACGTAAGTATCATCAGTATCAACGGGCATTATGTTAGTGTTGTCGGACCAAAAATAGATTCCAAAATTCCTACTTTCAACAACCAATTCTCCCACCTGTATTTACCTATCCAGTTTTTTCTCGCTAATGTTTGTGAGTTGTGCCTCAATGCAGTCAGTACTGTCCCTACTCGTTTCCTGTAAAAGGAACAGAATGACGCAAGTGGAATATTTGGTGGCTTCATAACCGCACTTGATTGAACAGCTCTTTGTATTACATGCGCCGTTACCTTGTCATTGATAGGGAACTTCATGTTGTGGTACCAATGTTTTTTGACGTAATCCCTTAGCTGCTTGTCCACTGTTTCAGTCATATCACTCAAAGCCTTAAGCATATCGTTGTCTGTTATAAGCCCATATTCGTCTGTAATTGTACTTACTGCTCGTTCTGTTGTGTTGCCGGCATTATCAGTCCCCTCTCCCTGCATGGTTGCCTCCATTTCTTTATGTACCATTACTACCTTTCCCACCCCTATATGTGGTTCTCTCTCTTGTTGCCGTAAGTGTTTTGCCACTTCCTGTGCCAATTTGTCATATTGGATTTTTTTCATGATACGTTCCGCAACATCCTCTAAATCGTAGCATTCTCCGTTAGATGTTTTCTCTACCACATTGGTTTTTGTTCCTTCTTTCTGTTGGTTCGTTACTGTAGTGGTTGTTGTGTTGGTAATGCTCATTGCTGGTTCGTTACTCTGGTTGATGGTGTTTTGTTCTTCCGTGTTTGTAGTAGTAGAAATTGTGTTGTCGGTACCATTTTTTTTACTGTTGCCCTTTGATGCGTTCATAGTTGTGGTATTACTGTTACACACTTTGTTAGTAATTGCGGTGTTTGTTTTCACTCTTTTTTTCTTACCCTTGTTGTCCCCTGTATTTTGATGATCACCAGGCCGGATGGTTTTGTTGTTTCGAAGGGTCTTCCCCTCGGATTTTTTGCTTCGTCGTGTCTTTCCGATAGCATTCATATTTTTTTATTTTATTTTCTGAATACGGTGTCGATCAAGAATCATGTGTTTCTTTTTGTGTGGTTTTGTGTGTGTACTAATAATTTTGTCGGGTTGTGTACGGTGTTTTGTGTTGTGTGTGTCGTGTGTGTGTGTGTGTGTACGGTGTTTTGTGTAGTATGTGTACGATGTTTTGTGTGTAGAGTTTTTCCGTGGGTTCTGTACTATGTTGTTTGCCCTAACTTCTTCTGTGTGTTGTCTGGCTTGGGCGCGCTGTTATACATTTGTAGAAGTAGATCACGTACCTGTGCCAGCCAGCCCTCCCGCGCCATAATTTTTTCAGAAGGGAAATTTTTGATCACACTAAGGTTATGTATTTCAATCCTCTAGTCACATGTAGAATCTCGTAGACTGCACCTAACATACCGTACTGTCTTGTGTGCCATTTGTATCTACAAACCACAACATTGTCTGTACTGTGTGTGGCAAAGTTGTTCCCAATATGCATTTAAAAGTTGTTCCCAACATGCATTTCGTAAGTCATGTGATATGCATTCATGGCCTGGTACAAAAACTTTGGTAGTCATTACCAAATGACGAGACTGTTTGTGCCCTGGAATTGCACCAAAAATACCCTCATGTTTGCCATATGGATAGTCAAACCACAACATTTTGGGCATTCTGAGTGACAAAGTTGTTCCCAATATGCATTTGATGAGTCATAATAAATGTATTCATAGTTTGGACCGGATACTTTTGGAGTCATTACCCAATAACTCAGTTTGTGCCCTAGAATTGCACGAAAAATACCTTCATCATGTTTGCCATTTCGAGAATCAAACCACAACATTTCCAGCACTCTGTGTGACAAAGTTGTTCCCAATATGCATTGGATGAGTCATGATGAATGTATTCATTGCTTGGACCCGATACTTATTGAGTCATTACCCAATAAGTCAGTTTGTGCCCTGGAATTGCACCAAAAATACCCTCATGTTTGCCAGTTGGAGAGTCAAACCACAAAATTTTGGGCATTCTGTGTGACAAAGTTGTTCCCAATATGCATTTGATGAGTCATGATGAATGTATTCATGGCTTGGACCAGATACTTTTTGAGTCATTACCCAATAAGTTATTTTGTGCCCTGGAATTGCACCAAAAATACCCCCATGATTGCCATTTGTAGAGTCAAACCTTAAGATTTTGGGCATTCTATGTGACAAAGTTGTTTCCAATATGCATTTGATGAGTCATGATGAATGTATTCATGGCTTGGACCCAATACTTTTTGAGTCATTACCCAATAAGTTAGTTTGTGCCCTAGAATTGCACCAAAAATACCCTCATCTTTTCCATTTGGAGAGTCAAACCTTAAGATTTTGGGCATTCTATGTGACAAAGTTGTTCCCAATATGCATTTGATGAGTCATGATGAATGTATTCATGGCTTGGACCCGATACTTTTTGAGTCATTACCCAATAAGTTAGTTTGTGCCCTGGAATTTAACCAAAAATACCCCCATGTTTTCCATTTGGAGAGTCAAACCACAAAATTTTGGGCATTCTGAATGACAAAGTTGTTCCCAATATGCACTTGATGAGTCATGATGATTGTATTCATGGCTTGGACCCGATACTTATTGAGTCATTACCCAATATGTTAGTTTGTGCCCTGGAATTGCACCAAAAATACCCCCATGTTTGCCATTTGGAGAGTCAAACCAGAACATTTCCAGCATTCTGTGTGACAAAGTTGTTCCCAATATGCATTGGATGAGTCATGATGAATGTATTCATGGCTTGGACCCGATACTTATTGAGTCATTACCCAATAAGTTATTTTGTGCCCTGGAATTGCACCAAAAATACCCCCATGATTGCCATTTGTAGAGTCAAACCTTAAGATTTTGGGCATTCTATGTGACAAAGTTGTTTCCAATATGCATTGAATGAGTCATGATGAATGTATTCATGGCTTGGACCCGATACTTTTTGAGTCATTACCCAATAAGTTAGTTTGTGCCATGGATTTACACCCAAAATATTATCTTGTGTGCCATTTGGATAGACAAACTACGTAGAAAAACACTAGCATACATCCGGTTCGCAAATTCAGTAATTATTTTTTCTTATATGTGGACTTGTCGCAAGTTCTTTACCCCCCTGTACCATGTTGATACACTACCAGTGTTTCACTTGTAGAACAAGCCTTGCACAACAAGCGTCTATTAATCATCTTGCGTAGAATCCTACACCCTAACCCTAACCCTAACCCTAAACCATAACCCAAACCCTAACGAATTCAATACCCCAAAATATCTAGTACTTAAAACACGTAGAACCGTACACGTGTAGAAACCTACGTGGATTGAGTAACGAAAATTATGAAGTACTAAAAACGTGTAGAAATGTACTCGCGTAGAAACCTACACGGATTCAATACCAAAAATTATGTAGTAAGAAGTAAACATCTTTTCGTGTAGAAACCTACGCGGATTCAGTACTGAGAATTTATCTCGTCCTAAAAACGTGTAGGATTCTACACTAGTACAAAATCATGTAGAATTCTGCATGATGTACTAGATACTTCGATCGATCGATCGATCGATCAAAAATCATACGCGAATCATACGCGAAAAAAAAAATCTCTCTCACACAAACACACAGTAATTTTCTTTTCTACCTCGCGACAAAAAAAATCATTTTTTCTACCTCGCAACAAAAAAAACAATCACTTCATCCGACGTATTTGAGTAGAGTGTTGGTTCTTGCAATCAACACTCTATCCGGGAACGTGGGATCCGACCCTCTTTGAGCACAATGATCCGTTCTCAGATATTTTAGTCCGAAATAACGGCCTTGTACTGCATGACAATAGAAAGCAATCGACGAGAGGGAAATTGCTGGATAGATATTGTTTGGACTGCAGCCTTACATATACGTCTTGAAATCAATGAACCTGCATCCCTTGCCTATATATCAACTGGAACAAGATACTGTTTTTCGTGACATGGAGTAAGAAGTATTCTACGGCAGCAACTACAATTTCATCGGGACGATTGTCGGAACAACGGAACGTCGGAACAAGCAAAGGTAAGAAGTACGAGAGAAAGACAATGATTATACTGCTTCCAGCATTGCTGATACTCAATGTATTTCCTCCCTTCTGTTTTTCTTCTTATTTTCATAGGACCGGATTGGAACAACAAATCGGAACCAACGGATCGGAATCAACGGATTGGAATCAACGGATCTGAATCAACAGCGATCGTCGGAAGGTCGAGGGGGGGGGGGGAACCAACGGATCCGTCGGCAAATCTTTAGTCTTCTTCCCTGTAGGTGCGGGGAATTTTCCTGGTTGGTGATAATTACGAATCGGTTGGCATGTACATTGTCATATTATTCTGTTGTTATTATTTACTCTATGTAGTACATCAATAGATACTCACCCATTTTGTTCAATTATCATGTATTCGAATAGGAACGGCAATCGATCCAACACCAATCGATCTGCAACACCAGTCAATCCAACACCAATCGATCCAACACCAATCAATCCAACATGAATTGATCTGCAAAACGAATCGATCCAACACCAATCGATCCAACACCAATCAATCCAGCACGAATCGATCTGCAAAACGAATCGATCAAACACCAATCGATCCAATCGATCCAATCGATCCAACACCAATCGATCTGCAAAACGAATCGATCTGCAAAACGAATCAATCCAATCGATCCAACACCAATCAATCTGCAACACCAATCGATCTGCAACACCAATCGATCAAACACCAATCGATCCAACACGAATCGATCTGCAAAACGAATAGATCCAACACCAATTGGAGAATCTTCAGCATAGAAACGCTCCTCCTCCTCCACCGGCGCACGGCAACGAATCAGCGAAACGCTCCTCCTCCTCCTCCACCGGCAAGCGGCAACAAATCAGCGAAACGCTCCTCCTCCTCCTCCACTGGCAAGCGGCAACGAATCAGCGAAACGCTCCTCCTCCTCCTCCTCCACCGGCAAGCGGCAACGAATCGTTGGCATTGAATCGCTCCTCCTCCTCCTCCACCAGCAAGCAGCAACAAATCATTGGCATCGAATCGCTCCTCCTCCACTTGCAAGCGGCAACGAATCGTTGGCACCGAATCGCTCTGAAACGATCCAACACCAATCGATCTGCAACACGAATCGATCTGCAGCACGAATCGCTCGAACACCAATCAATCTGCAACACGAATCGATCTGCAAAACGAATCGAGCCAACACCAATCCAACACAAATCGATCTGCAAAAGGAATCGATCCAACACGAATCGATCTGCAAAAGGAATCGATCCAACACCAATCGATCCAACACCAATCGATCTGCAACACGAATCGATCTGCAACACGAATCGCTCCAACACCAATCGATCTGCAAAACGAATCGATCCAACACCAATCGATCCGATCAAACAGCTCCTCCACCGGTGATCCGGCATCAAATCGATCCTAATCCGCAGGCGCTCAGTAACAAATCTTCGGCATAGAAACGCTCCTCCTCCTCCTCCTCCACCGGCGCTCGGCAACGAATCAGCGAAACGCTCCTCCTCCACCGGCAAGCGGCAACGAATCAGCAAAACGCTCCTCCTCCTCCTCCTCCTCCAACGGCAAGCGGCAACGAATCAGCGAAACGCTCCTCCTCCACCGGCACCGGCGCTCCAATTGATCTGCAAAACCAATCAATCTGCAACACCAATCGATCCGCAATACCAATTGATCTGCAACACCAATCGTCGGCAACACCAATCAATCTGCAACACCAATCGATCCAACACCAATCCATCGGCATCATCGGCAACAGCAACGGCAATTGGTCTTCCACTCGTCCAACGGCAGATTGATTCATCGTCATCTTACAACGGCAATTCATCTCCTCCAACAACAATGGGATTCGAAAGATCACCAGAGAGCATTGCAGCAAGAGCCAAAAAACAAAGAGCAAAGAGACAACAGGAATACAGAAGTCAATGGAAAACGTCTTCAAATTTTCTTAAGGTTGCTGCACCGGTGTCAACAAGCCACAAAACTTATACAAATTTGTCTCTGATAAAACTGATGAAGAAGGAAAGGAATAGGCGTTCAACTTGCAAAGATTGCGTGGGTACAATAGCGCTGAAAAAAAATACCGAGCAACTGTGGTGGAAGGTAAATACATGGAGACAGATTGGGGTGGCAAGATAGGAGGAAAGAAGAAGTATCAACCGGAACAGGCTTTGTCAATCAAAAACTACAATACGTTGGATAGTACGAAGGATGAGCATATTCTTGCGTTTGATCATTCTAAACCATCATTGCAAATTTTTGCCAAAGTTTCACGCCATTTTGCGGAACGACACGTCGCTTCCAAGAATAATATCGAATTGTTGAGACAGTTTGCTCCTGCCATTGTTGGAGCAAAACCAACCGTTGGAAGAGGGGTGAAGCGGGGCAGTATCAATGATGATTATGCTATCATTGGAATTCAACCAGAAAGATTGGATTCAAATATTGGTGTGTATGTTTTCAAAAGTCATGTCAATCCCAGCATCAAACTAGAGCTAGAAGAGACAACAGTTGAAATTGTGAAGCATATGCATCATAGTTTAATTGACGTGGAACCGTTTGTTGCAAAGGAAATGGATGTGTTGTCTCAGATTCTGTCTCGTACAAAGCTAAATGCAATTGGGCAGCAGGCATTAGCATTTTCGATCGGTCGCAACTACCATTCTAGATGCCATGTGGACGATGACATGTACTACACTCGTTTGACAGTCATTGCTCCGGCGGAAGTGTCTGCTGACGAGGTGATTTATTATTTTGTCTTCCCCACGTATGGAGTGAAAGTTCCATTGAGGTCGGGAGATACTCTATTGTTCAATCCATTAGTATTACATAGCTGTTCGAATCCCAAATTCGAAGGGTGTTATATTATGAGTGCATATGTATCTGGCAAAACTGTGCTTAGAGCTAACCCTCTATAGTAATATTAAACAATAGTTTAAAGTTAGCCGTTACATTCACCCTTGCTACTCAATTGGAACTGCTGTCCGAGCTTTCGCTCTCTGAACTGGATAGAGAATCACTGGATTCGTTATCATTCAATGCCATCTCAAACGGTTCCAACTGGATTTCGTCCTGTAGTGTGCATGCATTGTACAAACATTCATAAGACGGTGGTGTAGCAGCATTTTTGCTTTCAAGGAAATCAAGCCACGATATACGATTTGATATCACTAGCCAATCACAATTGGTTATGGAGCCATCTTTTCCTTGCTCTGGGACAACTGCCAGCTCAGAATGAATAGTGTCGACATGAAATAGGTACAGTGAATTCATGAGGCGCCCACGTTGGACAAATTCAGAAGCTGTTTTCTTTGGCTCATCTTGAAACCGACGAGCCACAGCATACATTCTGTTTGTATCAATTGGATAGCCACCAATACTACTGAATGGCTGCTTCAAATTCTGTACAGTTAAAAAGCATAGCAGATGGCAAGGTATGAGTTTGGGATTGTTATTTAAATCAAAGTCCAATTTCATCAAACACCAATCCATCCATACGGAGTTGAGCAGAGAACTGTCCCTTCTATATGAAGGATGCAAGCGAAATATAAAATTAGAACCACAAGCAACATCGAAACGATTGTGCTCTGTAACTCCACAAATGTGCAAAGGATTCTCCAATAAAGGTAGCACAGAATCACAAACAAAGTCGAGTATGTCAGAAGGAAAAAAAGGTTTGGTTTTGTTTGTAGAACGAAGCCACTTCATTGTTGATCCCCCATTCTCGGTTCTCATTATTTGAAAATGAGAACCGCCACCATCAGGGCGTTCAATTGGAGGAGGATCAGGCGGATGCAAGTTGAAGTGATATGTTGCCTGGCTTAGCATCATTTTCTCTGACTTTCGATTGGCTGTTTGACCGATTAGTGATGCAGCATTACCTTGCGTGTTCTTGGAAGGAGCTTTAATCTCAGTTTTGTGGTGAGATTCATTGGGAGCACTATCCCAGCCTGCGGGGCTCCCCCATAAAGAGATATAATCTGGTAGGTGAAAGTACAGGTGATTCTTGATTAGTTTTGTTCCCATCCCTTTCCTGTGACATGTTGAGTTTATACAATTAATAAAGTGAACAATTGTTTTTGGGAGATTCTTTAAGGAAGCATATTTCATTCGACCGTGTTTAAGAAATTCTTCCATTGATAGAATGAGCTGAATTACCTCTATCTGTTTCTTTACAAAACGATGGTCACCAATAATGTCAGATCCAGGTTTGGAAACAATAGCGATCAGAAGAGAAATAAGCATTCCAGAGAAATCATGCCCTTCTTTCTTCGTAGTTGATAAAAGCTGAGTCCCAAATTTGGTGCAAGGAAAATCTCTATCAGACTGGCGTGATAACAAACCACCGTACCATTGTGCTAAATGGCCAATACTGTTAGCAACAGCCACACCGTGCTTCAAATTGGGGGCATAAACACATGGAACACTTCCGCGGAGCAACAATTCAATTGACTCGATGGCCCGTTCGGCAGTACCAAGCTGGTGCATGTGCAAACATTCACCGGGAGTTGCAAAATGAATGTTGTTCTGATTAGTACCAAAGCATAAATCATGAAATACATTCCTGATGTTGTGATGAGAGTTGTTTTTGAAGTTCTTATTGATATCGTTTAGATCAGTGCCGGGAAAACAATGAAAATCAACAGGTGACCACTTCTTTGTTGCAGGTTGAACAGAAGGAATGTTTATGTTCGGAGAATAACAGTTGCAGTGACGGCACATCCGTATGACACCCTTATTGAAGGAGCTATATTTTCCACACAATTTATTGTGAAGTTCTGTGTCGCCAATAACATAGGCAATGGCAAATTTCATTTTTACCTTCCACTGTTGATTTGCGTACGGAAGATAATTCCATTCGATACCACCGTCTTTGTTACACGCGGCTTTGAAGGAACGAAATGCTACTTCCAAACCATTGTGAAGATTCTGAATTTTTTCCTTTGAAGTGGCAGGACGAGAGTGTCTGGTTGACTCCCATTCGGGGCCGGGATGGAAGTAAATAGTTGTCCATGCTTCAGGTCGAGAACGAGTCTCCACATTAAAGATACCGAGTGTCATGTTCAATGGTGTTAACGTAAGTCGTCTGTGCGCATCCAAAGATATGCCGTCCATGTATAATATAATAGGAACAAGAATTTCTTGCGAATTGGGATTGCAAATTTCTTTCCAAGAAGATTTCCACCACGAGCCGTGATGCAATTCTGAGATTACAGAATTAGGATTCAACTCAGGATTATTGTCGGGAGATAGAGCGGTGGAATAGTTGGGAAATGAGAGGTTTTCTTCTATCATTAGCTGCTGGTCAGAAAGAAGAGAATAAATGGCATCCTTAAAAGAACGGACATACACCTGAGTGGGCTTATTATCAGGTAACCAATTCAGTATATGAGGATGAAATTTCATATCGGAGAGACCCAGATTGGATTGGAGATTGTCAAAAATTGCTTTCCGAGATCTAATTTTGGCATCGCAAAAATCAAAACCAGGTCTCATTTGACTTTTCTTTGCCCACTGGAAAATGGATTTGAATGTGTTCAGTGGCAATTTATGTCTGGCCATTAAATTCATGAGTTCCAATTCAGCAAGAAGATGAGGGGGCGGCGGTAGTTTTGTGTGGCTTTGAAATGCATCCTCTCTTTTGTTCAAATTAATGCTTTCATGAAAAGATGGTGGTGGAGGGGCTGGATGAGCTGGAGCGACGTTAACATCAGAACCATTAGTGTGATCTTCTTCGTTGTCTCCACAATCAATGTTGTTAATAGAATTGTTGTCGTTATTTTCATTTACGTCATCGTCATTGTCATCCTTGTCATCGGAATTGGCGATATCATTATTCAGCGGGAATGCATCTTCATCTTGAACAGCAGAAACAGCCAGATAAGATTCAATGGCGTTCCGATCCATTGGCGGTAAAAAGACATCATGTACAATCTGTTGGTTTAGAACAGAATGAAGACCCGTCGCTGATTGACTTGTGACGGTGTGGTGCTGGGAGAGATGGGAAGGGGGAACAGATGGACCGTTTTGTGTCATAGTCATCCCAAAATCTGACGGAGAATGTTGAACAGACGGCAAGGTAGGCTGCACTTTGATAGAGGTGGAGAGGTTATAGATCTTTCGTTTAATTAGACCCTGACTATGGTAAAAATGACGGCACTCATCAAGACAATAAAGATGTCTTCTTAGGCTAACAGAGACGTATTTCAAAGTACCCTGCTTGTTTGCCGTGGATTTATATCCTAAGAACTTGGATTTTTTGCCATTCAGCGCGCAACAACGGCAGTAGAATAGAAGAGGGGTTTTGATAACAGGAGGCATGATGTTGCGGAGTTGTTTGAAGAAAAATATCAGTAGAATGGGTCGAAAGGATGGAGGTCTGAAAGATGAATCGTTGAAAGGAAAAAATTACATGTGTTATTTTGTGTGTGATGTGTTTTCTTGTACGGTAGATTTCCTTACTACCATACTTCGATTGCAAAAATGGTCCGTAAAGTAAATGCATTACTACTTAGTGATGATTGCAATATTCCTCGTACAATATGTTTAGTAGTGAACAGTACGTACAGTCAACTCCTTAAGAGGGTAAATACACAGCGCCGGACGGGTCAATCCCATCAGTTCTTCCAAACATTCGTTGGCAGGCGCGTCAGTTCTTCCATAAGGTGCACGGAAATGTGAATCGAAATGGAAATCGTGGACAATTGTGTTGTTGATTATCGAAATGGAAATCGTGGACAATTGTTTTGTTGATTGCGATTGAGTTGATTCCGACTTTCATGTACCGGTAAAACAAACTACGCTATTTTGCATGAGTTATTACTAGTAGATACTAGTAATACATTATTTTCACTAGTACTTCATCATTATAATTCATTATTTCATTTTCTTTCCGACAAGCAAAACAAATACCAACGTATTAGGTGTTACTACTCACTAATCTTCGAATAGATAATCTACTCTACTGATACTACTAATACTAATCTTCCAATCGACAGTCGAACCAACACCAACCATGGAGGGAATTTACAAAATACAAAAGGTGGTTCAGGAACACCCAGCCGATCTCGAACAAGAACTCCGGAAAATGGTTGTTTATCACAAGAAAGAGACTGCTCGACTCCAAAAAATGATTCGTAAGATTCGTGCAGGAAAAAGCAATCATCCAAATGTTAAAAATGAAATCGTCGATCCTCCTAGCAATCGTCAAGTCGTTCTGAATGTAACCAGCAGCATCAATCCACCTTCCGGGTTATTTAAGAACGAATCAGATTTTGGTGGCGATTCCGACAGTGTAGCTTCTGAAAATACAGCGGATCTTCCTGCCATTAAACAGGAACCAAACCCTTGAGTGCAATAGCCCGCCTGGGGTGGATTTGACTTGGAGTTGGAGTTGGGATTTGAGTTGGAGTTGGAAAATTTGGGTCGGAGCCCATTATACCGGTATGGTGGCAACATGTTGAGAAAATGAAATAAGTCATTCGTGCACAAGTTGTACACAAAATAGTGCTTGTCACGAAATGAATATGATATCCTAAACCCTAAAATAGTTATTTTATTTGAGGAGTGACGAGATATTGTCTCGAAAGTAAAGGTGTGCGACGCGCGAGGTATTTTAGTAGACACGCGACCTAAAAAGATAGGAAATTTAAAAAATAGGGTCGAGAATTGTAAAAATACCGCGCGATAGCCCGCGGGGGGTAGAGAAACAGTTCTCGGACGAATGGAATTGATGCCAAACAGACAGCCAATTACATTGAACTGTCCTGTGCCAATTACATCGACCGAATCATGACATCCCATGGTTGGGAAACAGATTCTAAAATGAAGCCACACTCCAAACCATCTGCGCCATTATCAACTGAAGTACTGAGCCAGCTACAGTCACATATGAATGGGCCATTAGAAGGCACCAAGGAACATGCTGAATTACAATCCACATCTGGTTTCTCCTACAGGACACTCTTGGGTGAAATGATGTTTGCATATGTCAGCTGCCGACCGGATATTGGATATGCAGTGACCCTGATGTCAAAATACATTTCCAATCCCACTGCATTCCACTATTCCAGCCTGAAGAACAAAGCTCAATACCTCAGGACCACCAGATCTTGGGGTATTAGGTTCTACAGGCCAAATGCTGAACCATCTCTGCCTCCAGGGATACCATATGATGACGCGGCCCAGGATACATCACTTCCCAAATACCCTGAAGATATCAAGCAAAAAAAACTGATGTGCTTTGTTGATGCAGCATACGGAAATGATCCAAAACATCGTAGGTCCACCACAGGGTATGTTTTCACTTATGCTGGTGGAGCAATTGTCTATCGATCCAAAGCACAATCACTCACTGCACAGAGCTCTATGGAAGCTGAGTTCATTGCTGCCGTCACAGCAGCCAAAACTGCCAGATATCTCAGGTCTATTCTCAAGGAATTAGGATTTGTTCAAGTTGGTCCAACTCTAATCTATGAAGACAATGCATCAGCAATCGAAATTATCAATGCCCAGAAACCAACTGAAAGAACCAGACATATTGAAATCACGTTCTTTGCCATCCAAGCATGGAAAGAAAATGGAGAAATCAAGATGATCCACATTCCTGGAGTTATCAACCCTGCTGATGATCTAACCAAACCATTGGGATGGATCTTGCGCGCCCGACACGCAAGATATATCATGGGACACTACCCAGGTTAAATCATTCAGAAGTACACGCTTTGACGATTGCTTCAATTGATCTCATATTACAATCGCGTTGATTTGATTCCAGGTTAAATAACCACCGTCGATCGATCTCGATTCGATCCAAATTGCCGGCTCGACTTGATTCATACAAAGTATACACGGACAGTAATCCAACATCAAGTGACCGTGTTGGATCAAGGGGTGTGTTGTTGGCGAAAAATACGGACTTTGTTGGCATCAAATTTGATCAGAAAAGCCAACGAAACAAAACGACGACCGAGGTGCGAAACAAGATACGAATATTTCAATGATCCTGTCTTAGAATCAAACGCACCTCCACTACGTCCGAGAACTGTTTCGCGGGGTTCGAATTTACTTCTCGCGCACAAATTTTGTGCGTGATTTTAACACGGCAATATTTCTGGACACCCTGAAATTCCCACCCCCAGTTATTGCCTTAAAATAATACAAAAAACAATTCTGTGCGCGTGATGCACATTACTCTACTCTCGAATAAAAAAAATTGATTTCAGTCTTATTATTCTGTACGAACAACACTTACTTGTATTCATGAATAAAAAAGAAATCTTGAGTCAGTATTAATTCCAAAACATTAATCTACCAAACAACAATTCAATTCTGCTCTCCTAATTGTGAATTCTATTTCTCGGCTACAATATTCCCTTTTTAAAATGTAGATTCTATTATGCTTTATTTATTCCTATTGCAACGTATTACGAATCCTCCATTATTTCTAAGATTCTCAAAATTAAGCTCAAGATTATTAGTAGGTTTGTATTATGTATGTACTGTTATTTTCTACATTAGTTCACCAATAGATAAACTTTCATTCATCGATGCTGTTATTGCCGGATCAATATAGATGTTTCTTTTCTTTTTCTTTTTTGGTCCACTACAATTAGTGGAGCTGCTACTAGTAATATTTGCATCGCCATGCTTATTGTTGGTGTAATCTGTTGAACTTTCGTTCCTAAATCTGTCCCTCATCATTTCTTCCAATTTCCTTCCTGTTTCTGGGTGTTTTCGCATCTCGCCAATTTTGTCGCACAAGTCACTGAACAACTCACGTCCTTCATCCATCCATCCATTTCTGCTTCCACTGTCAGAATCGCAGAATTTTTTTTTTGTCGCGGAATTGTGGCATCACCCTTTCGCCGCTGCTGGTTCACCCATACATGATGCTCATTGTAGATCAGTACCAATGCAAATGCTTCATCTGCTATAGTAAATATATCACTCAGCAAGTGCCTCTCCTTCCGTTGTTTGAAATTGGAATTTGTCGGATTGATTGCCGACATGATTCTTGTAACAAAATAATAAAAATCTTCATCTTCCGCGTCTTTGTATGTTCTGTATTTAGGGTTTAAAATACCTGTGTCCTCATATTCTGTGCCTTCAATAACTGCCACAGTACCAGGGAATGTGATAGGGACTCGACCTTTTCTGTAATCGTCTGTACGGAAGTATCATCAGTATCAACGGGCAGCATGTTAGTGTTGTCGGACCAAAAATAGATTCCAAAATTCCTAATTTCAACAACCAATTCTCCCACCTGTATTTACCTATCCAGTTTTTTCTCGCTAATGTTTGTGAGTTGTGCCTCAATGCGGTCAGTACTGTCCCTACTCGTTTCCTGTAAAAGGAACAGAATGACGCAAGTGGAATATTTTGTGGCTTCATGATCGCACTTGCTTCAACAGCTTTTTGTATTACATGCGCCGTTACCTTTTCATTGATAGGGAACTTCATGTTGTGGTACCAATGTTTTTTGACGTAATCCCTTAGCTGCTTGTCCACTGTTTCAGTCATATCACTCAAAGCCTTAAGCATATCGTTGTCTATTATAAGCCCATATTCGTCTGTAATTGTACTTACTGCTCGTTCTCTTGTGTTGCTGGCATTATCAGTCCCCTCTCCCTGCATGGTTGCCTCCGTTTGTTTAGGTACCATTACTACCTTTCCCATCCCTATAGGTGGTTCCCTCTCTTGTTGCCGTAAGTGTTTTGCCAGTTCCTCTGCCAATTTGTCATATTGGATTTTTTTCATGACAAGTTCCGCAACATCCTCTAAATTGTAGCGTTCTCCTTTAGATGTTTTCTCTACCACATTGGTTTTTGTTTCTTCTTTCTGTTGGTTCGTTACTGTAGTGGTGGTTGTGTTGGTAATGCTCAGCGCTGGTTCGTTACTCTGGTTGATGGTGTTTTGTTCTTCCGTGTTTGTAGTAGTAGAAATTGTGTTGTCGGTACCATTTTTTTTACTGTTGCCCTTTGATGCGTTCATAGTTGTGGTATTACTGTTACTCACTTTGTTAGTAATTGCGGTGTTTGTTTTCACTCTTTTTTTCTTACCGTTGTTGTCCCCTGTATTTTGATGATCACCGGGCCGGATGGTTTTGTTGTTTCGAAGGGTCTTCCCCTCGGATTTTTTGCTTCGTCGTGTCTTTCCGATAGCATTCATATTTTTTGTATTTTATTTACTGAATACGGTGCCGATCAAGAATCATGTGTTTCTTTTTGTGTGGTTTTGTGTGTGTACTAATAATTTGTCGGGTTGTGTACGGTGTTTTGTGTTGTGTGTGTTGTGTGTGTCGTGTGTGTGTGTGTGTGTGTACGGTGTTTTGTGTAGTATGTGTACGATGTTTTGTGTGTAGAGTTTTTCCGTGGGTTCTGTACTATGTTGTTTTCCCTAACTTCTTCTGTGTGTTGTCTGGTTTTGGGCGCGCTGTTATATTTGTAGAAGTAGATCACGTACCTGTGCCAGCCAGCCCTCCCGCGCCATAATTTTTTCAGAAGGGAAACTTTTGATCACACTAAGGTTATGTATTTCAATCCTCTAGTCACATGTAGAATCTCGTAGACTGCACCTAACATACCGTACTGTCTTGTGTGCCATTTGTATCTACAAACCACAACATTGTCTGTACTGTGTGTGGCAAAGTTGTTCCCAATATGCATTTAAAAGTTGTTCCCAACATGCATTTCGTAAGTCATGTGTTATGCATTCATGGCCTGGTACAATAACTTTGGTAGTCATTACCAAATGTGACTGCTTGTGCCCTGGAATTGCACCAAAAATACCCTCATGTTTGCCATATAGATAGTCAAACCACAACATTTCTGGCATTCTGAGTGACAAAGTTGTTCCCAATATGCATTTGATTAGTCCTGATAAATGTATTCATAGTTTGGACCGGATACTTTTGGAGGCATTACCCAATAACTCAGTTTGTGCCCTAGATTTGCACCAAAAATACCCTCATCGTGTTTGCCATTTCGAGAGTCAAACCACAACATTTCCAGCATTCTGTGTGACATAGTTGTTCCCAATATGCATTTGATGAGTCACGAGGAATGTATTCTTTGCTTGGACCGGATACTTTTTTAGTCATTACCCAATAAGGTAGTTTGTGCCCTGGAATTGCACCCAAAATACCCTCATGTTTGCCAGTTGGAGAGTCAAACCACAACATTTTGGGCATTCTGTGTGACAAAGTTGTTCCCAATATGCATTTGATGAGTCATGATGAATGTATTCATGGCTTAGACCAGATACTTTTTGAGTCCTTCCCCAATAAGTTACTTTGTGCCCTGGAATTGCACCAAAAATACCCCCATGTTTGCCATTTGTAGAGTCAAACCTTAAGATTTTGGGCATTCTATGTGACAAAGTTGTTTCCAATATGCATTGGATGAGTCACGAGGAATGTATTCTTTGCTTGGACCGGATACTTTTAGAGTCATTACCCAATAAGGTAGTTTGTGCCCTGGAATTGCACCCAAAATACCCTCATGTTTGCCAGTTGGAGAGTCAAACCACAACATTTTGGGCATTCTGTGTGACAAAGTTGTTCCCAATATGCATTTGATGAGTCATGATGAATGTATTCATGGCTTGGACCAGATACTTTTTGAGTCCTTCCCCAATAAGTTACTTTGTGCCCTGGAATTGCCCCAAAAATACCCCCATGTTTGCCATTTGTAGAGTCAAACCTTAAGATTTTGGGCATTCGATGTGACAAAGTTGTTCCCAATATGCATTTAATGAGTCCTCATGAATGTATTCCTTGCTTGGACCGGATACTTTTTGTGTCATTACCCAATAAGTTAGTTTGTGCCCTGGATTTGCACCAAAAATACCCCCATGTTTGCCATTTAGAGAGTCAAACCTTACGATTTTGGGCATTCGATGTGACAAAGTTGTTCCCAATATGTATTGGATGAGTCCTCATGAAGGTATTCCTTGCTTGGACCAGATACTTTTTGAGTCCTTACCCAATTACTCAGTTTGTGCCCTAGAATTGCACCAAAAATACCCCCATGATTGCCATTTGTAGAGTCAAACCTTACGGTTTTGGGCATTCTATGTGACGAAGTTGTTCCCCATATTGAATTGGATGAGTCATGATGAATGCAGTCGTGACTAGGACCCGATATTGTTGTAGTCATTACCCAAGAACTCAGTTTGTGCGCTAGAATTGCCCCCAAAATACACCCATGATTGCCATTTCGAGAGTCAAACATTAAGATTTTGGGCATTCGATGTGACAAAGTTGTTCCCAATATGCATTGAATGAGTCATGATGAATGTTTTCATTGCTTTGACCAGATACTTTTGGAGTCATTACCCACTAAGTTAGTTTGTGCCCTGGAATTGCACCAAAAATACCCCCATGATTGCAATTTGGAGAGTCAAACCTTAAGATTTTGGTCATTCGATGTGACAAAGTTGTTCCCAATATGTATTGGAAGAGTCATGATGAATGTATTCATGGCTTGGACCAGATACTTTTTGAGTCCTTCCCCAATAAGTTACTTTGTGCCCTGGAATTGCCCCAAAAATACCCCCATGTTTGCCATTTGTAGAGTCAAACCTTAAGATTTTGGGCATTCTATGTGACAAAGTTGTTCCCAATATGCATTTAATGAGTCCTCATGAATGTATTCCTTGCTTGGACCGGATACTTTTTGTGTCATTACCCAATAAGTTAGTTTGTGCCCTGGATTTGCACCAAAAATACCCCCATGTTTGCCATTTAGAGAGTCAAACCTTACGATTTTGGGCATTCGATGTGACAAAGTTGTTCCCAATATGTATTGGATGAGTCCTCATGAAGGTATTCCTTGCTTGGACCAGATACTTTTTGAGTCCTTACCCAATTACTCAGTTTGTGCCCTAGAATTGCACCAAAAATACCCCCATGATTGCCATTTGTAGAGTCAAACCTTACGGTTTTGGGCATTCTATGTGACAAAGTTGTTCCCCATATTGAATTGGATGAGTCATGATGAATGCAGTCGTGACTAGGACCCGATATTGTTGTAGTCATTACCCAAGAACTCAGTTTGTGCGCTAGAATTGCCCCCAAAATACACCCATGATTGCCATTTCGAGAGTCAAACATTAAGATTTTGGGCATTCGATGTGACAAAGTTGTTCCCAATATGCATTTAATGAGTCATGATGAATGTTTTCATTGCTTTGACCAGATACTTTTGGAGTCATTACCCACTAAGTTAGTTTGTGCCCTGGAATTGCACCAAAAATACCCCCATGATTGCAATTTGGAGAGTCAAACCTTAAGATTTTGGTCATTCGATGTGACAAAGTTGTTCCCAATATGTATTGGAAGAGTCATGATGAATGTATTCATGGCTTGGACCAGATACTTTTTGAGTCCTTACCCAATAAGTAACTTTGTGCCCTGGAATTGCACCAAAAATACCCCCATGATTGCCATTTGTAGAGTCAAACCTTAATATTTTGGGCATTCTATGTGACAAAGTTGTTCCAAATATGCATTGGAATAGTCATGATGAATGTATTCCTGGCTTGGACCAGATATTGTTGTAGTCATTACCCAATTACTCAGTTTTTGCCCTACAATTGCACCAAAAATACCCCCATGATTGCCATTTGTAGAGTCAAACCTAAAGATTTTGGTCATTCTATGTGACAAAGTTGTTCCCAATATGCATTTAATGAGTCATGATGAATGTATTCATTGCTTGGACCGGATACTTTTGGAGTCATTACCAAATAAGTTTTTTTGTGCCCTGGAATTGCACCCAAAATACCCCCATGTTTGCCATTTGTAGAGTCAAACCTTAAGATTTTGGCGTTCTGTGTGGAAAAGTTGTTTCGAATATGGTTAGGGTTACATAATGTTAGAAAATTCAGTAATTATTGGGTCTTTTATGTGGACTTCTCGCAAGTTCTTTACCCCTGCCGAAAATTATCTAGTACCAAGACGTGCACAAGTCTATATCTGTCTTTTTCGAACGTACGTACGACATTCTTTTTCGAACGTACATACATACCGTACAATCTCGTATGTACGAGACTCTTTTTCGAACGTCGTACGTACGAGATTCTTTTTCGAACGTACATACATACCGTACAATCTAGTATGTACGAGATTCTTTTTCGAACATCGTACGTACGAGATTATTTTTCGAACGTACATACATACCGTACAATCTAGTATGTAGGAGATTCTTTTTCGAACGTCGTACGTACGAGATTCTTTTTTGAATTCTTTTCGTATGTACCGTACGAGATTGATTTTTTTCGTACGTACGTACGAGATAGAATTATCTAGTACAAAAAACGTGTAGAATTCTACAGTAGTCTAGAAATCAACACTAGTACCAAATCCTGTAGAATTGTACAGGATGTATGATTTTTTTTTACCTCCCGACAAAAAAAAAAAGCTTTCCCACACAAACACTAATAAACTTTTCTTACCTCGTGACAAACAAAAAAGATCACTTTTTCTACCTTGCGACAAAAAAAATCACTTTTTCTACCTCGCAACAAAAAAAACAATCTACCTCGCAACAAAAAAACATCACTTCATAATCTGCCTTCTTACATCCGACTTATTTGACTAGGGTGTTGGTTCTTGTAATCAACACTCCGTCCGAGAACGTTTGATCCAAAACCTCTTTTGAGCCGGAGGATCTGTTGTCAGATATTTTAGTCCGAAATAACAGCCTTGTACTGCAAAAGAAGTAGTTAGCATTTGACGAGAAGGGGATTTGCTGGATAGATATTGTTTGGACTGCAGCCTTACATATACGTCTTGAAATCAATGAACTGGCTTTGTCCCTTGCAATTATATCAACAGGAACAAGGTACTGTTTTTCGTGACATGGAGTAAGAAGTAATCTACGGCAGCAACTACAATTTCATTGGGACGACGGAACGTCGGAATCGGATCGGTTGTTGGAACGTCAGAACGTCGGAACAAGCAAAGGTAAGAATGAGAGAGATAGGCATCGGCATCGGCATCGGCATCGGCATCGGCAACGGCAACGGCAACGGCAATTGATTGGTCTTCCACTCCACTGGCATTACTGATAATGCATTTCCTCTCTGTTTTTCTTCTTATTTTCATAGGACCGGATCGGAAGCAACAAATTGACACCAACGGATTGGAAGCAATGGATCGAAAGCAACGGATCAGAAGCAGCAATCATTGAATCGAAACCAACGGATCAGAAGCAACGGAGCGGGGAATTTTCCCGGTTGGTGATAATCACGAATCGATCGGCATGTACATTATATTATTCTGTTTTTATTATTTACTCTATGTAGTACATCAATAGATACTCACCCATTTTGTTCAATTATCATATATTTTAATAGGATCGTCGGCAAAGGCAACACGACGCGCCACAACCGGGAACCATCAAAGCAAATCAAAGCGTGAACGATCGAACTCCTCCACCGGGCAAGCGGCAACAATAGCAACAGCGAGAGCAAGAGCGGCAAGCGACAGCAAGAGCAAGAGCGGCAAGCGACAGCGAGAGCAAGAGCGGCAAGCAACAGCGAGAGCAACAGCGGCAAGCGGCAGCGACACCAATCTATCCAACACCAACGAATCTGCAAAACGCTCCTCCTCCTCCTCCATTGGCAAGCGGCAACGAATCAGCGAAACGCTCCTCCTGCACCGGCAAGCGGCAACGAATCAGCGAAATGCTCCTCCTCCTCCTCCAACGGCAAGCGACCCTAACGGCAACGAATCGTCGGCATCGAATCGGTCCTCCTCCTCCACCACCGGCGATCCGGCATCAAATCGATCCTCCTCCACCGGCGCACGGCAACGAATCAGCGAAACGCTCCTCCTCCACCGGCGCACGGCAACAAATCAGCGAAACGCTCCTCCTCCTCCTCCACCGGCAAGCGGCAACGAATCATCGAAACGCTCCTCCTCCCTGTTGTTGTTGGAGGAGGAGGAGGAGGAGGAGCCGAATTGCTGTTGTTGGAGGAGGAGGAGGAGGAGGAGGAGACGAATCCCTGTTGTTGTTGGAGGAGGAGGAGACGAATCCCCGTTGTTGTTGTTGTTGGAGTAGGAAAATATGAATCCTGCTATGGGGGGGGGGAGACGAATCGCTGCTCTGTTGGATGAGGGGAGCGGATTCGGATTCGCTACTGGATGGAGGAGACGAATCGCCGTTGCTGTTGTTGTTGGAGGAGGAGGAGACGAATCCTGCTCTTGTGGGAGGAGACAAATCGCTGCTCTGTTGGATGAGGGGAGCGGATTCGCTGCTGGATGGAGGAGACGAATCGCCGTTGTTGTTGGAGGAGGAGACGAGTCCCCGTTGTTGTTGTTGTTGTTGGAGGAGGAGACGAATCCTCGTTGTTGTTGTTGTTGTTGTTGTTGTTGTTGGAGGAGGAGGAGGAGACGAATCCCCGTTGTTGTTGTTGGAGGAGGAGGAGACAAATCCCCGTTGTTGTTGTTGTTGTTGTTGGAGGAGGAGGAGACGAATCCATGCTCTGTTGGATGATGGGAGCGGATTCGCTGCTGGATGGAGGAGACGAATCGCCGTTGTTGGAGGAGGAGACAAATCCCTGTTGTTGTTGTTGGAGGAGGGGACCAATTGCCGTTGTTGTTGTTGGAGGAGGAGGAGAAGAATCCCCGTTGTTGTTGTTGTTGTTCTTGTTCTTGTTGTTATTGGAGGAGGAGGAGACAAATCGCTTCTCCCTAGTCACTCTCGCTAGTCGCTCTCGCTAGTCGCTCTCGCTGCTGCTGCTGCTGCTTTCGCTAGTCGCTATTGCTCTTGCTAGTCGCTAGTTGCTAGTTGCTGTTGCTGTTGCTGTTGCTGTTGCTCTCGCTAGTTGTTGGTTGTTGGTCCTTGGTCCTTGGTCGTTGGTCGCTGGTCGCTGTTGCTGTTGCTCTTGCTAGCCACTGTTGCTGTTGCCCTCGCTAGTTCTTGTTGCTGCTGTCGCCGTTATTTGGATTGCTTCCTTGAAATACAACCAAATTTGTCACTCTGCAATGTTGAGTTCGTTCCTTCTAATCCGCTCAATGGATCAATACGAAACTTGGCGGGCGTCTCCTCATATATGTAATGAAGAGGCCCCTGAAATATCGTTGCTGTTGGTGCCGTTGTTATAGAGATATCTGCTGTTGCCATTATTTGGGTTGCTTCCTTGAAATACAACCAAATTTGTCACTTTGCTATGTTGAGTCTGTTCCTTCTAATCCGCTCAATGGATCAATACGAAACTTGGCGGGCGTCTCCTCATAGATGTAATGAAGAGATCCCTGAAATATCGTTGCTGTTGGTGTCGTTGTTATAGAGATATCTGCTGTCGCCATTACTTGGGTTGCTTCCTTGAAATACAACCAAATTTGTCACTTTGCTATGTGGAGTCTGTTCCTTCTAATCCGCTCAATGGATCAATACGAAACTTGGCGGGCGTCTCCTCATAGATGTAATAAAGCGAACCCTGCAATATCGTTGCTATTGGTGTCGTTGTTATAGAGATATCTGCTGTCGCCATTACTTGGGTCGCTTCCTTGAAATACAACCAAATTTGTCACTTTTCTATGTTGAGTCTGTTCCTTTTAATCCACTCAATGGATCAATACGAAACTTGGCGGGCGTCTCCTCATAGATGTAATAAAGAGATCCCTGAAATATCGTTGCTGTTGGTGCCGTTAGTGCAGAGATATCTGCTGTGACTATTGTTTGGGTTGCTTCCTTGAAATGTAGCCAAATTTTGCCCCTCTGCTTCACCGGTTCGATTCTTCTGATCCGCTGGATCAATCAATTCGAAACTTGGGCGGCTTGTTCTTATATATGTAATAAAGCGGACCCTGCAATATCGTTGCTGTCGGTGTCGTTGATATGGAGATATCTGCTGTGACTGTTATTTGGGGTGTTTCTTTGAAATACAACCAAATTTTCCCAATCTGCTTCACCGGTTCGATTCTTCTATTCCTCTCAATCAATCAATCCGAAACTTGGAGGACGTCTCCTTCTCGATATAATGAAGAGGTCTGTGCAATATCGTTGGCAGCGGCGACCTCGGTATGGAGATATCTGCTGTCACCGTTATTTGGGTTGCTTCCTTGAAATACAACCAAATTTTCCCAATCTACTTCACCGGTTTGATTCTTCTAATGTGCTCAATCAATCGATTCGAAACTTGCAGGCCTTGTCCTTCTCGATATAATGAAGGGATCCCTGAAATATCGTTGCCCGCGGTGACTTCAGTATGGAGATATTAATATTCACCGTTTTTTTTCCTTTGCTTACCTTCAAAATGGACCTTGTGTGTCCAATGCTTTGCCGGTTAGATACTTCCAATCCACTCAATCAATCGATTCGAAACTTGCAGGCCTTGTTCTTCTCGATATAATGAAGGGATCCCTGAAATATCGTTGCCCGCGGTGACTTCAGTATGGAGATATTAATATTCACCGTTTTTTTCCATTGTTTACCTTCAAAATGGACCTTGTGTGTCCAATGCTTTGCCGGTTAGATACTTCCAATCCACTCAATCAATCGATTCGAAACTTGCAGGCCTTGTTCTTCTCGATATAATGAAGGGATCCCTGCAATATCATTGCCCGCGGTGACTTCAGTATGGAGATATTAATATTCACCGTTTTTTTCCTTGTTTACCTTCAAAATGGACCTTGTGTGTCCAATGCTTTGCCGGGTAGATACTTCCAATCCACTCGATCAATCGATTCGAAACTTGCAGGCCTTGTTCTTCTCAATATAATGAAGGGATCCCTGCAATATCGTTGCCCGCGGCGCCTTCAGTATGGAGATATCTGCTGTCCCTTGGGTTTGGAGGGGGTGTTTTCTGTGGAGGTGAAAATTCGGATTTGGAGTCCTCTGCTAGGCCCTCCTATTGCTTCTAATCAAACGCATACGGCAGATCCCTTTGAGACTTGCAGGCCTTCTTAGCATTGTTGTCCAGAATCGTTTGCCTATTCTACCAACTTTTTGGAGTTCTTGGTTTATGAGATACAAGGGGGGGGGACAGGTCCCTATCCATTGTGGATTTGAGTTGGAGTTGGAGTCGGGACGCCCGTTAAATGGTGGCAACATGTTGAGAAGATAAAAATAGTCATGATTCGTGCATAACTTGTACACAAAATAGTGCTTGACACGAAAAGAATATGATATCCTTAACCCTAAAATAGCTATTTTGTTTGAGGAGTGACGAGATATTGTCTCGAAAGTAAAGGTGTGCGACGCGCGAGGTATTTTAGTAGACACGCGACCTAAAAAGGTAGGAAATTTAAAAAATAGGGTCGAGAATTGTAAAAATAGCGCGCGATAGCCCGCGGGGGGTCGAGAAACAGTTCTCGGACGTACTTGGAAATCCTTAAGTGGTAAAAACAATATCACTTAAGACTACAAACAAGACAGCAATCAGATTAAAAACAAGACATCTCCAAAGACCTGATCGATAAGTAAACACTTGGAATTCTTAAGTATATTTGAAATGGATATACTTAACATCCCGTGAGGAAATTACTTATTGCAATCACGAAAATCAATACCGATTCTGAATGGGCCTCATTTATCTTCCTACTCAATGAACAAGCATAGACCCGTCAAACAAAACACTTAACCTTGTAAATGACCGATACCAACGAACGACCAATACAGTAAGACCAATACACGATGCTAATACAGCAACAGCAGTATTGATACGATGGTAACAGATAACCGGGGAAGATCTCTATCACGTAAAATACAGCAGAGAGCCCCGACACAGTACAAAATACATAGCGAAAATAAGAGCCTCTCTCTGAGCTCACTTCTCTTTAAATTTCAATTATCCTATACCTTTTGGTCGATTTTTTAGAGTTATAACAGGTTGTAGCCCTTATAACTTGCGCTGTTGAGTGTATACCTTAAGAGCCTATCTCCACCCGATCAGCACCTCCACTGACCGGTCACAGCCAGAGGACATTGCTGTTGAGCGATAGGCCTTCTTCCCAGCGCAGAGATTGTCGTCAACCCGCTGTTGAGCGCCTCCCTTCCAATCTCCCCCCCCCCCTTCTACTCAGCTTATTTCTCCAACGAACGTTCCTTCTGTCTTTTCTTCGGTCCTCCGGTCTTGTTCCTTTGATTTCACTGGTTAATTCTTCCTTTGCCTACTCGCTTCGATCGTTCCTCTGACGATTGATATTTTCTTGGCTTCGATTGTTCCTTCAACGATCGATATTCTCTTGGTTCCCCCGGCGACCGTTCCCTCCGTTCCTTCATCGTCCTCCGGCATTCGCCGCTTCTACGATCCCGGTTCTTTCTATCCTCGGCGTCGATTCTGGTTCTTTCATCTGCATCACCATCTCTACGGCCCATCGTCTTTTGAACGTTTGCCCCTCCGGTTCTCACTGTCCTCGTTGCCGTCGCCGCCAACGACACCGCTCCCGCATCGCTTCTCCGCCGACGCCGTCGTTCTTTTTTTTCTCTTCTACATTCTTCCCCTCCTGCTTGTGAATCAGGGGGTGTATCCACTGTCTCTACCCACAGTTCTTTGATAATCCACAAGCAAGATGGTCGACCCATTTGATTGGAATACCATCTACGGCATCCAATTCCAATTCAAGGGCAACAGCCCCTATGATGAACAACTGAATGCTGTCTACTCCCAGATCATGGATGATACGGACATGGAAGACCTATTCGTGGAGAGCGCAGAAGCAAAGGTGCTAGCACCCTCCATGATGCCCAACCTACGGGGCAGTGTTGTCAATGCAATCACCTCCTACCTACCCAGCTCCACAGAACTCCAAAAAGGACACATCACCCAACTCCTCTCTGGATGCACCATCTCCTACGTCACATATACCGGTACTTCCAAGAAAGTCCGTGGACCCACCGACTTGGAAAAGGCTGCAAAGGAGGCGCTTACACAACACACAGATGCTTCCACCAAACCAATCGTCACCATTGAACTACTCATCACAGAATGGCAGTTCAAACCCACCTGGAGAGCCCAACGCTTTGACAAAGTTTATGAAGGTGCAACCCAGGAAGACTCTGATGAAGAGACCACTGTTGAGAACCCAGATGCCAAGACACCTCAAACCAGGATCTACGATGAAAAGATGATGGAACTCCTTGAAGGCCAGCGAGAGGTAACAGATAACCGGGGAAGATCTCGTAAAATACAGCAGAGAGCCCCGACACAGTACAAAATACATAGCGAAAATAAGAGCCTCTCTCTGAGCTCACTTCTCTTTAAATTTCAATTATCCTATACCTTTTGGTCGATTTTTAGAGTTACAAAATCCCTTTTAATTTTGGGATTGGGGTTTCTGTGTTTGGGAGTCAGGGTGCTTGATATGTTGTTGCTGTTGCTGTTGCCATTGTGGCTCTTGGTGGGCCTCTTAAGCCAGTCCATTGTTATGGCTGGAGGAGACAGCTATTGGATAATAGTGCAAAGGACCAAATCAATTTGAGACACATTGTGTCAAACATCTATGGTGGTTTCAATCTGGATGAAAGAGTGTCCAAATTACCGGTACATATATCATTCACTTGTATGTTGAATTCAGTAAACATGTAGCAAAGTGAAGTCAGCTATTCATAGCAGTATAGCAAAATCTTAAAGAATTGTTTGTAATAATGATGCATCCAATTGATTATTATAGATACAAGTAAATAAAGTATTAGGAGAGCGATGCATGGTGATCCATTCATCTCTCATCCTCAACATGCAATGTATTCAATTCCTTTCGTGCTGGTACGAACCGGTAATAATGAGACACTTCATATACCAGCTCCTATCGATCTTCTTTGCCTTTGGACTAAGTCAGCTTAACAGCCACTTTCAGAAGGAAATTAACACAATGCCGTGCTGTGGGATCCTCCCTGTTGATAATTGTCCGATGGGCATCAATTGCATTGTCTATCATCATCGGATTGCTGGTTGATATTACTAGTAGCAGCCAGATGTGACTGACATGTTGATGATGTGGTGTATGTCATGATCGTTTAGAGCCCGCCTGGCGTGGATTCCATTGTCCTAATTGAGTTGATCTGGTCATAGATAGGGTACTGGTGGTACTGCTAGTATATTCCAACAGTGAAGGATACCGTACTACTGCGGGTACGAACACGAAGAGCCATCCGCACCACAGCCGTCAAGTTGCAACCATACAAGTACGAGTACTACTATACCGTACGTGCTTGATTCCTGTGCCAAACATGACCAACCATGAAAAACAGAGAAAAAATAAAAGTACATTGCAGTAAAAACGGTTTTTATTACTGCAATACTGTAATATATCATCATAATAAGAGATTATTTATACTAAGTCAGAGATCAGTCAGACCTCGGTCTGTAGGATTGTGCGCAGTTTAACGGTTAACCGTAATTTCCTCTGACTTGGTCGAATAACCACTTTTTGCAATTCTAACCAATCAAATTGCACCAAATTCAACCATTCCAGAAATTCCAACCAATGGGATGAAGCACATAATAGGAACGCGAACACATGAAAGCGAACATGTGACATGAACATAGAACAAGGCTATGGCGCCGGCCGGCACCAATCCACAAGAAACATCAGAAGGCTAAGTCAATCGACAAACACATAAGTCGATTGACAAACACAGCAAACACATACACTTTGATTCCGACAAGAAACATAAAGACACAAAAAAGAACGAAAACGACGAAAACGTCAAAACGTTGAAGCAACCAGCAAAACAAGGATGAAACAGCCAAAACACCTGCAATTTCCACCCAAAATAACACCACTATCCTCAACAAAACACTCCCCTCGGTCTCCAGCAACAAAAATGTCTTACACAAGTGGAATATTTGCCAGAGCAGCACGGCAAGTCCAACATGATGACAATGATGGTATTCCAATGAATACTCAACTTGCCGTACGGTCGAAAAGGGGAGGAATTCCTTCAGTATTGCACCAGTATGTTTTCTTCCTTTGGTTACTCCACTCAAATAGTGACTGAAGAAAAGGTCCTTTGGCTTCCTCTTCTATCAGGCCTATCGGACACGAAGGACAAGAGGGCGCCAGTAAGAAGGGGCAATCGCAAACACAAATTTTCGACGTCGTCGACTACCACGCCGTGATGGCCAAATACAACACCAATCATGCTGGCGCTTGTGAGTCAATGCTGGAGTCCGACCCTGTAGGTTATGATACGGTGAATCAGTACTTTTGTTCCATCCTCAAAATATTGCGGCATCAGAGGAGTCAGAACGCCAACACTCTTACAAAGGAACACCTTTGGACTGACAGGGTTACACAGTTGCTCCGCGTTGTCCAATTAAGAAAGGAACGGATCAAGATGATGCGACACGACAAGAAAATTAATCACGCGTTGTCCCCCTACATGATGGTGTCAAGCATCGGGCGAATCGAGGCTTTCTTGTTCTACAAGCATTGTACCAAACATAACTACCACATTGCTGCCTTGAGGGACCGATTCTGTTTCCTTATGACCCATTGTGGTGTTCTCCACGGGGAGTCCTTGTTCAAATGCACGTTGTTGGATCTGCTGCAGCATCATCAAAGCTGACGAAGGCGTCCACTCCTGCCTGATCTTTATCATGCAAATCATTACAGGGAAAACAAACGGTCAGCAAACTTTGTATGGTCCGTGTGATCAGGCACCGCAACGTCAACATGTGTCCCATTGGAGCTTTAGGATTCTACTTAATGACGCGATTCCATGCAACTGGAGAACTTGCGTGGTACGACTATGCAGAGAACGCGTCATGGTTCGAAGTCAAATTACTCACTGATTGTAATCACTCGCAGAACCACCGTCTGATAACAGACCAAGCGTATGCAAAAACAATGCGGAAAGCATGCAAGGTGTTGGGCGTTGCATTAAAGCATTTTGTTCACTTTGGCCGCGGATCAGGTGCAGTTGCGTTGGAGATGCAAGAAGTGGATCCCCAATACATCAAGATGATTGGAAATTGGAACCTTGATGTCCAGAGAAGATCGGTATTCCTCAAAACTCCCACTGAGGGCAATGTGGGTCTTGGCTGGACATGCACAAGAGAAAGGAAGCTTCTTCTTGCCCCGAGGTACCGTCGACCCATCAAGCATTCTTCGAGCTCATCTTGAATTTGCAATGTGTCGTACTGCAGGATGCCGCGGTCTTGATACACAACGGGAGACCAAATTGCCTCTTCTCCTTGCCTGTTTTCAACACGGAATTGTTCCAGGCTTATCAAGCACAAGTCGTCAAAAAGGTTATGGGAGCAGGACTCGACGAGGAGAGAGGAGGTAGTACTACCGCAATCCAACAAAGTATGGACGTGGCACTTCCTGGGGTTTCGCGACCGACTTCACAATATTCATACGGAAGTCCATAATGTTTCAAAGGATGTTACATGGATAGACGATAAGGTTAGCAAATTTGAAGAGAAACAAGATGCAATCAACAGACAAATACACCATTATCCTGCAGCACATGGCGGCCTTTTGTCTCCCAACAGAAGACGAAACAACAATAATCGCCGGGGCACGAGGTACTAACCTTATTCCAAGAAAAACCTTGATCCGACAGCATTCCGCGGTGTCAGCAATGTGGAAGGAGTGGTTTGGACTTGAGGACTTCAAAGAAGATGACTTCCCTGGAGGGATTGAAAAGCTTGAAAAGACATTCAGCAATCAATGGAGGAAGCATTATAGCGCGGCCAAGCAGAAGCAGTTCTCGCGACTCAAGTGTATTATAGAGTTCATCAAGGATAGAGTTCATTCTGGCGAATCCTTAGAGGTACTTCTGGAGGAAGGGGATGCCTTAATGAAGGCAAAGACCACGCTGATGTCACTCCACAACCATGTCCGGAAGGCTAAGTCGTTTTGACTTGTTATTCCAGCATCCCAATCGATAATCGATCCCGCTTTGCGATTGGTTTGACGGCGACTTGTAGATTGTTGATTGGACTCGATCGATTGATTCGATTGGAGAGAGGGAGAGCCGATTCAATTGGAGAGGACTCGATCAATTTGATTGGAGAGGAGGAGACTCGATCGATTTGATTGGAGAGGAGGAGACTCGATTCGATTGGAGAGGAGGAGAGCCGATTGTTGATTGGTGGAGAGGGGGAGAGACGAGGATTGGAGAGGGGGAGAGCCGCGGATTGGAGAGGAGAGGAGAGTTGATTGTTGATTGGAGAGGAGAGGAGAGTTGATTGTTGATTGGAGAGGGGGAGAGCCGCGGATTGGAGAGGGGGAGAGCCGTGGATTGGAGAGGGGGAGAGCCGCGGATTGGAGAGGAGAGGAGAGTCCATTGTTGATTGGAGAGGGGGAGAGCCGATTCGATTGGAGAGGAGAGAGAGTCAATTGTTGATTGGTGGAGGAGGAATCCCATGGTCGTTTCGATTCGGAGGTTTGGAGGTTGTTTTCCTTAGCATCAGTTTAGGCCGAGGAGGAATCCCATGGTCGATTCGATTCGGAGGTTCGGAGGTTGTTTTCCTTAGCATCAGTTTAGGCCGAGGAGGAATCCCATGGTCGATTTGATTCGGAGGTTCGGAGGTTGTTTTCCTTAGCATTAGTTTAGGCCGAATTCCATGGTTGATTCGATTCCAAGGTTATTTGGCTTAGCCAAGTTTACAGAGCCAAAAAAGATGCAGAATTTAGTTCCAAATTAGAAATTATGAGCACTTTGTTGCAAAAGTAGAAATTATGAAGTGGAATCACTTGTTATCTAGTAATATCACGTGTACGTAGTAGAATCACGTGCAAATTAGAATTTCTTCCTTTTGCAAATCACTCCAACCAATCTCAACTGATCGTGGAAATGGTTCCCATTTTGTTGAGTATCGAACAACGTGGTGAGTATCGAAGAACTGAAATAATTTACGAAAACATTTTGGGATTCACCTCGGCCGGTGAGTTAAAAACTAAAGTGGAGAACTCAAGTGGAGAACACTCTTCCCTTTCGAGTTCGGGTTTGGTCCGTTAGATAGAAGAAGAGGTGCGGTACTAGTCTACTAAAATAAGTGGTGTCCAGTACAAAACATACGCTGACTTGAGTAAAATGAAATAAGTAGTGTCTCGCGGTACTAAAATAAGAGTCCAGTACTAAACCTACGCTGACTTCTGTAAAATAACTCGTGTTATTAATTCGTTCCAGTATTAATAAGTCAGTTATTATATACTCAAGTCAAAAATTGCACCCGCGCAAGTCAGTCAGGGAGTCTGACTTGGGCTCGATTCTGGTAAAAATAATACAAATGACTTCTAGTAAATTGTTCAGATGAGGCGACGTAGTAACTTCAAAATCGATACATGTGTTTACTGTCGTCTCTAACCATGTACGGAGCCGGATGCAAAACAAACGCTGCCCGTCTCTGATTCTTTGTCGTCGTGACAATAATGATGATGCCTCTATGTTTGTGTAAATAATGGATGAGTTGGTGCGATGCGGTGCGGTGCACTCTCTAAAATTCCAGTTCTAAAATTTCCGAAGCACGGACAATTCCGTAGCGATGATTTCACTGGAGGCTTCGCTTCTTTCGAAGAAAAAAATAAAATAGCTATCCATGGGTCTGTTCATGGTTTCGAGAACACACAACACAACACAACACAACTACCGGTATGGTATGGCATGGTATGGCATGGTACCTCTACCTCGGTGATTTCGATGTCGATTGCAGTCGGTTGTTAACAAACATTGCCGTGTCGTGTCGTGTTCAATTCATTTCAACGCCAGGATGCACCCATTTCGTTATAATTCGAATCGCCCCGCAGAGCAATGCCATCGATGGAATGGGGATAGTACTGTTGCTGTTGTCTCGGAGCCGGAGAAGGCAGGAGTGAGGACGGGGTACAGCACGTCCCGCCTATTTGCGCAGCAGCTGTAGCAGCAGCCCTGTTTCCTCCGTCTATAAATGCGTAGGCCCTGTCGCTGTCGTCGCTGAGCACAGCCGGCGACTCGTTTGTGTTTGTGTTTGTGTTTGTGGTGGCTACGACTCGCACCGTCTGCGATTGTGTCTGCGATTGTGTCTGCGATTGTGTCTGCGATTGTGTCTGCGATTGTGTCTGCGATTGTGTCTGCGATTGTGTCTGCGATTGTGACTGCGATTGTGACTGTGTCTGCGACCGTGACGACAACAAGCGTTTTCGCAACGCCGTGTACCGCTTCGCCGTGTCGCGAAAGGACACCGACACTTTGTTGCGGATCCGATCGCCGTCCGTCATTTCTTCCCAGACGTTCCACTGCTTGGACCATTTCAAAAAGCGGCCGTTGCGAGCGATTGTGTCCCGGATGAGCCAATTGCAAAACTGCTCGATTTCTTCCGCTTGGTGTTGCTGCTGCTGCTGCTGCTGCTGCTGGTGACTGTTGCCGCTATCGCCCTGGATGCTGTCATTGTTGTCGTTGTCGTTGTCGTTGTTAGTGTTAGTGTTGTTGAGTTGAACGTGTTGTTCCAGGTAGGAAATCATTTTGTCTCGAAACAAGACATTTCCGGGATTTTTTATGGATGGCGTACCCTGTCGAAAGACCACGTCGTTCCGAGCGGGGCATTCTACGAGCCGGCTTTGAATCCTTCGGCCAGCACCACCACCACCACCACCACAACCGGTTGTGTTTTTGTTGCCGTCGTTGTCGTTGTCGCTGATATTGCTATTGCTTCTGCCGATAGCAGC
This sequence comes from Pseudo-nitzschia multiseries, assembly GCA_037355745.1. Taxonomy (NCBI): domain Eukaryota; phylum Bacillariophyta; class Bacillariophyceae; order Bacillariales; family Bacillariaceae; genus Pseudo-nitzschia; species Pseudo-nitzschia multiseries. The sequence continues at coordinate 1,925,065 of CM074786.1, forward strand.
AGCAGCAGCAGCAGCACTAGCCTTGGCGGCATTGTTCTCTTCGGCCTCGATGGTGACCCGGACCTTCATCCAATCGTGAAAATACCGCACCTTGAGGCTTCCCGTTTCCGTCAGAGGCAACAAATGGATCGGTATGCCGTATCCCTTCAAGCGGTATCGTATTTCCATCTTGTCACCGACGTGGGTTTGGATCCGCAGCAGATACGATTGGGTGGCGTCCGTGACGATCTTGAGCATGTTGAAGAAGCGATACAGCGGTGTTTTTGGATAGCAATAGTGGACGGCGACCATCCGGGTCGGGACGGATGCAATCACCTTGAGTGTGGCCGAGTACAGGCCCTTGGAGAAAAACGAGCCGCCCATCACTGTGTGGTTGCTGTTGCTGTTGTTGTTGTTGTTGCTGCTGTTGTCACTGCCACTGCCACTGCCACTGCCACTGTTGTTGTTGTTGTTGTTGTTGTTGTCACTGTTGTCCTCCCACGTCGACGAGTCCATCAACAAGACGGCACCTTTGCGCTGCGATTCGGCAGAATCACGAGTGGCAACATCTCGAATGTAAAAGTACAGCTTCAGCTTTTAATTTGCAATTGTAATTGTAGAATTGTATAGTTACCGTTGTTGTTGTTGTTGTAGCATACCATTGACAGTAGATAGATATATAGATAGTGTTGAACAAAATCAAATGTGTCAGACAAGAAACAATAACAATAACAATAACAAAAACAACACGCAACGGAACGGAACGGAACAGAAATACAAAATAATAGTATGTTGTATTTCTATTATTTCAGTATTTCAGTATTGAACACACACACGCACATATTGAACACACACACACACACACACGCACACACGTTACTCATTGTTACTGTTACTCACCCTTGCCATAAAATCATTGTCCCCGGCAAAGGCCGCTCCTCCCATGATCGCCATGACCCGCCGTCCCGCCCTGTCTCGGTAGGGGAGCAACTGGATGAATCCTTTTCTGACGTATCGGAGTTCTCGTTTCGTAAAATCTTCCAACCCGATTTGTCGGTGGAGGGCGACGTCCCCAAAGAGCTCGAAGGAAAGATTGAGATAGTTCAAAAAACGTACCACCGCCTTGGGAACGTCGAACAATTCGCACCTCAAAAACCGCAACCGAAATTCCGGGCTCTCCATGAACGACAACGAACGGGGACGGGGACGGGAACAGGAACGTCGTTGGTGACGATTATGATTATGGTGGAATTGGGTGTTGTCGTTGTTGTCGTTGTTGTTGTTGTTGTTGTTGCTGTTGCTGTTGTGGACGTCCAGGATTTTGTGGTAGGTTTCCGTTTGTTTTTGTTTTTGTGTCGTGTTGACAGTGTTCGTGTTAGCGTAGTTCATATTGAGTTGAAACTGAAAGAGTTGGAGGGCCTGTGCTAGCAACTCGGGGGATTCTTCGACCGCCAAACACCGGACACCGTGGATCTCTTCGATGATGGCATTCCGATCGTGGTGGCTCATGTTCAGCAGTTGGCGGGATATGTTGCCTTGTGCAGCTGTATTAGCAGTTGTAGAAGCATCAGCAGTGGTAGTAGCATCAGCATCAGCATCAGCATCAGCATCAGCATCAGTAGCAGTAGCAGTAACATCGCAATCGTTGTTGCGACCTTCGTATTCGATGTCCATCATACCCATGTTTATCTTATCTTATCTTATCTCTACGATGATCGGATCGACTGATCGGATCGACTGATCGGATCCTGTCTGTCTTGTCTCTATAGTCGAGATTGGAGGAAAAAGACGAAACTGAAACTGTTCGCAACAACCAATTACTGTTATGTTACTATGCCTAGTTGTTGCTGTTGTTGTTGCTGTTGTTGTTGTTGTTGTTGCTGTTGTTGTTGTTGTTGTTGTTGTCTAACAATGAGTCTCACGAGTAATTACGAGTGTAGTACTCGTACTCGTACGAGTACGAAGCACGAATTACAGGGAGGGTAAATCTTAACCAAGAAAAAAGGGGGAAAAAAATTAGTCGCCGTACCGTACCGTACGGTATCGAATATTACTCAACGTTGAAGTGAATAGTGCACCTAAGGTAACATATGATTGTCTGAGCTTAACATTCCCTTAAAACGCGACTATTGACACGAATACGTGTATGGAAACTCACGTACATTCTTCGTAAATTTTTGTTCAAGAAGACTTAATGCAAAATGAGCGAGTACGGTACTGCTACAGAACCCGTAATTCAGAAAACTATGCAAAGAACGATCGGAAGGTCTTCCTACGAGTACTTGTACTACCGTACGGTATTTATGTTAAAAAGACAGTGTATTGGAAATCATGTTGAAATAAGAGACGTGTACGTGTACCTACCTAGCAAAGAACCACGATCATCGAAACGTTCAATAAGAAATAAAATCTCCCATCGAAACGAACCCTTCAATCAAAGCAATAGAACCCTTGTTAAACAGCTTTTACATATTGAGGAAACATTGGAGTAAACGTGTACTCCTCCGTATTCCCTATTCACGACAATTGTAAGGAAGCATCCAAGCGTAAGATTACCGTACTACCTACCTACCTACCGGTACCAACCTACGCTAGACTGTTTAACAATCACTTTTATTCTTTTTTCAGTATCCACGACTTATTATTAATCCGGTATTATTTATTAAAATATCCAAGTGGTACATAATGTTTCTACAATCACTGCTTTCCTGATTGGACAGCTTTTACGAATTGACGAAATTCAAGAGTAAACGTGTACTCCGGTATTCATTACTACTCCGTATTATGTACGGAGTATTAAACCATCCAAATGAGTGATTCCCACCTAACGAAAATTGGTGGAGTTGTTAGTTGAACGTTAAACACTAACCCTAAGAGTTGACAACGTAACCTTGTAGACGGAGTTTATGGGGGGGTTGGGGGGGGAAATACGTAGAAATATTAAAAAAATCTGTTTTTAACAAGTAGACTTGGTACATACGCTACGACTAAAAATCGTTAAAAACAGGACCCAAATAATTATTTACGGAAATGAGATGCTCTGTTTATAAGCAATAGTAATATTTAGTGGCGCGTGTTCATTTTTCTGGTAGCGAACTCTCATTTTTATGGTTGCAAGTAACCATAAGATTTAACCTGAACAAAGAAAAAAAATCATACGATTAAAATCTATCTTAGATCAAGTTGACTTTGCCAGATGAGAGAGTTGGTGAGAAATACAATCGGTCTTTTTAGATTTGGTACAATTTGTACATGAATGAGTCGGACTTGATGTACTGGTACTTACAGCCATCTACTCTCATACGAATCGATTCGATCGTAAAACCGAGGTGCGAAAAAGATACACATACGGTACCGGTACCAGTATGAATCAAATTTTCTAATCGTTGTGGTACCGTAGCTTGCTTGTTTGAATTTAAAATAGAACTCGCGCGAATGACGTCACTTGATTGGTACTTCGTAGTATACTAGATCACTTGGTAGAATCGATATGAACGTATGTAGCTTGCTTGGTAGTATAGATCGATTGGTAGGATCAGTATGAAGGTAGCTAACTACAGTATGAGTATGTACTGGATGGGGGGCTGGGGGGGGGGGGGAGAAGTAAAATAAAAAATAAATAAAATAGTTTCTTTCACCCCCTACTACAATTTTAAAAAAATAGTTTCTCTTGAACCAAAAAAAAAAAAAGTTTCTTTCACCCCCTCAAAAAAGGAAGTACAACACAAGCATGGCATGTAGTATGAGTATGTACTGGATCTAAAACAAATCTTTTGAAAAACTAAAAATTGAAAAAATAGTTTCTTTCACCCCCTCAAAAATGAAGTATGACTCAAGCAAGGTATGTAGTATGAGTATGCACTGGATCTAAGAACGAATGCAGTCATCTACTCTAATTGTTGTTGTCATACAGTACGTACCAGTATCTTGTAATTATCGGTAGCTCGTACTAGTACAACTTGCTTGTTCGAACTTATTTTATTAAGAATGATGTCACATAATTGGTAGTATAGATCAATTGGTAGGATCAGTATGAACATATGTAGCTTGCTTGCTTGGTTGTACGGGTAGTTTCCAACTGTGCCTTTTTGAATAAAAATCGCGCCACCAATGCCTTGATTGGTAGAATTGAATCATACAATTGTCTCATAGCATTGAATCGTGGATTTGAGTCAAAGAATGAAATCATAGACTTGAATCATAAACTTGAATTGTCATAGACTTGAATCGTCAAAGCCTTGAATAATTGAATTGAATCATTGCATTGAATCGTAGATTTGAGGCAAAGAATGAAATCATACACTTGACTCATAGATTTGAATCATATACTACAGTAAAAGAATTGAATCATTGAATTGAATCATAGACTTGAGTCATTGAATTGAATCATAGATTTGAGTCAAATTAATAATGGTATCATAGATTTGAATTATGAAATTGAATCATAGAATTGAATGCTTGAAGTGAATCATGGAATCGAATCATTGGAATGAATCATAGACAACTTGAGTTGTAGTAGACTTAAATCGTAGAATTGAATCATACTAGAGTTGAACCATCGAATTGAATCATTGAAGTCAAACAATGAATTGAATCATAGAATTGAATGCTTGAAGTGAATCATGGAATTGAATAATGAATCATGGAATTGAATCATATAATTGTGTCATGGAATTGAATCATAGACTTGGATTGAAGATTTGAATCATAGATTTGAGTCATGGAATGGAATCATTGACTTGAGTCATGAAAATGAAATATATAATTGACTCATAGACCTGACTCATATACTTGACTCAACATTGAATCATAGAATTAAATCATAAGATTGAATCATAGACTTGTATAATGGAATTGAATCATGAATTTGAATCATGATTTTAAATAATGAATCATGGATTTGAATCATGGAATTTAATCACAGACTTGAATCATGGAATTGAATCATGGATTTGAATCATATCATTGAATCATGAATTTGAATCATAGACTTTAATAATATAATTGAATCGTAGACCTGGATTGAAGAATTGAATAACAGACTTGAGTCATGGAATGGAATTATTGACTTGAGTCATGAAAATGAATCAATCATAGATTTGAGTTGTAGTAGACTTGAATCATAGAATTGAATCATACTAGAGTAGAATCAAAGAATTGAATCATTGAAGTGAATCAATGAATTGAATCATAGAATTGAATCATAGAATTGAATGCTTGAAGTGAATCATGGATTTGAATCATGAATCATGGAATTGAATCATATAATTGTATAATGGAATTGATTCTTGGAATTGAATCATAGACTTGGATTGAAGATTTGACTCATAGATTTAAGTCATGGAATGGAATCATTGACTTGAGTCATGAAAATAAATCATATAATTGACTCATAGACCTGACTCATAGACTTAACTCAACATTGAATCATAGGATTGAATCATAGGATTGAATCATAGACTTGTATGATGGAATTGAATCATGGATTTGAATCATGATTTTAAATAATGAATCATGGAATTGAATCATAGACTTAAATCATGGAATTAAATCATATCATTGAATCATATAATTGAATCATGGATTTGAATCATAGACTTCAATCATATAATTGACTCATGAAGTTGAATCATGGAATTGAATCATAGAATTGGATTGAAGAATTGAATAACAGACTTGAGTCATGGAATGGAATCATTGACTTGAGGCATGAAAATGAATCATTTAATTGACTCATAGACCTGACTCATAGACTTAACTCAACATTGAATCATAGAATTGAATGATAGGATTGAATCATAGACTTGTATAATGGAATTGAATCATGAATTTGAATCATGATTTTAAATAATGAATCATGGATTGCAGGGAATTTTGAAAATATGGTAGGGAGTTTTGAAATATTGCGCGATAGCCCACGGGGGTAGAGAAACAGTTCTTGAATGTAGACTTAATCTTAAACTTGAATCATAGAATTGAATCATAGATGAGAATTTTAGACTTGAATTATAGACTTGAATCATAGATTATAATCATTGATTTGAATTGTTCGAATTGAATTATAGAATTGAATCATTGAGTTGAATCATTGACTGGAATCATTGATTTGATTCATAGATTTCAATCGTGGAATTGAATCATTGAATGGAATCATAGTAGAATGGGATCATAGAATGGAATCATAGAATACTACTAATATGTAAGAAAACTACGTACACAACAACTCCACAGGGCCCCTGCAAAGCACTAATTAATTTAAAAACGCATAAAAGTATGTGTCATTTATATACACTTTTTATTCACTTAATTAACACTGAATAGATTTCAACGGAATCTTAATTCTTAACAGCCTTGCTTGCCAAAATAGGCGGGTACTTGTACCGGTAGGTGGCGCGGGTAGTGATTAAACAGACAGTTACTGTTTCTTCTTTAGGGATTCCAACTTCCAAATTTGGCAGTTAATAAAAGTATTCATTGGTTGCTTGGGTGTGCCAAAAATGTACTTCATATTCATTCTATTCACTTGCAAATATTTTTGTTAACTTTTCATTCTATTCACTTTCGTTAGGTGGGATCACTCAATGCACTCAATGTCCCATTATCATAACATTTTTTTCATATTTTTCATAAGGGTTACTATATCCACATGTTTGGGCATGGGGGGCGTCCATTTTGTCCCCCTTCCCACGGGCGCCGTGCATCCCTGTCATGTGGCGGCATGCGTTCCCCACATGGATCTCAGCCCAGCTCGTCTCCTTGGACAATCCTGAGGGCTCCATCACCAACAGTGACCTCGAGCTCGCGGAATGCAGGGATTCGATGATCTCCAATCCTATATTCTCTCTCAGCGGAGTTCGGTTTACGTTGAGGCGCCTCTCATGAACGAACAATCCGATTACGTGGTTGGTCTTGGAAATACAACAAAGACCGTGGCAGATAATGACGACGACAATGACGACGACGATGACGACAACAACGATTGCATATTCGAACTTCGGCGATACCATCTCAAACTTGGATACGACACGGTGCCCAAATTCTTAGACCTGTAAGGAGCCGGTCTCCCTTCGAAGCTCCGTGCCCCTGGAACGGATCCAAGGACGGGTCTCGTAACGCTCCTCTACAGCGAGGTGGGGCGACTGAACTGAGGTGATCGAAATCTGGAGACACGGGAACGGGGTACCAGGGCATGGAACAATTGCTTCGATGGTTCCCGGTTGCTTCGATCGTTCCCAGTTGCTTTGATCGTTCCCGGTTGATTTGATGGTTCCCGCTTGCTTCCTGGTTGCTTTGATGGTTCCCGGTTGCTTTGATGGTTCCCGGTTGCTTCGATCGTTCCCGCTTGCTTTGATCGTTCCCGGTTGATTTGCCGCTCTCGCTGCCGCTTGCCGCTGTTGCGAGGTTCCCGGTTGCTTCGATTGTTCGACGATGCGGATGCCAGCGCAGATGCCGGTGGAGCGCTGGTGGAGGAGTTTGATCGTTCTCGTTGCGGTTCGATGGTTCCCGGTTGCGGTTGGTTCCATCCCGATGCCGGTGGAGTGGAAGACCAATCAATTGCTGTTGCCGATGCTGATGGAATGGAAGACCAATCAATTGCAGTTGCCGATGCCGTGGAAGACCATTCAATTGCCGTTACCAATGCCGATGCCAATGCCGATGCCAATGCCCATGCCGATGCCGATGCCGGTGGAGCGCCGGTGGAGGAGCATTTTGATGCCAATGATTCGTTGCCATTGGTGCCTCCTAGGGGTAGCGCCGGTGGAGGAGGAGCGATTCGCGTCGTGTTGCCTTTGCCGACGATCCTATTCAAGTATATGATAATTGAACAAAATGGGTGAGTATCTATTGATGTAGTACATAGAGTAAAATTAACAACAGAATAATATATAAAATTTGCCGCACATCGATCTGCACTCAATCGTTGTTCCGACAATCATTGTTCCACGCACCTCGATCTTCTGGCGATTGTTGTTGTTCCCCGCACCTATCCGTTGTTCTGTTCCGATCCTTTGTTACGATCTGGTCCTATGAAAATGAGAAGAACAACAGAAGGGAGGAAATACATTGAGTATCAGCAATGCCGGAGGCAGTATAATCATTGTCTATCTCTCTCATTCTTACCTTTGCTTGTTCCGACGTTCCGACAATCGTCCCGATGAAATTGTTGTTGCTGCTGCTGCCGTAGATTACTTCTGACTCCTACGTCACGAAAAACAGTATCTTGTTCCTGTTGATATAGAGGCAAGGGGCGATGCCGGTTCATTGCTTCTTTCAAGACATCTATGTTTGGGTCGCGAATCCGAACAACAATATCTATCCAGCAATTCCCCTTCTCGCCCAATGCTAACTACTTCTTTTCCAGTACTACAAGGCTGTTATTTCGGACTAAAATATCTGACAACAGATCCTCCGGCTCTGTTAAAGAGGTTTTGGATCAAAACTTCTCAGACGGAGTGTTGATTGCAAGAACCAACACCCTAGTCAAATAAGTTGGATGTAAGAAGACAGATTATGAAGTGATTGTTTTTTTTGTCCCGAGGTAGAAAAAGTGATTTTTTTTGTCACGAGGTAGAAAAGAAAATTAATGTGTGTGTGTGAGAGATTTTTTTTTTCGCGAGGTAGAAGAAAAAAATCATCGATCGATACGTTGTGCAGCAGGAAACGGGTTCGTGAGCTGCGCTTCGAACCTCTGCTGTCTTTTCTTGAAAACAGAACACTTAACAAAAGATAGCATATGCTAATATCTGGCGCGTGTTCTTTCTTGGATCACTAAGTATCGAACTCGAGTGACGATCAATTCTTCTCCTCCAGTTAAGTATCGATTCTCGATCGTAAGAATGAGTCTCGTACTTTTCGAGGTAATTTCTGGTAACGAATTTAGGTAGGAATCTACAGCAGTAGCTTCCTACACCATTTTGGTACTAGATATTTTCTGGTAATGAATTTAGGTAGGAATCTACGGCAGTAGCTTCCTACACCATTTTGGTAATAGATAGTTTCTGGTAACGAATTTATGTAGAAATCTACAGCAGTAACTTCCTACACCATTTTTGTACTACGTCCGAGAACTGTTTCGCGGGGTTCGAATTTACTTCTCGCGCACAAATTTTGTGCGTGATTTTAACACGGCAATATTTCTGGACACCCTGAAATTCCCACCCCCAGTTATTGCCTTAAAATAATACAAAAAACAATTCTGTGCGCGTGATGCACATTACTCTACTCTCGAATAAAAAAAATTGATTTCAGTCTTATTATTCTGTACGAACAACACTTACTTGTATTCATGAATAAAAAAGAAATCTTGAGTCAGTATTAATTCCAAAACATTAATCTACCAAACAACAATTCAATTCTGCTCTCCTAATTGTGAATTCTATTTCTCGACTACAATATTCCCTTTTTAAAATGTAGATTCTATTATGCTTTATTTATTCCTATTGCAACGTATTACGAATCCTCCATTATTTCTAAGATTCTCAAAATTAAGCTCAAGATTATTAGTAGGTTTGTATTATGTATGTACTGTTACTTTCTACATTAGTTCACCAATAGATAAACTTTCATTCATCGATGCTGTTATTGCCGGATCAATATAGATGTTTCTTTTCTTTTTCTTTTTTGGTCCACTACAATTAGTGGAGCTGCTACTAGTAATATTTGCATCGCCATGCTTATTGTTGGTGTAATCTGTTGAACTTTCGTTCCTAAATCTGTCCCTCATCATTTCTTCCAATTTCCTTCCTGTTTCTGGGTGTTTTCGCATCTCGCCAATTTTGTCGCACAAGTCACTGAACAACTCACGTCCTTCATCCATCCATCCATTTCTGCTTCCACTGTCAGAATCGCAGAATTTTTTTTTTTGTCGCGGAATTGTGGCATCACCCTTTCGCCGCTGCTGGTTCACCCATACATGATGCTCATTGTAGATCAGTACCAATGCAAATGCTTCATCTGCTATAGTAAATATATCACTCAGCAAGTGCCTCTCCTTCCGTTGTTTGAAATTGGAATTTGTCGGATTGATTGCCGACATGATTCTTGTAACAAAATAATAAAAATCTTCATCTTCCGCGTCTTTGTATGTTCTGTATTTAGGGTTTAAAATACCTGTGTCCTCATATTCTGTGCCTTCAATAACTGCCACAGTACCAGGGAATGTGATAGGGACTCGACCTTTTCTGTAATCGTCTGTACGGAAGTATCATCAGTATCAACGGGCAGCATGTTAGTGTTGTCGGACCAAAAATAGATTCCAAAATTCCTAATTTCAACAACCAATTCTCCCACCTGTATTTACCTATCCAGTTTTTTCTCGCTAATGTTTGTGAGTTGTGCCTCAATGCGGTCAGTACTGTCCCTACTCGTTTCCTGTAAAAGGAACAGAATGACGCAAGTGGAATATTTTGTGGCTTCATGATCGCACTTGCTTCAACAGCTTTTTGTATTACATGCGCCGTTACCTTTTCATTGATAGGGAACTTCATGTTGTGGTACCAATGTTTTTTGACGTAATCCCTTAGCTGCTTGTCCACTGTTTCAGTCATATCACTCAAAGCCTTAAGCATATCGTTGTCTATTATAAGCCCATATTCGTCTGTAATTGTACTTACTGCTCGTTCTCTTGTGTTGCTGGCATTATCAGTCCCCTCTCCCTGCATGGTTGCCTCCGTTTGTTTAGGTACCATTACTACCTTTCCCATCCCTATAGGTGGTTCCCTCTCTTGTTGCCGTAAGTGTTTTGCCAGTTCCTCTGCCAATTTGTCATATTGACAAGTTCCGCAACATCCTCTAAATTGTAGCTTTCTCCTTTAGATGTTTTCTCTACCACATTGGTTTTTGTTCCTTCTTTCTGTTGGTTCGTTACTGTAGTGGTGGTTGTGTTGGTAATGCTCAGCGCTGGTTCGTTACTCTGGTTGATGGTGTTTTGTTCTTCCGTGTTTGTAGTAGTAGAAATTGTGTTGTCGGTACCATTTTTTTACTGTTGCCCTTTGATGCGTTCATAGTTGTGGTATTACTGTTACTCACTTTGTTAGTAATTGCGGTGTTTGTTTTCACTCTTTTTTTCTTACCGTTGTTGTCCCCTGTATTTTGATGATCACCGGGCCGGATGGTTTTGTTGTTTCGAAGGGTCTTCCCCTCGGATTTTTTGCTTCGTCGTGTCTTTCCGATAGCATTCATATTTTTTGTATTTTATTTACTGAATACGGTGCCGATCAAGAATCATGTGTTTCTTTTTGTGTGGTTATGTGTGTGTAATAATAATTTTGTCGGGTTGTGTACGGTGTTGTGTGTTGTGTGTGTTGTGTGTGTCGTGTGTGTGTGTGTGTGTACGGTGTTTTGTGTAGTATGTGTACGATGTTTTGTGTGTAGAGTTTTTCCGTGGGTTCTGTACTATGTTGTTTTCCCTAACTTCTTCTGTGTGTTGTCTGGTTTTGGGCGCGCTGTTATATTTGTAGAAGTAGATCACGTACCTGTGCCAGCCAGCCCTCCCGCGCCATAATTTTTTCAGAAGGGAAACTTTTGATCACACTAAGGTTATGTATTTCAATCCTCTAGTCACATGTAGAATCTCGTAGACTGCACCTAACATACCGTACTGTCTTGTGTGCCATTTGTATCTACAAACCACAACATTGTCTGTACTGTGTGTGGCAAAGTTGTTCCCAATATGCATTTAAAAGTTGTTCCCAACATGCATTTCGTAAGTCATGTGTTATGCATTCATGGCCTGGTACAATAACTTTGGTAGTCATTACCAAATGTGACTGCTTGTGCCCTGGAATTGCACCAAAAATACCCTCATGTTTGCCATATGGATAGTCAAACCACAACATTTCTGGCATTCTGAGTGACAAAGTTGTTCCCAATATGCATTTGATTAGTCCTGATAAATGTATTCATAGTTTGGACCGGATACTTTTGGAGGCATTACCCAATAACTCAGTTTGTGCCCTAGATTTGCACCAAAAATACCCTCATCGTGTTTGCCATTTCGAGAGTCAAACCACAACATTTCCAGCATTCTGTGTGACATAGCTGTTCCCAATATGCATTTGATGAGTCACGAGGAATGTATTCTTTGCTTGGACCGGATACTTTTTTAGTCATTACCCAATAAGGTAGTTTGTGCCCTGGAATTGCACCCAAAATACCCTCATGTTTGCTAGTTGGAGAGTCAAACCACAACATTTTGGGCATTCTGTGTGACAAAGTTGTTCCCAATATGCATTTGATGAGTCATGATGAATGTATTCATGGCTTAGACCAGATACTTTTTGAGTCCTTCCCCAATAAGTTACTTTGTGCCCTGGAATTGCACCAAAAATACCCCCATGTTTGCCATTTGTAGAGTCAAACCTTAAGATTTTGGGCATTCTATGTGACAAAGTTGTTTCCAATATGCATTGGATGTGTCATGATGAATGTATTCTTTGCTTGGACCGGATACTTTTTGTGTCATTACCCAATAAGTTAGTTTGTGCCCTAGATTTGCACCAAAATACCCCCATGATTGCCATTTGTAGAGTCAAACCACAACATTTTGGGCATTCTGTGTGACAAAGTTTTTCCCAATATGCATTTGATGAGTCATGATGAATGTATTCATGGCTTAGACCAGATACTTTTTGAGTCCTTCCCCAATAAGTTACTTTGTGCCCTGGAATTGCCCCAAAAATACCCCCATGTTTGCCATTTGTAGAGTCAAACCTTAAGATTTTGGGCATTCTATGTGACAAAGTTGTTTCCAATATGCATTGGATGAGTCATGATGAATGTATTCATGGCTTGGACCCGATACTTTTTGAGTCATTATCCAATAAGTTAGTTTGTGCCCTAGAATTGCACCTAAAATACCCTCATGATTGCCATTTGTAGAGTCAAACCTTAAGATTTTGGGCATTCTATGTGACAAAGTTGTTCCCAATATGCATTTAATGAGTCCTCATGAATGTATTCCTTGCTTGGACCGGATACTTTTTGTGTCATTACCCAATAAGTTAGTTTGTGCCCTGGATTTGCACCAAAAATACCCCCATGTTTGCCATTTAGAGAGTCAAACCTTACGATTTTGGGCATTCGATGTGACAAAGTTGTTCCCAATATGTATTGGATGAGTCCTCATGAAGGTATTCCTTGCTTGGACCAGATACTTTTTGAGTCCTTACCCAATTACTCAGTTTGTGCCCTAGAATTGCACCAAAAATACCCCCATGATTGCCATTTGTAGAGTCAAACCTTACGGTTTTGGGCATTCTATGTGACGAAGTTGTTCCCCATATTGAATTGGATGAGTCATGATGAATGCAGTCGTGACTAGGACCCGATATTGTTGTAGTCATTACCCAAGAACTCAGTTTGTGCGCTAGAATTGCCCCCAAAATACACCCATGATTGCCATTTCGAGAGTCAAACATTAAGATTTTGGGCATTCGATGTGACAAAGTTGTTCCCAATATGCATTTAATGAGTCATGATGAATGTTTTCATTGCTTTGACCGGTTACTTTTGGAGTCATTACCCACTAAGTTAGTTTGTGCCCTGGAATTGCACCAAAAATACCCCCATGATTGCAATTTGGAGAGTCAAACCTTAAGATTTTGGTCATTCGATGTGACAAAGTTGTTCCCAATATGTATTGGAAGAGTCATGATGAATGTATTCATGGCTTGGACCAGATACTTTTTGAGTCCTTACCCAATAAGTAACGGCTTGGACCAGATACTTTTTGTGTCATTACCCAATAAGTAAGTTTGTGGCCAGAAATTGCACCAAAAACACCCTCATCTTTTCCATTTCGAGAGTCAAACCACAACATTTTGGGCATTCTGTGTGACAAACTTGTTCCCAATATGTATTTGATGAGTCATGATGAATGTATTCATGGCTTGGACCAGATACTTTTGGAGTCATTACCCAATAAGTTAGTTTGTGCCCTAGAATTACACGAAAAATACCCTCATGTTTGCCATTTTGAAAGTCAAACCACAACATTTCCAGCATTCTATGTGACAAAGTTGTTCCCAATATGCATTGGATGAGTCATGATAAATGTATTCATGGCTTGGACCGGATACTTTTGGAGTCATTACCCAATAAGTTAGTTTGTGCCCTAGAATTGCACCAAAAATACCCCCATGATTGCCAGTTGTAGAGTCAAACCTAAAGATTTTGGTCATTCTATGTGACAAAGTTGTTCCCAATATGCATTTAATGAGTCATGATGAATGTATTCATTGCTTGGACCGGATACTTTTGGAGTCATTACCAAATAAGTTTTTTTGTGCCCTGGAATTGCACCCAAAATACCCCCATGTTTGCCATTTGTAGAGTCAAACCTTAAGATTTTGGCATTCTGTGTGGAAAAGTTGTTTCGAATATGGTTAGGGTTACATAATGTTCGAAAATTCAGTAATTATTGGGTCTTTTATGTGGACTTCTCGCAAGTTCTTTACCCCCATGTACCATGTACCAGCATTTACATCCAAATAAGGGTGGGAGTATGTACCGGACAATGAGTTTTTCACATGACAATCCTGAACATTATCTAGTACAAAAATGTGTACGAATCTACAGGGGTAGAAACCTACACGGATTCACTACCGAAAAATTATCTAGTACTAAAAAGGTATAGAAATCTACTGGTGTAGAAACGTACACGGATTCAATACCGAAAATTTTCTAGTAAGGTGTAAAGATCTTCCCGTGTAGAAACCTACGAGGATTCAGTACTTAAAATTATTCAGTACTAAAAATGTGTAGAAATCTTCACTACTACAAAATCCTGTAGAATTGTACAGGATGTATGATTTTTTTTACCTCGCGACAAAAAAAAATCTTTCCCACACAAACACTAATAAACTTTTTAGAAAAAGTGTGTCGTAACAAACAACAAACGCAATCGGTCTTACGATCGATTGATTTAGTGAGTAATTGATACAGTTCATTCGGCCTTAGCGGACGACAGGTTAATTACTCATCGTCAAATTACTCGTCGTATCGTGTAATTTCAAGCATACAAAACACATGTAATTCTTAAGACACAAAACACACGCAAACCATCTTTGATCGGTCTTTCTTTGTATCGTATTACCGTGTAATTCACCGTGATATTCTCATTGGAATATCACAGTATTTGTACCTTATTACGTAGAATTAGTACTAGGTTGTACATAGGTTTTAGGGCATGATAGTGTTTTAGAGTTGTTAATTCTTCGAAGAGTGAGCTGACGGGAAGGATTTCCCTAAGAGACAATCCACATGGATGAATCACCGACGATTATTCACTCAGGTTAAATAACCTTACGAATAAGGTTATTTGCCTTTGTGACTCTTCGTACGTGCGATACGCGTTACACGGTGAATTCTTTTCAGTCCCCTTCAGTCGTAAATCCTCCAACCGTTAAGCGGCTGGATTCTATGACTTAACCTATTCATCGTGAGTCGTGTTGAATACCAAATTGTATCCAGTCTACCATCAGAGGCCCTATCAAAAGAAAATGGGGCGGCATTTTGCCTTTCATTCTGGCTTGTATCATGGCATTTTGCCCTGACCCTTGCCGGTTTGATATATTGTATTCATGGATCAAATTATCCATTTTCGAAATGCTCATTGCAGAACGATTTGTTCATTTTTCGTGATTGAACTTAGAAAATCAACTTGTTACTTCAATCGAACGATCGATCGAACATTCCATCGAATGATTGATTTTTATCAAATCTCTTACCACATGCAACGAGAACAATGTTCTCTGAAAACAGCGCCACTCATTAGCTTTGTAAACAAATCAGCAATATTTGTTGAACCTGGTTCCTTTGCAACTCTGATAATTCCTGCTGCAATAGATTCACGAGCTTTGTGATATGCAATGCTGTTGTGCTTCTTCTTACATGGGCTTTCAGGTCGTGTAACATTTGTAACAACTGAATCATTATCACAATACACATTTGTGCTCCCATCAATTGGAACACCCATCATTCTCAACTTGTACCTTAGACCTTCAACCAATTCGATTGCAATTTTCAAAGCAATGATTTCAGATCCAAAAGTTGATGTCTCAACTGTTGTTTGTCTTTTGGAAAACCAAATGATCGGTGCATTATTAATGAAGATAATAACACCAGTATGAGATCTCCTTGTCGCCTTGCATCCGGCATGATCAGCATCGACAAAACAGCTCATCGTCACATGTTTTCCCAAAGCTTCAGGCATATCTGTTGGTATGACTTCAGCAGCACCAGGATAAAATTCAGACCAGTCACATTTTTGAAATTTACTTTCATCAACACTTGGTACAGTATCATCAAAAACCAGTTTTGACCTGTTGTACTTTTTCAAATATGCAAATATATGAAACAACTGATTCAAATGCCCGATCCTTGCCTGTGCCAGATACCTTGACATCAGTGATACTGGCATTACTATGTCAAGTCTTCCTAGTTCACAAATCCACCTGAGAACTCCAATTAAACCTTGATAGTAATTTTGCAATTCAGGGTTCAATTCTTCTGATATATCAATTTCCGGTCGGTAATCATGTGACAGTGGACTAGATGCTGATTTTGGTAGATACTTGTAGCCATATTTTTCAGTTCCTAACTCTTGTTCGACTGCTGCAACAGCTTTCGCTGTGTACTTAGTGCTTGATAATGACCATCTTGGCTTTGAATCACCTTCAAAGTAGAATTTCCCAATATCAGCTCCCAAATATAGAGTTGGCTCTTCAATTGTATCATCCTTCAATTTGAACTTTCGTTCAATGTTTTCAAGCTGGAACTTTGGATCTTCGCCAGAACATAGGATATCATCTACGTATGCAATGAGCATTGCCCAGTATCTGGATCCATCTTTCCTGGTTTCAATCCTTAAGTGCACATCCGGATCTGCCTTACTAGGTGAATATCCAAGATCTCTCAAATGCTGGGTGAGGTATGACCTGAAAGATGCACCAGCAACCGGCAGTCCATATAATGCGCGAACAATCTTGCAAGGTCTTCCTGCAAGGTGAGGTGGAAAACCATCTTCTTCTCTTGCTTTCAGAAAATATTTCTCTTTAATCGGGGCTGTCAAATATGCATTTTGAATATCAGCTGAGAGAACCTTCAAATCATTCAGCGCTGCCAGCAGAAAGAATATTCTTACTGAGTCTCGACTGGGAACCGATGAATAAGTATTTTCTTTGGCCACTGCAGGGACTTTGTGACCGTCCCCTACCAACCTGGCCTTCCTTGTTAGGGACCCAAGCTTGATGTCAAAAATCATGTGGGTTGTTATCTGTTTATGGCCAACTGGAATAACATCATCATCAGAAAATTCAAACGCTGCCATATTATTTGTCATTTCCTTATGAATTGCTCTTTTCCAGTGGTCAGTCCCTGTTTTCTTATCAATAGCCAGCGCTTGTTTGATTGAATGTGGCAATTCAACTCCATATTTGTGAGTCTTCAACCAATACTTTGCTGTTTTGGCCGCTTTAAGGATTCGATCCTTCCTCCTCAAAATTTTGTGCACCCACCATCTGAAAGCTGGTGATTTTTCAAGGTTATTGTTAACTGCATACTCGGCTAATTGCACTGGAAATGATTCTTTCACATCACTTAACTTACACCACGATTCAGTGCCATCTTTCCAACTGGCAAGAATTCTCCAACCCCTAGTTGTCGGCTTATGGGTTTTCCTGCCATTTTTTCCTATGGTCGTGGCTTCATCATCAGTTAGTGCAGTGTTGTCGCATTCATGGTCAATGAGCTCATCTAGTAGAGTGAACATCCTCCCGTCATCATCAACAGAGCTGTATAGGCTTTCTGCAACAATATTTGCCGTGTATTCCTCCATGGTGCCATCAGGTAGTTGCAATTTATACAGCCTCGTGTCTAGTATGGGATTCTCATTTCTGATTCCTATTGGTCTGTTTTGCAAGTCGCGAACCCTGTCCTTGACAACGCACCTGAGTCTTTCATCACCTCTTTCAATGATCACTTCATTTCCCAGATATTCATCTGGTTCATCAACATCTTCTACCGATGCTTCTGGCTCAGCCATTTCGAGTTTCATATCCGGTGTTTTTACTGGTTGATTCTCAAATAGCTCTATTTGGGGCTCTGGGTAGTTTTCCTGGAAGAATGATGCGCTGTCCTTGACTTCATCTCCAATCTTGGATTCAATTGATTTGTCAATGGCTTCCATTCTTCTGAGGATATCTCTGTCCCGCCATTCATATTCCTTGACAGGTCTTATTGAATTTGTAGATATTGGTATTGCTGATTCGGTCAGGAGCCAAAAACAATCCCCCCCACCTACCCTATTTCCACAGGGACCCAACCATCGCGCCAGCCTTTCAACACCTCGGGTGGAAGAATCACCTTTTTTATAATAAAACACAAAATCATACCATTCTGATGAAGTGTATAATGTAATATCGGGTCTATAGCCATGGACCAATTCAAATGGGGTTCTCCCCATTGAAGAAGGGTTGTTCGAGGCTGTTCGCTGCCTGATATTAGCACATAGCTCACCACAAAATGACCATAATCTTCTCGGTGACTTCTTCTTTGCAGACTTGGTTGTGATTGCGCTACCAAGATGACCAATTGCTTGTTCTGCTCGATTTTGGAATGGGCAATGTGGCTGGATAAATGTCTGATGGATATGGTTGCGCTTTACAATTGAATTCCAGTGTGTTTTGTAGGTTCTTGGGGATCCTTGTTCTGGCGCACCATCAGAAATCAAATGCTCTGGAATTCCAATTTCATGAATAAATGTCTTCAATCCTTGGTGGGCTTGTGATTTGTCCTGTATTGGTATAAATACTTCAAACCCATTTCCATTTGTAAAGATCTGTGCACATTTTTCTTGCCTCATAATACTCGTGGTTCTTGCATGCCAGGTATCAGTGTACCAGGTTCCTTGTGCGACTCTCTTGTTCCTGAAGCGCTGAGTAGGAAGTCGCTTCATCAATGGTGATTGCAAATTCCTGAGTGCCTTCTGCGTCGTGACTTTCAGTGTCTGTTCAGCTTTCTTGAAACTAATGTTCCAAGTTTTGGCTAGGCGTTCACAGTCAACTTTGTTTGGACCTTCAATTGTTATCACTGATGGCCCCCATTGATTTCTTCTGTCAAGAGACCTCCTTTCTAGTGTATTGTCAATTTCTTGCAAGCTAGGGGCCTGTTTTGATTCTGCTTCAGGAGCTTCCATAAAGTCAAATTCTGTATCATCAAACAAAAATTGGTCTACCCTTCGCGCGCTTGAAATATTCCTTACTGAAGAAATTCGATGAGCAATATTTCCATCTGTTGCAATCTGGCATTCAGTTAGCATTCTCCTTGTGGACACTTGATGGACCCTCATCAGTTTGCATTGCTGCATGACACTTGGATGCCGTTCTTTTCCTAAGCTGGTCTTGGGAAGTGTATTTGTAACATTACTAGCAGGTTCTGTTACAACAGAACTTTCCTCCATTGCTTGGTCCTCTTCGGTTGACATAGCTTGAAGGCTGAATTGGTCCCCTGAAATTGGATCTCCATTGTCAATGGCTAGCTCGGCCATCCTGAACTTCAGTGAATGTGGATCCCAGGGGGTATCATTCGTTGCTATCAAATGTTGACATTCATCAAGTTCCATTCTTGTGGGCTTTCTTGTGGGGAAATATGAGATCACATTCCTCATACTCAGTTTGATAAAAACTTTCTTCGGATCATCATCCTCCAGTGGAGTTTGAATTGTAATTCCATGCTTGGATCTTGGATCAAATTGGCGAGGTGTCTCTTCAACAGAGTTGAAATTGCAGTCCCTCACTTGATTTGGGCATATCAAGCTGTTTTTCAATTTGTCCCCAAAGTACAGTGCTTGATGGAACACTATGATATATACTTGGCCTTATGTTGGATTTGTCCATGCAGTCGCACAGCTTCCAATGGGGATTTTCTTGATGGGCTTGTACTCTTCAGAAAAAGGTGCAACATCAACGTGTGTTGTGATTTGATCAGGATTCAGCAATACCATATTGCTTCCTGCTGCAGTAGTATCTGCATGTGAGTCTAACTCACAATATCCTTCTTCATTTTCCCCATCATCAAAACCTACAGGGACATTCATCTGGTATAATGACCGGCTCACCATTTTTAACAATTTGTGTTCTAGTGATAGTGTCCGGTTATTATGTCATTTCTTAGATTTTGATCCAAAACTGTCACCAGCGCCTTCATTTGTTTCTTTCTTTTTAGTCTCAGCAGCCTTGAGATTTCGTTTCTTTTTAGCCTGTCTCATCTGGTAAAGCTCCTGGCGCTGTTCTTTTGACATTGTTTTATAAACACTTGTTGGGTAAGGCTTGCACTCAACTTTTCCTGTAAAGGTTCCAGTTGTCTTTTGCTTCTTGTTGCTGGTTGTGCCCATAGAATACAAACTTCTGGAACCTCTTTTACTCTTCCCTGTTGCAAGCTTTTTCAATCCAAGACGATTGGTGAATAGAATCAAACATTCATTGAAGTTGTCACGATAGTCTTTGCTCTCATCAATTGCATCTGCTTTTGCAGCATCAAGTCGCTCATCACTGATTGAATTGATAAAATCCCAGACAAATCTTCTTTCATTATGATTCTTTTCAAATCTCAGAATCGTTCCATGAAAAGCAGCCCAATTTCGCTTGTGCTTGTTCCAGTCGTAACCCTTGGAATCTCCAGTGTAGTGTGAATCTTTCATATCCTGATATGTCTTATTCAGAACCATAGTGATATTGGTATCAGTGTAAGCGTGTTGCATGAGAGAAATGAAAGCATTTCTGGCATTACCAGAATTCAGTGCAGTGTTTTGGAAATGTGCCACATATTCCCAACCGGGACCTTTTCTAGTTGCATCACACAGCAACCTCCAGACGACGTTGTTGTCCTCATCATACTGGGGACCTGACAGGACACCACATCTTTCATTGTAATCACTCCAAGTTGGATAAGTATCTGTTGTAGTTTGCCCGACTGTTCCAGCCCTGGCTTCATCAGTAACTTCTTCCATTTCTTGGGGTCTTATGACATACAAGATTGGAAAACCCTCAGAGTTGAATCTGTATCTCAAGTTTTGTCGGAAGCCTTCCTCCCATTCCCTGAATTTTGTGAGATCCTTCAGCTCGGGTGGAGTTGCCTTTTCCTGTGATTTCACACTTGATTCCATCATCTTGATTCTGAATTGCTGCAGTTCCAAGTTGTTTGGGTTTGCGTTCCAGTCGATGGCCATTGGCTTGACTCCAATCAATGGTTGATACCGGGCCCAATTTGCCCAAGTTAGGAGCCTCGATGATAGTCTGTTACCATAGTGGATACTTTTTGGATTAGGACAGTCTGGACTGATAGCTTTCAATCCGTGCATGAACGATTTAATGCTTTCCTTGTTGAGGTCTGTAATTTCACGAATATTAGACATCCCTCCCCTCATAATTTCTTCAGCTGATTCATAGTTGATACCAAAATCCATTAGGCTGCTCCTGAAAGCAAGCTGTTCTGGGTTCAGAAATCTACCATTGTTGAATCCCCTGATTTTTATCCTGGGTTGGGATGACCTTCTTCCCAGTCGTTCAGCCCTTAGATTGACGTCTAGTTGGTTCTCATCTTCATCGCTGCTATCACTATCACTCTGATTAACGTCATCTGGATTTCTGTGTTGCTTCACCGCATCCTGTATTGCTCTGATCCTTCTCTTTACCTCCTTGTCGATGACTCTTTTCCAAGTTGAGTTCATTTCTGGATCGGTCATAGCTTTTTCCATTACGCGCATGATTGTTTTCTCATTCAATCTGCCTTCATCCATACTTTCGTCATCACTCTTACCATCCATGGTGATACCTGGTAGATCTTGGTCCACTTCCATTTTTGTTTCCTCCTCACTGCTGGAGTCATATTCGTCATCGTCCTTTGGCTTTGCTTTTGACCTTGTTTTTCTTGCTGTAGCCATGATGAAGGCAAGATTTCAAATGATCGTTTTGGAGTATGGATGGTCGTTTCGATGTATTTGTTTCGAAATATTCGGAGGGTGGTATTCGATGTAAGTTTCGAATATTCGGAGGATGGTATTTGATGGGAGTTTCGAATATTCAATTGAAGGTGGTATGTGGATAAAGAGGGTGTAATTTTAATCGAAGGATTGAATGTGAGATGGTTGGTAGATGTTGTATGACTGTTGTGTGTGTTTCGCTTATCTGCTGTTTTTTTTGTATTTGTATATCCGGATCGAATTTTTGTTCCGGTTCGTCTGTATTTGTGTGAGCTTTTGCTTTTGTCTCAAATCAAGATTGTGAGCTTTCCTATCCTTTCTTGGGATTTTGCTCATTCTGTATTTCTGTGGTGAAAGATTGAAAGATTGTTTCCTGAGAATTTAGTGTTCTCCTTTTAGTGTTCTCCTTTTCATTTTGGATCTTTCCGATCTTCGGATCTTCGATTTTTGGTGTTCTCGGTTCTCTTGCGAGCAGATGTTTCTTGCGCAATCTGTTCCTTCGCAAGCAGATGTTCTTCGCAATCCGTTTCACCGCAGAATACTTCAGGCTCAATCTTCTGGCTCACGTCATTCTTGTTTTCAGTGAAAGATCAGTGTTCTCGAATTGGATATTGATTCCTTTCAACTGATGCCAACCTGGGCGACTCTTTCATCTGAATCGTCCAGCCCTTTTCCCTTGCTTGTTGCTGGATCTCGAAACCCGGTGGAGCCACCACCTTGGTTCGAGTCTTCGGCCTCTTCTTTCAAGGGAGGCCGCCCTGGTGTTGGTCTATTCCAGGGCTCCACAAGCAACCGCCCCTTTTACATCCTTGAGGGTTGATGCCGGTAGCTGATCAGGCTAGTCCGGATTAGTCTTCGAGCTCAACTGCGTTTCTCGGTGGGAAACGCCATTCGGTCCTCAGCATTGTAGGATGCTGGCCACAGCTCGTAGAGAGTGCTGTGGGTCTGATAAACTAGAAAAAGTGTGTCGTAACAAACAACAAACGCAATCGGTCTTACGATCGATTGATTTAGTGAGTAATTGATACAGTTCATTCGGCCTTAGCGGACGACAGGTTAATTACTCATCGTCAAATTACTCGTCGTATCGTGTAATTTCAAGCATACAAAACACATGTAATTCTTAAGACACAAAACACACGCAAACCATCTTTGATCGGTCTTTCTTTGTATCGTATTACCGTGTAATTCACCGTGATATTCTCATTGGAATATCACAGTATTTGTACCTTATTACGTAGAATTAGTACTAGGTTGTACATAGGTTTTAGGGCATGATAGTGTTTTAGAGTTGTTAATTCTTCGAAGAGTGAGCTGACGGGAAGGATTTCCCTAAGAGACAATCCACATGGATGAATCACCGACGATTATTCACTCAGGTTAAATAACCTTACGAATAAGGTTATTTGCCTTTGTGACTCTTCGTACGTGCGATACGCGTTACACGGTGAATTCTTTTCATTTTCTTACCTCGCGACAAACAAAAAAGATCACTTTTTCTACCTTGCGACAAAAAAAATCACTTTTTCTACCTCGCAACAAAAAAAAAATCTACCTCGCAACAAAAAAAAATCACTTCATAATCTGCCTTCTTACATCCGACTTATTTGACTAGGGTGTTGGTTCTTGTAATCAACACTCCGTCCGAGAACGTTTGATCCAAAACCTCTTTTGAGCCGGAGGATCTGTTGTCAGATATTTTAGTCCGAAATAACAGCCTTGTACTGCAAAAGAAGTAGTTAGCATTTGACGAGAAGGGGATTTGCTGGATAGATATTGTTTGGACTGCAGCCTTACATATACGTCTTGAAATCAATGAACTGGCTTTGTCCCTTGCAATTATATCAACAGGAACAAGGTACTGTTTTTCGTGACATGGAGTAAGAAGTATTCTACGGCAGCAACTACAATTTCATCGGGACGGTTGTCGGAACGACGGTACGAATAAACGGTAAGAATGAGAGAGATAGGCATCGGCAATGGCAACGGCAACGGCAATTGATTGGTCTTCCACTCCACCGGCATTACTGATTCCTTTCTGTTTTCTTCTTATTTTCACAGGAACGGATCGGAAGCAACTAATCGAAACCATCGAAGCAACCCTCGAATCGGAAGCAACGAATCTTCCCCGTGCAAATCGGAAGCAACTAATCGAAACCATCGAAGCAACCATCGAATCGGAAGCAACGAATCTTCCCCTGTAGGTGTGACCATCGAATCGGAAGCAACGAATCTTCCCTGATTGGTGATAATTACGAATCGAACGGCATGTACATTATCATATTATTCTGTTGTTATTATTTACTCTATGTAGTACATCAATAGATACTCACCCATTTTGTTCAATTATCATATCATCTATTTGAATAGGATCAGCGGCAACAACAATGGCGACGACTCGTCAATTCGACAGCAAGCGGCAGGAGCGAGAGCAACAGCAGCAAGCGGCAGGAGCGAGAGCAACAGCGGAAAGCGGCAGCGAGAGCAACAGCAGCAAGCGGCAGCAGCGAGAGCAACATCCGCAACCGGAAACGATCGAACCCACCGCAACCGGAAACGATAACACCAATCGCTCCAACACCAATCGATCCAACACCAATCGATCTGCAACACCAATCGCTCCAACACAAATCGATCCAACACCAATCGATCTGCAACACGAATCGCTCCAACACAAATTGCTCCAACACCAATCGATCTGCAACACGAATCGCTCCAACACCAATCGCTGGGCCGGGGCTTGGAAGCCCATTTTTTAGCCAAATTTTGCCCATCATCTTTCCCATCCATGTTGAGTCGTTTTTTTCTGATCCGCTGGATCAATCAATTCAAAACTTGGGCGGCGTGTTGTTATATATGTAATGAAGAGGACCCTGCAATATCGTTGCTGTTGGTGCCGTTGGTGCAGAGATATCTGCTGTGACTGTTGTTTGGGTTGCTTCCTTGAAATGTAGCCAAATTTTGCCCCTCTGCTTCACCGGTTCGATTCTTCTGATCCGCTGGATCAATCAATTCAAAACTTGGGCGGCGTGTTGTTATATATGTAATGAAGAGGACCCTGCAATATCGTTGCTGTTGGTGCCGTTGGTGCAGAGATATCTGCTGTGACTGTTGTTTGGGTTGCTTCCTTGAAATGTAGCCAAATTTTGCCCCTCTGCTTCACCGGTTCGATTCTTCTGATCCGCTGGATCAATCAATTCGAAACTTGGGCGGCGTGTTCTTATATGTGTAATAAAGCGGACCCTGCAATATCGTTGCTGTCGGTGTCGTTGATATGGAGATATCTGCTGTGACTGTTATTTGGGGTGTTTCTTTGAAATACAACCAAATTTTCCCAATCTGCTTCACCGGTTCGATTCTTCTATTCCTCTCAATCAATCGATCCGAAACTTGGAGGACGTCTCCTTCTAGATGTAATGAAGAGGTCTGTGCAATATCGTTGGCAGCGGCGACCTCGGTATGGAGATATCTGCTGTGACTGTTATTTGGGTTGCTTCCTTGAAATACAACCAAATTTTCCCAATCTGCTTCACCGGTTTGATTCTTCTAATGTGCTCAATCAATCGATTCGAAACTTGCAGGCCTTGTCCTTCTCAATATAATGAAGGGATCCCTGCAATATCGTTGCCCGCGGTGACTTCAGTATGGAGATATTAATATTCACCGTTTTTTTCCTTTGCTTACCTTCAAAATGGACCTTGTGTGTCCAATGCTTTGCCGGTTAGATACTTCCAATCCACTCGATCAATCGATTCGAAACTTGCAGGCCTTGTCCTTCTTGATATAATGAAGGGATCCCTGCAATATCGTTGCCCGCGGTGACTTCAGTATGGAGATATTAATATTCACCGTTTTTTTTCCTTGTTTACCTTCAAAATGGACCTTGCGTGTCCAATGCTTTGCCGGTTAGATACTTCCAATCCACTCAATCAATCGATTCGAAACTTGCAGGCCTTGTCCTTCTTGATATAATGAAGGGATCCCTGCAATATCGTTGCCCGCGGCGCCTTCAGTATGGAGATATCTGCTGTCCCTTGGGTTTGGAGGGGGTGTTTTCTGTGGAGGTGAAAATTCGGATTTGGAGTCCTCTGATAGGCCCTCCTATTGCTTCTAATCTAACGCATACGGCAGATCCCTTTGAGACTTGCAGGCCTTGTTAGTATTGTTGTCCAGAATCGTTTGCCTATCCTACCAACTTTTTGGAGTTCTTGGTTTATGAGATACAAGGGGGGGGGACAGGTCCCTATCCATTGAAATGAAAATGGGATTTTTTGGAGTTGGATTTGAGTTGGAGTTGGAGTCGGGACGCCCGTTATATGGTGGCAACATGTTGAGAAGATAAAAATAGTCATGATTCGTGCATAAGTTGTACACAAAATAGTGCTTGACATGAAAAGAATATGATATCCTTAACCCTAAAATAGCTATTTTGTTTGAGGAGTGACGAGATATTGTCTCGAAAGTAAAGGTGTGCGACGCGCGAGGTTTTTTAGTAGACACGCGACCTAAAAAGATAGGAAATTTTAAAAATAGGGTCGAGAATTGTAAAAATACCGCGCGATAGCCCGCGGGGGGTAGAGAAACAGTTCTCGGACGTAGATAGTTTCTGGTAACGAATTTACGTAGAAATCTACAGCAGTAGCTTCCTACACAATTTTGGTACTAGATATTTTCTGGTAACATATTTACGTAGAAATCTACATTAATAGCTTCCTACACAATTTTCATACTAGATATTTTCTGGTAACATATTTACGTAGAAATCTACAGCAGTAGCTTCCTACACAATTTTGGTACTAGATAATTTCTAGTAAGGAATTTGCATACATCTCTACGATAGCAGTATTCTACCGTGTACATGGTCCAGGGGGAAAAGAGTTTTTGAGCAGTCCACAATGCTCACGAAGTCTTACTCCCCCAGCTAAAAAGAGTGTATTTTTGGTGCAATTACTGGGCACAAACTGACTTATTGGGTAATGACTCCTAAAGTAGCCAGTCCAAGCCATGAATACATTTATCATGA
This sequence comes from Pseudo-nitzschia multiseries, assembly GCA_037355745.1. Lineage (NCBI taxonomy): Eukaryota > Bacillariophyta > Bacillariophyceae > Bacillariales > Bacillariaceae > Pseudo-nitzschia > Pseudo-nitzschia multiseries. The sequence continues at coordinate 1,952,046 of CM074786.1, forward strand.
CTCATCAAATGCATATTGGGAACAACTTTGTCACACAGAATGCCAGAAATGTTGGAGAAATGTTGGGGTTTGTCTCTCCAGATGGCAAACATGAGGGTATTTTGGGTGCAATTACTGGGCACAAACTGACTTATTGGGTAATGACTCAAAAAGTATCCGGTCCAAGCCATGAATACCTTCATCATGACTCATCAAATGCATATTGGGAACAACTTTGCCCCACAGAATGCCCAAAATGTTGTGGTTTGACTCTCCAGATGGCAAACATGAGGGTATTTTGGGTGCAATTCCAGGTCACAAACTGACTTATTGGGTAATGACTCAAAAAGTATCCGGTCCAAGCCATGAATACCTTCATCATGACTCATCAAATGCATATTGGGAACAACTTTGCCCCACAGAATGCCCAAAATGTTGTGGTTTGACTCTCCAAATGGCACAAATGAGGGTATTTGTGTTGCAATTCCAGGTCACAAACTGAGTTATTGGGTAATAACAACAAAAATATCCAGTCCAAACCATGAATACATTTATCATGACTCATCAAATGAACATTGGGAACAACTTTGTCACACAGAATCCCGGAAATGTTGTGGTTTCACTCTCCAAATGGCAGAAATGAGGATATATTTTGGTCAAATACCAGGGCACAAACTGTATTATTGGGTAATGACTCCAAAAATATCCAGTCCAAGCCTGGAATACATTCATCATGACTCATCAAATGAATATTTGGAACAACTGTTTCACACAGAATCCCGGAAATGTTGAGGTTTGACTCTCCAAATGGCACAAATGAGGGTATTTGTGGTGCAATTCCAGGGCACAAACTGAGTTATTGGGTAATAACAACAAAAATATCCAGTCCAAACCATGAATACATTTATCATGACTCATCAAATGAACATTGGGAACAACTTTGTCACACAGAATCCCGGAAATGTTGTGGTTTCACTCTCCAAATGGCAGACATGAGGATATTTTTTGGTCAAATTCCAGGGCACAAACTGTATTATTGGGTAATGACTCCAAAAGTATCCGGTCCAAGCCATGAATACATTTATAATGACTCATCAAATGAATATTTGGAACAACTTTGTCACACAGAATGCCCAAAATGTTGTGGGTTGACTATCCAAATGGCAAACATGGGGGTATTTTTGGTTCAATTTCTGGGCACAAACTGAATTAATGGGTAATGACTCCAAAAGTGTCCGGTCCACGCCATGAATACATTTATCATGACCCATCAAATGCATATTGGGAATTGATGTAGCAAACCGGATGAGGGGAATGGTAGTGAAGTACAGACCGGGGAACAACCTTGAGTATACAGCGCACGTACTTCGAGAAAGATCTCACTGTATCAGCAATCAACAACATTGGTGCGACAGAACGTTCCCCGTAGGAACAGTACATTGTACTGGGAATTCTGTAAGCATCAAATTCTGCAAGCGAATCTGCAAGCATCGAATTCTGCAAGCGAAATCTCTGCAAATACAGGCTAAGCGCTAACAAGCCTGTAGAGGATTCCCCCAGCAGAATACAAGCCCACAGCTCACTCTTTTGCTCCTAAACCGATTAGTAGTAGAATAAGTAAATAAATAGGTAACGCGTCCTGGTCCAATAGTTATCCTATTGTACCCGTACGACAAGCCTATCTGTTCTGGTCCCCTAGCCTGGCCTAGTGTACCGGTCTTGGTCCCCTAGTATTGCCTAGTGTACCCATACAGCAGTCAGTCTCTTACTAGTAACACACTCACGCCTCTAAGGCTCCCTATTGTCACCTTTCAGTAGGCTCGGCCTTGATTGACACCGCAAGCGAATCGATCGACTTACGCTTGAAAGAGACCGGCCACTCCGACGTCCCTCTGCACCTCCAAGCATCCGCGAATCGATTTTGGTTACCGGTCTGCACCACCAGTGATTGTGACCGCGCCTCCTCACCTTCACGCGCACCTCCAAGTGGATTCCCTAGCTTCAGCTCCAAAGACACAGATGACTCCAACTCCGACGAATCCGCACCCCTTTCAGCTCCAAAGATACTGACGCCTCACCCGCGCCGGCGACTCCAACGTCTCTCTGCACCTCCAAGCGTCCGCGAATCAAGATACCGGCGACTCCAACGTCTCTCTTACCGGTGACTCCAACGTCTCTCTGCATCCAAGCGTCCGCGAATCAAGATACCGGCGACTCCAACGTCTCTCTTACCGGCGACTCCAACGTCTCTCTGCACCTCCAAGCGTCCGCGAATCAAGATACCGGCGACTCCAACGTCCTTCACATCCGACAGTCCGCACCTCCAAGCGTCCGCGAATCAAGATTGGCGCCTCCAACGTTTCTCTGCACATCCGATAGTCCGCACCTCCAAGCGTCCGCGAATCTTCCATCCATCTCCAAGCGCAAGCACAACATGCTGACCTACACTGAGTATTACCAGAGCACCCCCAGTCCCCTTGGAGTGGGACCTGCCCGGGACTTGGCCTACCAAACCATCTATGACTACTTTGCTGAGGAAACAGCCACCCCCGTACTCCTGGGCCGGCTCTTGGACCTCTTCGAACCAGAAGCTGTGGGGGCCCTAGGAATATTCCTGACCGGCACCTTTGGAAAGGCGCGCCTCTGATTGGTGCATGGCATTCGGAAGTACCCGGGGCCCTTAACCGCGCCAAGTACCAACAAGGGCAAGGCCTTTGGCTACCTGGATGACATCGAAGGCGATGCGGGAGACCTAGTGCTAGTGGATGCTGCCCTCCTCGAGTAGGCGCCCGAGACCTTGGTGCTGTCCCTCGACCGCCACCTCGACGTCATCAAGCATGCTCACCAGTCCCACATGATCCCCATGGTGCTAGGCGATGATCCTCACATGGAAGTCATCACCCCCTTCAAGGCCTGCTTCATCCCCTTCCAATTGGTGCCCCTACTCCTAGGCAAGGGCCTTAGTCCAATCCACGCCTTGAACATCATCTACCCCTACCTCGACACACTCGACCTGGCACTCACTTGCGCCCCCCTACTGAATACCCTCCGAGCTGCCGGTACCGGCCCCATCATCGTTGATGGAGGTGTCCACTTCGCCACACCCGGCACCCCCTTTCGAGGGGAGCCAGGCCTGACCTTGTACATGCAAAATCAGGTACTATACCGGGACCTCCCGGGCTTGAAGCAACCCCCCCTTCCGGGGCAGCAGCCGGCACCTGGCCAAATAGCCGGGGTAGATCCCTTGCTTGCAGCTACCCTCACCGCCCTTGCCAACCAACAGCTCAAGCTCAGTGAGGGCCTAGACCAACGTCGCCCCCCTGCCACGGTCAAGAACACCTGGGGCCCCTTGTACACCCAGTGCTTGCTGCTGCTGTGTGGCAAGCTTGAGGAAGCCGCCCTACCCCCCATCTACCAAGCCTGGGCACAGAAAGGCAAGCACGAGAAGACCCATATGATCTTCCAGAGCCAGGTAGCCACATGCGCCGCCGAGTTACTCATCCAGGCACCCTTGGTCACCACGGCGGCACTCAAGAAGTTCCAAGATGGCAACTTTCATGGGACTGACCCCTTTGACGTGGCGGACGGCATACTCCCGCTGGCTTTCACTCCCCCTGGTGGATCTGCCGCCTCCTTAAAGAGGGAACAGGAAGCTGCAGCAACTGTGGCGGCCTATGACACCATGATCTCCACCAAAGGCAACCCCCTCACCTTGAAGGACTCCCTCGAACTCCAGAAGACCAAGGCCTACCTACCCATCGACTGGACTGAAGCTACCACCCAACTGGAAAGCTATCTCGCTGTCCTGGCCACCATTCTAGGCATGCATCACCCAGTCGTGCAGGGCTACCAGAATGGACTCGCCAAGCTCAAGCTCCAGCAAATGACCCTCCGCCGAGCAATTGCCAATGAACTGGGGGAGCTCATCACCCCCTCCATTGTGGTATACTACTTCCAAATCCGAGTGCGAGGTTGGCTCGAGGAACAATGGGGATCAACCTTCACTGTCCCCTCCCCTGACTTTGGGAAGGACTTCCAAGCCTTCCGTATCACCCAGAACCTCTACTGGCTCCCCAATGTCACCAATGTGCCGGCTCTGAGGCACCTGTGTCGCGTAGCTGCCGTGGCTGCCCCTGCTGCAACCCCAGGCACCACCACGCCCGGCAAGACGACCCCCAGCCCCAACCAAAGCTCCGCCGGAGGTGCCCGAGTTTCCAACCCCAACCTGGATCCCCGGCTACAAATGGCGGGGGTAGCCAACAAAGTCCTACGCGCCCGACGGAGGGAAGGCATCGCTACCATGAAAGAAAAAGGTATCATTCCCTTGACTCGTCCAGATGGCAAAGAAAGGTGCCATTCCTATCACCTTCGAGGAACCTGCTACACCAACTGCAGGAACATCCAGGACCATGGTGCCATCACCAGCAGTGAACAGGACCAAGTCTGGACTTGGTGCCAAGCCGCCTTTGGTGTCTGACCAAATGGCAAGCGCCCCTTTGGCGCGTTGACCCTGCCCTCTCACTCACCGAGGGGGGCTCTGCCTTCCTCCCGACGACTACCTACGCCTCCATCTCCTCCCTTACGAATCACCCATGAATTAGGTAAGCACAAACCGCGCGCGCGCGCATGTACTCCTCTCGCCTTGTATGTGCCTCCCCACCGTTCTACAGGTTCAAAGACCCCCCCCCTCCCCCCCACCTACTACCGACTCCCTAGTCCCTCCTCCGGCTTCGGCCTCCCCTCTCCCTGCACCCTCCACTTCCACCTTGTCCTTGCCTAGGCCCAAGCTCCTCGTCACTGCCAAGTTGCATAGGCCCGAGCGCCTAGTCCTCCCAATGAACTACAAGCATGTCACATCCATTACTACAAGTAGGTTAGCTACTGAAGCTATCACAAACGTAGCGCGTGATAGCAACTTTGCCACACTGAATGCCCCAAAGGTTGGGGTTTGACTCTCAAAATGGCAAACATGAGGATATTTTGGGTTGAATTCCAGGACACAAACTGATTTATTGGGTAATGACTCCCAGAGTATCCGGTTCAAGCCAGGAATACATTTATCATGACCCGTCAAATGCATATTGGGAACAACTTTGCCACACAGAATGCCCAAAATGTTGTGATTTGACTCGCAAAATGGCAAACATGACGGTATTTGGGGAGCAACAATTACAGGACACAAACTGAATGATTGGGTAATGACTCCAAAAATATCCAATCCAAACCATGAATACATTTATCATGACTCATCAAATGAACATTGGGAACAACTTTGTCACACAGAAGGCAAGAAATGTTGTGGTTTCACTCTCCAAATGGCAGAAATGAGGATATTTTTTGGTCAAATTCCAGGGCACAAACTGTATTATTGGGTAATGACTCAAAAAGTATCCGGTCCAAGCCATGAATACATTTATCACGACTCATCAAATGCATATTGGGAACAACTTTGCCACACAGAATGCCAAAAATGTTGAGGTTTGACTCTCCAAATGGCAAACATGAGGGTATTTTTGGTGAAATTCCAGGGCACAAACTGAGTTATTGGGTAATGACTCAAAAAGTATCTGGTCCAAGCCATGAATACATTTATCATGACTCATCAAATGCATATTGGGAACAACTTTGTCATACAGAATCCTGGAAATGTTGTGGTTTCACTCTCCAAATAGCAAACATGAGGGTATTTAGGGTTGAATTCCAGGTCACAAACTAACTTATTGGGTAATGACTCAAAAAGTATCCGGTCCAAGCCAGGAATACCTTCATCATGACTCATCAAATGCATATTGGGAACAACTTTGTCACACAGAATGCTGGAAATGTTGGGGTTTCACACTCCGAATGGCAAACATGAGGGTGTTTTTGGTGAAAATACAGGGCACAAACAGTCTCATTTGGTAATGACTACCAAAGTTTGCGTACCAGGCCATGAATGCATAACACATGACTCATCAAATGCATGTTGGGAACAACTTTCAAATGCATATTGGGAACAACTTTGCCACACACAGTACAGAAAATGTTGTGGTTTGTAGATACAAATGGCACACAAGACAGTACCGTATGTTAGGTGCAGTCTACGAGATTCTACATGTGACTAGAGGATTGAAATACATAACCTTAGTGTTATCAAAAGTTTCCCTTTTGAAAAAATTATGGTGCGGGAGGGATGGCTTGCACAGGTACGTGATCTCCTTCTACAAATATATAAGGGCGCGCCCAAGCCAAACAACACACACAAGAAGTTAGGGCAAACATCATAGTACAGAACCAACGGAAAAACTCTACGCACAAAACATCATACACATACTACACGCAACACCGTACACACACACACACACACACGAAACACAAAACACCGTACACACACACACACACACGAAAATTAAAAAAAACGTGAACACAGGAAACACTGTACACGCACAAGAAAGAACCCAAAAAAATTATTAGTACACACACAAAACCACACAAAAAGAAACACATGATTCTTGATTGACACCGTATTCAGAAAATAAAATAAAAAATATGAATGCTATCAGAAAGACACGACGAAGCAAAAAATCTGAGGGAAGGACACTTCGAAACAACAAAACCATCCGGCACGGTGATCATCAAACTACGGGGGACAACAACGGTAAGAAAAAAAGAAGAGTTAAAACAAACACGGCAATTACTAACAAAGTGTGTAAGAGTAATACCACAACTATGAACGAAACAAAGGGCAACAGTGAAAAAATGATACCGGCAACACAATTTCTACTACTACAAACATGGAAGAACACAACACCATCAACCAGAGTAATGAAGCAGCACTGAGCATTACCAACAAAACCACCACTACAGTAATGAACCAACAGAAAGAAGGAACAAAAACCAATGTGGTAGAGAAAACTTCCAATAGAGAATGCTGCGATACAGAGGATGTTGTGAACCGTGTCATGAAAAAAATCACTGACATAGTGGAACAGGAAGTGGCAAAACACTTACGGCAAATAGAGAGGGAACCACATATAGGGGTGGGAAAGGTAGTAATGGTACATAAACAAATGGAGGCAACCATGCAGGGAGAGGGGAGTTACAATGCCGGTGACACAAGAGAACGAGCAGTAAGTACAATTACAGACAAATATGGGCATATGACAGACAACGATATGCTTAAAGCTTTGAGTAACATGACTGAAACACTGGACAAGCAGCTAAGAGATTACATCAAAAAACATTGGTACCATAACATGAAGTTCCCTATGGGTGATGCCGTAACGGCACATGTAATACAAAAGGCTGTTAAATCAAATGCGGTTATGGTGCCACAAAATATTCCAATGGTGTCATTCTCTTTCTTTTATAGGAAACGAGTAGGGACAGTACTGACTGCATTGAGGCACAACTCACAAACATTAGCAAGAAAAAACTGGATAGGTAAATACAGGTTGGGGAATTGGTTGTTGAAGGTAGGAATTTTGGAATCTATTTTTGGTCCGATAACACTAACATGCTGCCCGTTGATACTGATGATACTTCCGTGCAGCCGATTACAGCAAAGGTCAAGTCCCTATCACCTTCCCTGGTACTGTTGCAGTTATTCAAGACACAGAAAATGAGGACACAGGTATTTTAAACCCTCAATACAGGAAATACAACAACGTGGAAAATGAAGATTTTTATTATTTGATTACAAGAATCATGTCGGCAATCAATCCAACAAAATCCAATTTCAAACAACGGAAGGAGAAGCACTTGCTGAGTGATATATTTTCTGTAGCGGATGAAGCATTTGCATTGATAGTGATCTACAATGAGCATCATGTATGGGTGAACCAGCAGCAACGAAAGAGTGATGCTATGATTCTGCGACAAAAAAAAATCTGCGATTCAGACAGTGGAAGCAGAAATGGATGGATGGAGGAAGGACAAGAGTTGTTCAGTGATTTGTGCGACGAAATTGGCGAGATGCGAAAACACCCAGAAACAGGAAGGGAATTGGAAGAAATGATGAGGGGGAGATTTCGGAACGGAAGTCCGACAAATTACACCAAGAAAAATAAGCATGGCGATGCAAATATTACTAGTAGCAGCTCCACTAGTTGTAGTGGACCAAAAAAGAAAAAGAAAAGAAACGTCTATATTGATCCGAAAATAACAGCATCGATGAATGAAAGTTTATCTATTGGTGAACTAATGTAGAAAATAACAGTACATACATAATACAAAACTACTACTAATCATGAACTTAATATTGAGAATATTAGAAATAATGGAGGATTCGTAATATGTTGCAATAGGAATAAATCAAGCATAATAGAATCTACATTTTAAAAAGGGAATATTGTAGTCGAGAAATAGAATTCACAATTAGGAGAGCAGAATCCAACTGGTATTTGGGAGATTAACATTTTGGAATTAATACTGACTCAAGATTTCTTTTTTATTCGTGAATAGAAGTAAGTGTTGTTGGTACGGAATAATAATTGGGTTCTGCTAGAGACTGAAATAAATTATTTTTATTCAAGAGTAGAGTAATGTGCATCACGCGCACAGAAATAGTGCTGAGTTTACGTATACCCTTATACGATCGGCGCAAATTTCAGGGTGTACAGAAAAATTGCCGTGTTAAATTCAGGCACAAAATTTGTGCGCAAGAAGTAAATTCGAAGCCCACGAAACAGTTCTCGGACGCATTCATTCCAATACCTCAGAACACGAGTCCACGATATCTCTTATTCATGGGGAGACAACGAGAAGATGATTCAGACGTCAACCTTTCCTTACGCAAGGCTGCATAAACGTCACCATATCCTATTGTATCACTACGTACCAAGCATGATAGCGAAAGGCTTCATTCTAATGCTGCACATTCCTGGTAAAGATAATTGTGCAGATATCCTCACCAAGCATTGGGGACACTCAGTTGTGTATCCACTGCTCAAGCCCATCTTTCATTTCTGTGGAAATACCGGCGACCTCCTACACAATGATGGAAGCATAATGTAAACGTGATGACCTTTCACAAGGAAACATGGGGAGTACTAAATTCCTTTCGTGTCCAAAAGTACCAAAGCTACACAACGGTAGTTATTCTATTTGTACGGATCAATGAGTCCCGTATCAGCCAAGTAATCGATTCCCACGGCATATCAATTCCCACGGCGCATCGATTCCCATCGCGCATTGGTGGTGAGCAATCTCTGTTTTATAGTATTGCCCTTGTGCTTCAGTGAGCAAACTTTGATTTCAGAAAGTATCACGACCTACGGGAGCATTTCCTGATTCTATTGATAAACATATCATAGGATCTTCCTAAAGCAACAAGAGAAGAAAACCGTTGTTTGAAGCTTCTCACACAATATATATATGAATGCATACAGATATATACGGTCAACAATCAATGCATGTATGGAAATAATCAGCGAGTAATCTCATCACTACGCAACAGCAGTTGCAACGTATTTCACCTCAATAAAAGAGATATCTTGCATTTTGGCAAGATTTCACTTTATCTCATACTTTTAACATTCAACTGGTTTATATCCCAAAATTCACACTAGTTGCTACCAACTACCTGTAATCTACATTACTAAGGTCTGTCTTGCTGTATCTGAACAAGTTCACAGTAAGAAGACATCCGGCGTTTTCATATATTAAATTCCTTTCGTGTCCAAAAGTACCAAAGCTACATGATGGCAGTTATTCTATTCGTACGAATCAATGAGTCCCGTATCAACCAAGTAATCAATTCCCACGGCATATCAATTCCCACGGCGCATCGATTCCCATCGCGCAGTAGCGGTGAGCAATTTCTGTTTTCTAATATTGCCCTTGTGCTTCAGTGAGCAAACTTTGATTTCAGAAAGTATCACACAAGCTACGGGAGCAATTCCTGAACCTAGTGATAAACATATCATAGGATCTTCCTAAAGCAACAAGAGAAGAAAACCGTTGTTTGAAGCTTCTCACACAATATATATATATACATACAGATATATACGGTCAACAATCAATGCATGTATGGAAATAATCAGCGAGTAATCTCATCACTACGCAACAGCAGTTGCAACGTATTTCACCTCAATAAAAGAGATATCTTGCATTTTGGCAAGATTTCACTTTATCTCATACTTTTAACATTCAACTGATTTATATCCCAAAATTCACACTAGTTGCTACCAACTACCTGTAATCTACATTACTAAGGTCTGTCTTGCTGTATCTGAACAAGTTCACAGTAAGAAGAGATCTGGCATTTCCATAGCCTCGCCTGTAATCCAATTATCCGTTGTAGAAAGTATCCAACTACAATTGTCACGCGTAGAGTACAATTGTTCATCTACTAACACACTAACACAGTGTTGCTGTTCTTCAGAAGCCTTTGAATCAGACTCTCAGCAGACCGGATTCAGAAGGAAAATAATACCATAGTCTCGCCTGTAGTCTGATTATCCGTTGTGGAAAGTATCCAACCACAATTGTCATGCGTAGAGTACAATTGTTTGTTTACTAACACACTAACACAGCTTTGCTGTTCTTTAGAAGCCTTTGAATCAGATTCTCAGCAGACCGGATTCAGAAGGAAAATAATAAAAATTTCCGAGTGTTGAAGCTGGGTTGCATCGGAGGGCGTGCATTGCTGTTGGTATTGCTTCGTTGACAAGGTTGTTGGCTTCTGTTTTGATTTTTGGCGGTTTAAGGTTGATCATAGTGCGTATGATGTGAGGTATTTGTATCCTGAGCGTCTGGATAATATGTCCTGAATGCGAGGGATGGGATATACTTTGCACTTGATGGCTTTGTTGAGTGTGCGGAAATTGGAGACCCATCTTATCTTTCCGCCTTTCTTGGGAATGATGAAAGTTGGAGAGATCCAATTGGAGCGGCCTTGGCGAGAAAGGACGCCAATGTCCACAAGGCGATCAAGTTCTTTCTTGAAAAGGGGTAGTTGTTTGTGAGGAACAGGGTATGCGCGAGAGTGATTGGGTTTTATCGTTGTATCGATATCAAGGTGGATTTCTTCGTTGGGGTAGTATTTGAGTGTTCCGTCGAAGATAGTTTGGTATTTGCATAGAACGGAGTACAGTTGTTCACGTTAATTGTTTGTCAAATGTGTGCATTTGTCGCAGACTGTTTGGACGTCGTGTTGATCATACCTGGATTCCTGAATGACGGTTTTGTTCGTGGTAATTGCAAAAGAGTCATCAGGGGGAATTTTGTCAATGTGTCTTGTGTGAATGTGAAGGGCGAGGGCAGCGGAGTCTGCATGCATGCGCGGGAATGTCCGCATTGGGATGGTATGCGTGTCTCTTGATTTTGTTGTTATGAAAGTTCAAAACGATCTGAAAATGGCAAAGGACGTTGTGTCCAATAATCATGTCGTAGCGACAAGGAGCTTGGAATACGCGTGCATCGAGAGAGGGAAGAGTTATGTTGGGGGCAAGTTTGGGAAGTGTAAAATGCTGAAGTGAGATTTGCTGGGAAGAGTTGAATTCTCCAAGAAGGCATTTTTCATGGTGGTTTTAGTGGGAAAGCGTTTCATTCCTCCGGAGCCTGGCAGATGAACACTAAGAATGTTGATGAGACAAAGGCGACCGGCGGCGGCGAAGCAATTCATATGATAAGTCTTGGTTGCGTTGGACATGTATTTCTGTTGAATGAGAAACGCGTTGGACGGAAGAAAGAGGGAAATGAACGCGTTGAGGTTGTTGGTAAAATCGCCATCCTGAATGCAAGAACCTGCGTCGGAGACAATTTCGTCCCAAGTATGCTTGGGATTGCCACCCAGGACTTCGCGAAGCTTATTATGTTTAGCATCATGCTTGATGTTGAGATTGTGCAGTCCAACGGCGTCGATGAAGTCGGCAATAACCCGAATGAGACGTTCGGCGTTGGTGGCGTCAGGGCAAAAGGTGGTGTCCTGCTTCTTGACGATCAATGTCAGAGGGGGCGGAGGCAGGGGGAGGGTCGTGCTGGCGCCGGGGGTGCCAGGGGTGGATGCAGCAGAAGGAGCACTGGTGATGAACCTGGTCACGCTAACGCTGTGAACCAGGCAAACGGTGGGGTAGTAATCCTCATAACGAATCAGGGGTTTAAAGAAAAAAGGAGCCTGCTTAGCAGCTTGAAGTTGAGCAACAGCAGACATGGTGAGTTAGATGTTACGTTTAGTTTTTAGATATTTTTATCGATTTAAAAAAAATTCAAAGCGATATTGCGATTGAATTCAATATGAACTACGCTGTGTATGCGCCAAGGACTTTGACATTGGAGGGCACCATAACCTGCTGGGGAACTGGTTGTGGTTAGCGTTGCAAAAGTGGCATGCCTGGGGCCGGTCTTTCCGTGGAGTTTTACTCAGAGGCGCGTGCGTGTTTAATCCGTGTGGTATTAACTGGTCATTATTGCTTTACAAAGGGGAGGACTTCAAAACATACCAGTTTGTGGGAGAATATCCCGGTTGGAATCGATGGATAGATAGTCTAGGTTACACGAAGAAACACTACGGAAACTTATTGTGTGGCAACACTGGGTTCTCAACAGTAGTAGTATTACGAGTTAATTTACTACTCGTAGGGGGCGTTTTGTGGTGTTTTGTGGTGTTTTACGTTGCTGTGCTAATTTTTTCATTCCTCCTCCACAGCCTTCGCTGGCGCAACCTCCTCCTCCTCATCGTCGTCGTCGTCGTTCGTGGCCACGAGCTGGACGTGTGTAAACGTCCGGTCGAACCCCCCCGGCCACGGATTGTTGTTGCAGAGGTGCCAGTCCTCCCCGGTGCACACACCCGTGGAGAGCGCGACAATGGTGGTCCCATCCTTCCCGAACACCGGTTGGGGCCGCTCCCGCTTGGCAATCCGGGTTTGGACCACGGTTGTTCCATCACCACCACCACCACCACCACCGGCCCCGTCGTCGACCAACTCCTCCAGAACATCTCCGCGATAGGCCGGCGTCGGCGTCGTGTGCCAGGTCCGACCGTCGAGGGAAAAGGCGTGCCCCCCGGCCACTTTCAGGTCGAAATAGGGACCGGCGTGAAACAGGCAGTGCCAGTGCCCCCGCGCGTCGAGGTACACAAAGGGGTCTTCTCCTCCACCACCACCACCGCAGCCCCATTGCAGGCCTTCCTCCGGATCGTCCCAGCGCGTGTAGGTTCCCTCCCAGTGATCGGCCCGAAACATTCCCCCCCCGACGAGCCACAAGAGGACGGTTCCGTTCGCAAACGCCAGCCCCGTGGGAGTGTACTGGTGGGGGGTTACTGCGTCTGCGTCTGCGTCTGCGTTCAGCTGCTTTATCGGCAGGAGTTTTGGAACCCACGGCCCGTCGGGAGATCCGCTCGGCGAAACGAGGACGGTAACGTTGTGGTACCTCCCCAGCGGGTTGCGCGCCCTGGGATCCGGGGGATCCAGCGGCGGCCACTTGGTATTTTTGTTGCTGTTGTTGTTGCAGGGATGCCCCCGGTGGATCCCGCACGGACTCGTTCCGTTGGAACAACACCCGGTCGGTCCGCAGTTCTGGGGCGGTGAGGGCATTCCGCTTCCGAACGGGCCGCGTCCGTATCCGGCCGAGAGCAGCATCAGGACATCCACATCCACATCCACATCCACATCCACATCCACATCCACATCCACATCAACACCAGCGGTGCGATGGCTGTTGTATTGGGCGTGCGTCTGTGTGCCCGCATCCGCATCCGCATCCGCATCCGTGTGGTCCGTGGGAACAGGCACCGATACTAGCTGCGGGTTGTGGCTCCAGACCCCCAGGACCTCGTCGCGAAATTCATAGGGTCCGTCGAGTGTCTTTGAAGTGGCGTGGACGATCCGGGAATTGGTCTGCCAGGACGTCAAACCGCAGTGATTCACGAGTTCGGCCGGGTACATATGGTACAAACCATTCTTGTGTCCGTCCTCGTCGTCGTTCTTGCTGTCTCTCTTGCTGTCTCTCTCGTTCTCGTTCTCGTTCTCGTCATCACTCGCTTTTTTATTAGTAGAGGACGCGTGTGACGAGTAATCGTAGTAGTACACACTCCCCCCCCACGAGCTCTTCCCGGGAGGACGGTACCCGCTCTTTGACGACGTCGGGAGCAAGCGCAGCACGCTGCAATTCGGGGTTGCGGACCAGGCCACGTCGCAGTCGCAGGTTCCGAAAGTCAAAGCCGAAGTCGGAGTCGGAGTCAAAGAACTACTACTCCTCGAGTTGTTGTTGAAACGGCAGACACCGTTGAGGTTGCAGCCGAGATCGGAGGTGCAGGTGTAGGTCCCACCACCGGGAGGAGGAGCCGATGCCGCCGATGCCGCGCCCGACAGTCGCGGGGTTCCGCCGGAGAATTTTGACCGCGAAAAGTGCCACCACCACCATCGACGCCGTGGCGGCGAGAGAGAGTGCGATCCTTCGAAGAATCAATCGCGTCATGGGATGGATCGTAATCGCAATCGCAATCGTAATCAGAATCGTAATCAGAATCGTAATAGGAATGGCAATGGCAATGACAATGGCAATGCACTGTTGTAAATTGGAAGGTGACAATGTGGACTTTTTTGAATTCGAATTCGGATTGGAATCATTATTACTATTATTACTATTACTATTATTATTATTTGTTGGGCAGCAACATCAGTTACCGGAAATGGATAGAGGACGATGCACGAGCGCTATGTTGGTTCCGGATTGCCATGGTGCGATAGCTTATGCTCCGATGGTCTGGGGGTGTTCCACAGTTGCTGTAGTAATCTTAAGATTACCAGTAGATTGCTCGTCGTTCTTGTTTCCCGCTTATTTCACATCGAGATACTCGTATCAAAGAAAAGGAGAAGATCGCCATAAGTACGTACCGGTACTCGTACTCGTACCGTACTTGCTGGGTATTGACCGTATCCGCACTCTTAAAAACAAAAACTGTCACCATTCGAGACCGAAAAGTTGACCCAATCACGAATTGACAATAATGGAAGCAGGAATACAATGCTGCTGGCACCCGGTAACGGTATTATCATCATCTTCCTGCTGGTGGTCCAACAATAGTACCTATTCTGTAGTAGTATCTATCACAACATGATAATGTCTAGTATCATAATATTATTATATCTATCACATATTCATTATATTTTATCACATATCTATCAGCATCAAAGCCAGATAGTAGTAGTAGTAGTAGGATAGGAGGATCAACGGTAGTACTACTAGTACTACTAGTACTATGCGACGTTAGCAACAACAAGGTCCTTTGCCGCCGAGTGGAGGTCCTCGTCACGTGATGATGTCCTCGTCATAAAATCATCTGCTCTTCTTCTTCCTCTATTCTATTCTATTCTATTCTATCAGCATCAACAACAGACAGGACGTCGTATGGGACGTTAGCAACAAGCGGTCCTTCGCCTTCGCCCAGGTGTAATTTGTCATATTATTATGATCATCTGGTCTTATCTTATTATTTATTTATTTTATCAGAGCACCATGTCATACTAGTAATAGTATGACCCTTCGATCATGATGAGCTCCTGACATTCTCTATAGAACGGTTTTTCTCGAAAACAAACACGAGAGGGTTCCTCTCCATATGACGCAATGTGTTATCGGCTATAATTATTTGTATATTTTGTTGTGCCTGCTGAGTTTGTATTATTGATATATATTTACATGAGTTGTTCTGATGATTTGTATGTATTTGTAGTATTTGTATTTGTACTTGTAATATTTGTGTATTCGTATGTGTATCATGTGTATGTGTTCTATCCTACCACAACGGACTGATAAACGGTTGTTTGGAGTCTCGCGGCGGTTGTTGTGTGTGTGTCGGAAGTGACGAGAACGAGCGGTGGTGGTTGTATGCATTCTGTTCGAACCCTTGCTTAAAAGTAGCCTTGCCTTGCCTTGCCTTGCTCATCCCGATTTTGTGTGTCGATTGGGTTGTTCTTGGACTATCTTCGCTGCTCGGGTTGGTTAGTTAGTTCGTTGGTTCGTTAGTTCGTTGGTTGGTTCGTTAGTTCGTTGGTCGGTTGGTTGGTGTTGTATTGTTGTATTTATTTATTATTAGCAGTGGGAAGCAACAAGTTACTAGTAGTTACAGCTGCTTCGCGATTCGTTGCCGCACGCGTTGTGACGCGTGTGTGATGTCCCCCACGCACCGTCCCTTGCCTGTTGTCGGGCAATACAGTATCGTGTCGCGTGTCGTGTGTCGTGTCGTCCCGGGCAACTCAACTCAGCTCAACTCAACTCAGCTCAACTCAACTCAGCTCAGCACGTTAGCTCAACGGAGACCGGCAGCATTCGATAGCGCGGACGCGAATGCAAATGCGAGCTCGGTACGAACGAGTCGCAGCAGAAACCGTCGGCGTCGGTAGTAGTAGTAGCTGTTGTTGTTGTTGTTGTTGCTGCTGTTGCTGTTGCTGTTGCAGTTGCAGTTGCAGTTGCGAGGGGTTCCCACAACAACAGCTGCTGCTGCTGCTGCTGCTGCGAGAGTCGGCGAGTGTTATTGGCGCGAAAGGCGGGAGTTGTTGTCATTCGGTTTGGCTGTTGTTGGTGTTGGTGTTGGTGTTGGTGTTGATGCCTGGCTCGGTGGAAGAGGCGATCCCGAAGGCAGAGCTGGATCTCGGGAGTGGCGGATGATGTCGTTGTCGCGGCGGGAGTATACATCATGTTCATCTCTGTAAGTTCTTGTCGAATTCAATTTCCAATTCCAATCCGGCGTATTATATTCTGTGGGGGTGGCGGTGAGCGTGAGCGTGAGCGTGAGCGTGAGCGTGAGCGGAGTTAGTTGGGGATGATACGGCACAATGTGTTCACTCGTTGGAAATTTGTGGGATGAAATGTTCTGTTCTGTTCTACGGTAGAGTGTCAAGTGGTTTGTGTGAACATTATTATTATTATTATTTTGTGTGCTACAATAGTTCGTACTCGTGCTAGAGTTTGGCACGATGCTAGTAGCTAGTTTCCACAAGAAGTTTGGACTGTTTTACAACATCATCATAGAAGTAATACGGTACGGTAATTACGAGCACATTCCCGTCAAGAAACAACCACGACCACATCAAAATATATTTTTTATCATTACCGTACCTACGCACGAGCCGGTATTACGAACAAAGTAATCTTAATTCGTGTTAAGAATAATGCATACAATACCGATACGTAATTACGAGTACTCGTACCGTACAATACTCGTGCAACAACATAATCTTACTTCAACAATGCATAGCAGTGTTCGGGGAAGGGCCATTCACTAAAGGTTCTTTTGGTGGACTAACCCGCGGTGAAAACAATATCGGTTGATAGTCACAACAGTAGCCTAACGGACCGTAGTATTCGTGACTCCTCGCCACTGATATACCGTACATATTATCGCACGACTATCGTCAAGGTTGCCCGCGCTGCGAAATTGATGTAGCGAACCGAATGTAAGGAATGGTAGTGCCACGTGGAACGTACGACGTACGAACCAAAGAACACCCTTGAGTATCAAGATCTCACTGTATCACCAACGTAGGTACGAACGCTACTACGATCACCCCTCACCGAATACAGCAATTCCACTGTAAGCAGCAAAAATTACAGGGAAAGCACAAACAAGCCGGTAAAGGATTCCTCCAGCAAAAACCAAGCCTACAGCTCACTCTTTTGCTCCTAAAACGATTAGTAGTAGAATAAAAAGGCTTATACGTCCAGGTCCACTAGTCTTCCCTATTGTACCCGTACAAGCCTACCTTGGTCCGATAGTCACCTATCGCGACGCGTCGTTTCTCCCAACGTGAGGACGATCCCACCAGAGAGGCCCAACGCGTCTCTCTAATCTCATCGTCGATCTCTCACCAGAGAGGCCCCAACGCGTCTCTCTAATCTCATCGACGTAGGTAGACGCCTACATCGACGATTCCTTCTTGTACAAGTACAAGCCCGGTCCGATAGTTATCTATCGCAACGCGTCAGTTTTTCGCCCTACGGGAGGATCCTCCACCAGAGAAGCCCAACGCGTCTCTCTAATCCGACCGACTTGTAGGTAAACGCTTACACTGCCGACTTCCGGCCAGGAATCCGGCTCGACCTTTAGCTACACGACAATGAACTACATGGAGTTCTTCCTAGGGGAAGGGCCCTTTGGAGAAGCGCCTGCGAGGCATGACATCTACCAAGCCATCTACACCCTGTTCAATGAAGCTGATGGGGAACGGCTTCTCCCCCTCCTCCTGGATATTTTCAATGCACAAGCTATTGGCGGCTTGGGCATCTTCCAAGAAGATGCAGCAGGGGTGGACCGCCTCCGGGTCATCCATGGCCTCCGACGCTATCCAGGAACCATCACCCAGCCATCCGCCAACAGGGGGCGAGCCTTTGGATACATTGATGATGTGGAAGGACAAGAGGTGGAGCTGGTGCGAGTGGACTCAGCCCTGCTGTCAAGAGCAGCAGCAAGCCGGGTGTACCTTCTAGCTCACCATGCAGCCAATTTAGCCCAACACCCCGAGAGAGATTACATCCCGGCCATTCCTGAAGGGACTGCCCACACCGAAATGCTCCAGGCTCACAAGGTGTGTTTCCTACCCTTCGAATTCATCCCACTGGTGTTGTGCAGGGGCCTCACCCCGAAGCAGGCCTTCCAAGTTCTCCAACCCCACATCCACCAGCAAGGGTTGGAGGACATCTGCAAACCCTTATTAGATACACTCCGGGCTGTGGGGACACAACCTACCACTCTTCTGGGCGCCATCCGGCTCCTAGAACCCGGACCTGCCTTCAGAGCGGAAGCCAACCTTCGCGCCTACATGAAGAAGAATGTCCTCCTCAGAGACCTCCCAGGCCTAGCAGGCCCGGCGCCGGCAGACCCTTCCCTCACCGCAGCCTTCTCAGCGCTCACTGACCAGCAACTAAAACTGAGTGAGTCTCTAGACCAAAGACGACAAGAATCCTCTAAGCTGCACTCTGTAAGAGAAGTGTGGGGGAACCTGTACACTGAAAGGCTCCTACTCCTCTGTGGGAAAACAACCGAATCCGATCTTCCCCCCATCTACACAGCCTGGGCCAAGAAGAGCAAGCATGAAAAGACCCACATGGTCCTCCAAAGTCAAGTGGCCACAGATGCCTACAATCTTGGCATCCAAGCGCCACTCATCACCACAGCCGTACTCAAAAGGTTCCAAGATTGCAACTTCTATGGGACTGACCCATTTGATGTAGCAGACGGCAAACTCCCCCTAGCCTTCACCCCCCCAGGAGGATCAGCGGCTACCCTCAAGCGCGAGCATGAAGCGGCCGCTAATGTAGCAGCATATGACACCATGATCTCCACCCATGGCAACTCCCTCTCCCTCAAGGACTCTCTAGATTTGCAAAAGACCAAAGCCTACATCCCCCTGGATTGGACAGAGGCTACCACTCAGCTGAAAAGCTACTTAGCGGTACTAGCCACCATTCTAGGCGCCACACATAATGTAGTGAAAGCTTACCAACGCGGTCTCTCCAGGTTAGAGTGGCAACAAATGCCCCTCAGAAGGGCCATAGCAGATGAACTAGGCGACCGGATCACTCCTGCAATTGTGGTGTACTACTTCCAGGTCCGCATTCGAGGTTGGCTAGAAGAACAATGGGAAGCAGACACCACCCTCCCTTCCCCAGACTTTGGGGAAGACATCCACAGGTTCAGAATGACCCAGAACCTCAACTGGCTCCCAAATGTGTCCAACGTCGATGCATTGCGAGCCCTCCAGCAACCTAGCACACCGATCGCCCCTCCAAGCGCCCCTCCCGCTCAATCGGGAGGCGCCCCTCCCTCTCAAGGAGGGAGAGGCAACAATCCGCGCCAAGACCAGCTGCACAACCCCACCAGAGACTCCCGATTCTCCGATCCCTCCGATCCCATCAGCGCCAGAATCACAAAGAACACCATGAGGTCTGTCATCGCAGCCATGAAAACCAAAGGCAAAACCCCTGTCAAACGCCCCGATGGCCGGGAACGCTGCCATTCCTGGCACATCCGGGGCAACTGCTTCACTGGATGCAGACACCTCTATGACCACTCCCCCATCACATCCAGGGAGCAAGACCAGCTCTGGGAGTGGTGCCAAGAGGCATATGCAGCCTGATTCGCCGGCAAGCGCCACCACATCCAAGGCGCCGCGCCCCCTCTCAAGCTCATTGCCACAGGGGACTTCACCACACCCCATCCCAATACCCACCCTTCCACACGCCACACTACGCAACGCCTTCCCTTCCGCTTCCTTCCCTTACCCCAATCCATCCCCCCCCGACGCGTCCCTCTCGCTTCACCGCACTCGGCGCCGCCCTCGGCAGCTTCTCCACACTCCGAAACCCCCCTCCCATCTGACTTAGGTAAGCCACACCCTCGCGTTGTTGTTTCTGACCCCCCCACCCCGTCTTGCAGCGCGCTCGGCGCTCCACCCCTCAGCCCACCCAGCTCCGCGCCCCCACCCAGCTCCTTTGCCGCGGCCTCCACTCCTCCCACGCCCATACCCCAACGCCGGTCTGAGGCCTCCTCTCCTCCCACGCCCATACCCCAACGCCGGTCTGGGTCCCCGCCCACACCCCAACGCCGGTATGGGCCATCCTCCTCCATCCAGCACTTCCAAGCTGGGCCCCAGCCCGACGCTGGGGCGCCCATCCCCCACACGGGGTCCTCCTCGGGGTCACCTCCCAGTAACCCCATTGACCGGCTGGACGTGCCCATCGCCAAAGCCGGTCTAGGTCCCCGCCCATACACCAACGCCGGTCTGCGCCATCCCCCTCCATCCAGCACCCCCACGCTGGGCCCCAGCACGACGCTGGGGCGCCCATCCCCCACAAGTCCTCCTCGGGGTCCTCCTCCCCCCTGCCCACCTCCCACTTACCCCATTGACCGGCTGGACGTGCACATCGCCAAAGCCATCCACGCCTACACCAACAGCACTAGCTGGGGGGACTTCATCCGGACCATCCGGGGAAACGGTGACATCCACCCAGATGTAGGTGCTATCCCCCATCCAGCCGGTCCCCTCCTCGCCCACTTTGGGCGTGAGGGAACCCCGGCCTCCATGCATGACCCCCCTTGGACCACTGCCCGAATAGCTGCGGCCCTAGCCAGGGGCCCCCACCAATCCTCCCGGCAAGGCATCGACTTCCTTCGCGAAGAATATGCCGACATGATGGACAAACAACAATGGACTGTCCTCCCCGCCAGTCTCATCCAAGACCTTCCACACCTCCGGCTAAGTCCACTAGGGCTAGTCCCCCAGCGAGACCGGCGCCCCCGCATGATCTCCGATTACACCTACTCTGAAGTTAACCAAGACACCATCCCTCTAGCCCCAGCAGAAGCCATGCAATTTGGCCACACACTTCCCCGGCTACTCACCACGCTTCACCGCGCCAACGACAGGTTCGGTCCAGTGTACATGTCCAAGATAGACCTCGCTGATGGATTCTACCGGGTCCAGTTGAACCCCGACGACACCATGAAGCTCGGAGTGCTGTTCCCTTCCAGAAAGGGCCAACCCCCTCTCATTGGAATCCCCCTCACCAACCCAATGGGGTGGACATCCAGCCCTCCCAATTTCTGTGCATTCACTGAAACTATTGCAGACCTGGCCAATGCCACCCTCTCCACGGGGCTGGCAGCGGCCAGGCTCACCCCCCATTGACTCGATCTCCCTTCTGAAGCCCTATCTCACAGTGCCCTCCCCATTGCAATCCCACCGGATCCCCCTCCCGAGGCCACCCAACGCACCCCCCATAGCACCACCCCCAGCAAGCAGCCTGTGCGCTACTGGGATGTCTATGTGGATGACTTCTGTGGCCTTGCGCAAGGCAACCAATGGACCCGACGAGCCATCAAGAGGGTGCTCTTCCAGTCTCTAGACAAAGTCTTCCGGCCCCTGGAGGCCTCTGACACCCCCTTCAGACAGGAACCAGCCTCCCTCAAGAAAATGCGCCAAGGGGACGCCAGGTGGACCACAAAGAAAGTCATCCTTGGCTGGCTCATTGATTCCATCAACAAAACCATCAGCCTCCCTCCCCATCGCGTTACACGGCTACAGGAGATCTTGCACTCCATCACCCCCCACCAGCGCCATGTCCCCACCCAACAGTGGCACCAACTGCTGGGTGAACTACGTTCCATGGCTATTGCCATTCCTGGCTCCATGGGACTCTTCTCCATCCTCCAAGAAGCCTTCCGACACCAAGATCCCGGCCGGCAGCGCATCCGGCTCACCAAACGAGTACACCGCTTCATTCAGGACTTCCAATGGCTAGCCACAAGTCTATCCACCAGACCAACGTCTATTGCTGAATTGGTGCCAGACACCTTCCCCGCCACCTTGGGCGCCTGTGATGCCTCTGGAGATGGTATGGGGGGCATTCATTTTGTTCCACGCCCTGATGGAAAAATTCAACCCCTCCTGTGGAGACATGCCTTCCCACAGTGGGTCTCCTCCCAGTTAGTCACCTTTGACAACCCCAACGGCACCATCACCAACAGTGACCTGGAGCTCGCTGGTTCCATTGCACACAATGACATCCTTGCCCATGCTGCCTGTGTCCAATACAGAACCACCCACAACTGCTATGACAACACAGCGACTGTCTACTGGCAAAGGAAAGGCGCCACCACTACTACTGGGCCTGCAGCCTACCTCCTTTGAATTCAGTCCCTTCACCAGCGCCTCCACCAATATGTCCCTCTCCGGGATTACATCCCGGGCCCTGTGAATCAACTCGCTGATTTGCTCTCCCGCTCACCCCTCTCTGACGCTGCCTTGCTCCTTCATTTCAACACCACCTACCCACAGGAATTGCCCTGGATCTTATGTCCCCTGAAACCTGCCATGCATTCTGCTCTGACCTTAGCTCTATCCAGACGACCATGCGAGCTTCAGTCACTGAACTCTATGCCAAGCGCAAAGATGCCCATTGGAATCAATGGGTTCACTTCTGTGTGTCTCAAGGCTTTGAACCAACCCTCCAATCTGTTAGAGACCCCATCCCAATCCTCCAAGTCTTTGCCCAGCGCCTCCATGACGGCAGGCTTTCCTGTAGCCGCAAGCCCATCCGATCTCGCACAGTATCGGACACCCTCAGGTCAGTGGGCCAGACGCTGGCCCGCATGGGGACCAAAGACCCCAGAACCAACTCAACTGGCAGTCTTGACTTCAGGCTAACTGCCCAGTTCAAAGCCTATGCCAAATTGGACCCCGCCCCTTGCAGGGTCAAACCAGTCCCAATCACCCTTGTCATGCATGCCCTTCGCTTTGCATATCATGACTACCCTTCCCCAGCCAGGCAGGCCATTGCTAACATGATCTGCATAGCCTTCTTCTTTTGCCTCCGACCTGGTGAGTACACTGGTACTACCAGGGATGATCAAGCCTTCCACCTCAAGGAGGTCTCCTTCTACCTAGGCTCCAAAATAGTCCACCATGACGGTCCTGCGCATGAGCTCCTTGCTGCTACCTCTGTTACCCTCACCTTCACTACACAGAAGAATGGCGACAAAGGTGAAGTAATAGCTCATGCCCGAAGTGGGGACTCCCTCTGCTGCCCTGTGGCAGCGTGCGCTCGCCAGATACTCCATCTCAAGCGCTGCTGCACTAGCACCCACCCCTTCAGCCCATCCCTCAAGCTGGCCAGTTACTTTGACAATGGGGCTCTCACCCTAGTTCGAGCAGCATCGGTCACAGCCTCCATGAGAGTCTATGCCCAGACCCTCTACCATACCACTGGCATCTCCCCTGCAGCTATCTCTGCCCGGTCCCTTCGCGCAGGAGGCGCTATGGCCTTGCTCCAGGGCAAGTGTGATTCTAATGTCATCAAGCTCCTCGCGAGATGGCACAGTGACTGCATGATGAGGTACTTGCATCAACAGTCCCTCCCCATCTTCAAGAACCTTGCCTCTGTAATGTTCAACAACGGAACATACTCCTTCCTGCCTGAGGAATGGGTGCCGGCCTCGGCACCCACTCCCCCTGGCAGCTCTCTCTGATCCCCCTGGGGAATCTTCCTCTCTGAATCCTCCCTGATGATTCTCCCACCCTCGCTGGCCATCCATGTCCCCTCCAGGTTCATCCTCCGCCAGCTCCCACCCAGTGGCCTATGGCCCAATGGCAGAAAAGGCTTAACAGCCAAAGCTGTGCGCCGGTGTGTGGGCAAAGCAACTTGGGACCGGACCAGCCTGCAAAAACTAGCCACAGGCTGGCACTTCCCGGACCCCCCTCTAGCATTGCTTAACCCACCAACACACATATGAACTATAAACACCGCACAGCCAGTACTACAAGTAGGTAGGCTACTGAGGCTATCACAAACGTATGTGAGTGATAGTTGATGTAGCGAACCGAATGTAAGGAATGGTAGTTCCACGTGGAACGTACGACGTACGAACCAAAGAACACCCTTGAGTATCAAGATCTCACTGTATCACCAACGTAGGTACGAACGCTACTACGATCACCCCTCACCGAATACAGCAATTCCACTGTAAGCAGCAAAAATTACAGGGAAAGCACAAACAAGCCGGTAAAGGATTCCTCCAGCAAAAACCAAGCCTACAGCTCACTCTTTTGCTCCTAAAACGATTAGTAGTAGAATAAAAAGGCCCACCACGCCCGCCCGCAGAAAAGGCTTAACAGCCAAAGCTGTGCGCCGGTGTGTGGGCAAAGCAACTTGGGACCGGACCAGCCTGCAAAAACTAGCCACAGGCTGGCACTTCCCGGACCCCCCTCTAGCATTGCTTAACCCACCAACACACATATGAACTATAAACACCGCACAGCCAGTACTACAAGTAGGTAGGCTACTGAGGCTATCACAAACGTATGTGAGTGATAGTCCTTCGATCATTCCAAAGGGCTTATGTTTTCATACGAAGGAATCACGACCAAGCACGACCAGAGTCTTTCGAGATGAGCCAATCAGCCAGCCAGCCAGCCAGCCAGCCACACTTCAACAACACAAAGAAGATTCAAGAAGAACATTAAACTCAATCTCGTTAGTACCGTACCGGTACTACAGTTCCTGCATGCCATGCCATGCCATGCCATGCCGTGCCGTGCCATGCCATGCTGCCATCATCCACTTTTGCACTACTTGTGGTCAGAGGTTCTCATAATGGCTGGAAGAACCACGACTGACACCTTAACTCTATTAGTAAGTAGTAGCTAGGACTGACCCCTGCCTACAAAAACAGGGGTGGTATTCCCGGTTATGTATATTTCCGGGCGGGTACACATCGACATATACTTACGTACCTACGTACCACCTGCGTTCACGGGATTTAGTAATTCAATACCAATGTGTTAGAATTTCTACGCAACGTTCCTGGTCCTGCTGGTGGTGGAATAGTAGTAGTATTGTCTTCTGACGCTGCTGTTGTTGTGTCTGGGACTTCATCTCCTGGTGGAATAGTATTTATTGTCTTCTGCAGCTGGTGCGGTTGTTGCGGTTGCGGCTGCACCACCAGCGACTTCATCTGCCGGTGAATTAGACATCATACTTCTCAAATTACTTCTCGTCGTTGGCACCATTGTTCGATTGATAATTTTGAGAACAACAACAAAATAAAATTGTGTGAAAGCAATCTAATAAGTTGCTACAATTTGATAACAACAATAACTTGTCGCATAACAAATCAGAGAACACAACAACCAAACATGACATAGCAAGACATTCCGAAATGATTAAACGAAAAACATATTGAACAAAACTTCAAACCACAACAACGCCTCTAACAACAAACAAACATCATGCAACAACAATGTACAAATATTTTGAGATTTTCTGTCAACTTTAATGGCAAATAATTACTAGTAGTAGTATAACAACCTGCAACGCCCTTCCAAAAGAAAACTTAAAAACTTACCGAAACAAACCATAACAATATGAAACATCGATCCTCAATTTTGAGATACGGTGCTCTAAGTAGAGATTTTCCAAACACTTCTTTAACACCCAGTAACATTCATTTTGAGATTTCAAATTTAAACATGGTTCAAACACAGAACCTGCAACGCTGTTCTGCTGGTAATATTTCTGAAACGCCGTTCCATGATTCTTGTTGACATGAATTGTACAAAAAAAGGTTTCACCCCTCCAGCATAAGTTATTGTTACTCTGATACCTACATTACTACTAGTATCATAATACACCCGGACACACAAGGTATTACTATGCTTGGGCTAAGACTACTACTATCAGTGGAACATACCATTCCTGGGGTAGGGTACACTATAATATTAGACACCGCGCCAGGATTTTGGTCCGTGCCAGGATTTTCTGGAAACCGCATTCCAGATTGTCAGGGCACGCGCAGAAAAACGATGGGCAGGCGGCAGTACCACCACAACCCCACACAAAAGTGAAACAATACTACAAAAATAAGTAATGATACTGAAATCCTCAGCAGGATGCAGTAAGTCAGGCACTTACAACTACTAATAATGTTAGCACGGTAGTAGTACAACACCAGTGTGAATGAAAAGTAAAATCAGCATACTCCAAAGAAACAATTCAACTCCCATAAAACTAGCGCGCCAAATACACGAAAACGAACAGTTGGTAAGTTCCTATTTCCGATTCAACAAAAAAATAATGGTGGAACATGTTTGCACACCGACAATTCAGGGTACAGCAATTGATACACAGAGAACAAACAGCCCAGCGAGCAGTGTATCAGGTAGTAGTAGTGAGACACAAAACACGAATGATAGCATAACAGATACAACCAGCAATAGCAACACCACGTCCGATAACTATCACGCGACCCTTTTTTTTTTGTCGCAAGGTACTGTCGCAACCCCTTTTTGTGTGTAATTTTAACACGAGTCCCCCTTGCGATTCACTAGGCCAGTATCAAGGTACGTTTTCTAACTCTCAATATGTGGGTCGCGTTTATTTTTTTTCCCTGGGTCATGAATAATTACTATTAATTTTTAATAAAACTTACCCGTACGATCGCGAATCACATTTACTAAAATTAAATACCCAAGGTCATAACTCACAACCAACCCCCCCCTATGATTCGGTTGCTTTGTATCATGCTCATTTTTCTCACTCTCAATCCCTGGGTCGCGATTATTTTTTTCCTAGGGTCATGAATATTGATTCTTAATTTTTAATATCACCTACCCGTACCTTCGCGAATCACATTTACAAAAATGAATTTTGCAATGTCATGACTCACAACCAGTAAAATTTAACATTAGTGCTCGCGACACGCAACCCTTAAAATGTATCTCCATTGCTCGCTACCCACTACCCTTATAATTTAATATTTGTGCTCGCAACAAACAACCCTTGAAATTTACTATCATCGCTTGCGACTACCTACCACTACAGTTGAATTATTCGTGTAAAGAATTTGCCTAGTAGTATCGTATGCAAAATATGTATGATATGTACGAGTACTTCTTTCTGTACAATTTAATCGTATTTGTCACACAATGTACTATTTGCAATCATGGTATGCAACATATGTAAGATATGTACCTTTCACCCCACTAATCTCTTTCCTCGAATATTTACCCGTGTCATCGGTGTGAACGAACCCTCATCAAATTAGTGAATGGACTGATACAATGAACAGTATCGGTTCTGAAAACAAGGCCTAAACTTCCTCCATTTCGTCAAGCAATTGCCTCCATGCCGGATCAATATAGTTTTCATCCTCACTTTCCTCTTCAGCAAGACTACTGGCAACAGTGCTACCATTAATCGATACAGTACTGGTAGGATTGCTTTCTGAGTAGAATCTTTGTAGTATCATTTTCTCCAAATTTATACCAGTTTCCAGATTTTCTCTTAACGTTTGTATCTTCTTGCACAATTTAGCGAACACTTTCCGTCCTTCTTTGTCCCATCCATTTGCACTTCCACTTTTTGAATCGCAATATTTTTTTTCATGTATTTTGTTTTTTTTGTGTCGTGTATGTTCCATCAAGTTTCATTTCCTTTTGTTTTTCCCAATTGCTGTACTCGTTGTCAATTATCATTAGGGCAAAAGCCTCATCCGTAACACTAAAGATGGTACTAATAAGATCCTTTGTCTTCCTCAACCTAAAGTTAGTCTTTCCCGGATTAATGGCAGACAGGATTCTTGTCACAAAATAATAAAATTCTTCATTTGCCGCATTTCCGTATTGCCGGTACTCTTTTGCCAGAATTTCCATCGAGTCCGTATTTAGAGCTACAGTACCAGGGAATGATGCCAGCACTTTTGCCATTTCACTATCAACTGCGGTGATGTCATCAAATGGCAGTATGATATCATAGTATGGTTGGGTTAGTTGTATGTCGGTCGTAGGCACATATTGAAGAACGTCGAAAGTACCATAATTTCCAGATGATTCAACAATTACGCCGTCACTTCCCAAACCAATTTTTTCTAGCCAATGTTTGATTATTGTGTCTCAACTTTGCCAGGGCTTTTGGTACTGCATTATCAAAGTAGGCACAGAATTTCTTAATGGGTATATCTTTTGGAACGGATATTACACACTCATCGATTCCTTGCACGATTATTTTATTGGAGAGTGTGTTTGTTGTCATAAATTTCAGGCCACCGTACCATTTCTTCTTCACATATGCCCTCACCTGTCCTTCAATTGTATCTTTACATGTTTTCAATAGTTTCATAGTTTCCATTTCCATACTATGTCTAGTTCCACAACTCAATGTACTCACTTTATCAACGCTATCGCCGCCCCGCACTGTTTTCAATGGTACCGTGTTGGTAGTTTTTGCAGCATTCTCTTTAGAATTCTCTCCCTTCTTACCTTTGCTCCACGTTTTCATGAAATCCTGTACTAGATCCGGATCCTCATTCGCTATTTCTGTTAATTTTTTTCGTTCTCGTTTTTCTTTTTCTGTCGTCCGCCCTCCGTAGTTTTTTGTTTTTTTTTCTCTTTGGTATTTTCTCTAGTATCCTTATTCTTTTTGGAGCTCCCATCATTGTCTTCACTAACCGAACTCGAATCAGTGTCACTGTCAGTGTCACTTTCACTGTCACTGTCGCTGCTGTCCATGATGCTAATGTTTTCCGCTTTCCTTTTTAGTTGTTTTTCTCTTTCCTTCGTGGTGGTGCTTTTTTGTGTTGCTGCAATGTTTGTGATTTTTGGTATTATCTCTAGTGTCTCCATCCCTGACTGCGTTTGCCATATCTGCTATTTTCTTTTCTTGGAGACGTGTTATTTTTGCCTTGGGTAGGTTGGACCATTTTTGTTTCGTCATCTTGTATTTCAAATTTTTCAATTGTTGGAGTTTTTGGCAATTTTGTGAATTTTTATGCTGCCTTGTTTTGGCATCGATTGTACGAATTCAGCAATTTGCAATACATTTGTCTTTGTCTAAGCAGGCTTGTGAGCGCGGGCCAACCAAAAAGGACAGTCTGCCTAGCCGCGCCATTTTTTTTCTTCCGTACAGTCGCTTCCTATTTCCAAACAAGTAGTACTAGTAACGGTACTAGATTGTACGATACCAATTTATTTTGATGTTCCCCATCCTACTACCGTATCACATCACTTCATATTGAAATCTGTAGAACCGAAAACAGGCACATTGTATGGAAAGGTGTTGTAGACAACAATTATCTGTTAGGGAAAATCCGCACAACGTATGCATTTTCGTTTTATGGTTAAGTTTCTGTAACGGCGTTCCTGATTGAGTTGTCTGGAACCTCAATTCTGACTTCTTCATTTGTAAGGAACCAGTTGCATTGATGAGCCTGTAATGGAAAATAAGCACGATTTTTGCAACGGCGTTTCCGTGTTGTGTGTCTGGAACTTTGTTGTAGCTAACAATTCACTGTTTTGCAAAATTTACAGAACGTCTTTATTAGCGTTTCAGGTTTAAATTTCTGGAACGGCGTTTCAGATTTAGTTTTCTGCAACGGCAATTCTGACTTTTTCATTTGTAACTAACGTTTTTCACAGTAGTTAATTTTTATATTTACGTATTTAACGAGGACAGGATTGTGCACGTATTCGTGGTAAGTAGGGGTAAGTTTTTCCATAGTAAAGCTTGTTACTAGCACTATTTCACACATCCCCACGCACCACAAGGAACGGGATAGTTATTGTATTCCTCTAAATCTTCCGGTGAATTCCAACGTTTTTCGTAAAGTTGTAGCCAGTGCACAATGTTTCTCTCCTTTCTATCCTCTTCCTCCCATTTCTCTTTGTTTGCAAATTGTTTGAGTTTTCTTTTTTTCTTCTTAGACTGCTTTTTCGCTTTGTTCATGAATGAATTCCAATTGTTTTTATTCTTGTTGTTTATCTTCGTTTCTTTGTTTCGTTCCTTTCCGTCCTCGGTTTCTTTGATGTACATTATACTGTTTTTTTCAATGATTGCCTCTTCAGTCATTGTGCGCCACTTGTTTAACCAAAGGGTTGTCAGACAGGGACGGTTACCCGGGTGAAAATGTTTGCATTGCTTTATGTGTTTTCTGGCTTCCGGCATCAGGTTACTCCATTTTTTTGGTGGAACTGTATGACCATTGAGTTCGAGCCTCTCTCGTTCTCCTGATTTTACTGGTCGTCCAATACCCACGTTGTTGTAGCACTGTATGTCCTCCGTTCCTTTCAATGCCGGATAACCGCATAAAATGTGTGCCACAATGATACCCAAAGCCCATATGTGGTCAACGGCATCAGTGTCGCCTTCCTTGTAGAAAGGAAATATGTCCTCAGTTACGTACTTCAAGCATTGTTCCCAAATTTCTAAAGCTTCTTCTTCATCAAAATGCCCTTTTGGGCTGTAGAGTCTATCTCTAAGGTCGTCTATCTTGTTGCATCCATTAAGTATTGTGAGTACCAAGTTGCCGTTTTCGGCACATAGTGCATCGAACCCAGTTTCAAAATGATATAAGAATGGATTATTCTCGTTGTTTTCGTCACCGTCATTTAGCTCAGTCATTCTTGCACAGTACTCCGCCGAATCCAAAAGATACCTAGGCTTCAATGGCTTCCTCTTGTACGCTGATTGTGTTGTTATGTTCTCCATTTTGCTCTTCGTTGTAATAATGATTTACGTTTGGCAAATACCGAGGTATTTTCGTTCAATTACTCTTTGTAAACTGTGAAGGAATAATTCTTACCGCACTTTAAGTGGTGTAAATTTCGTCATCTCGCAATGATTCGGTTATATTGAAGTAACTGTGTCTTGTGGTTCGACTCCCCCTTAGACCGGTCCATACGTAGTACTTCCCTCCTTACTATATGTTCCTACTACTAGTTCTATTTCTTTATTTTTGTATGAACAAGTAGTAACCTAAGAAATAAAGATTGCTTCTAAGTTTTTGTTGAGTGCAACAGTTTGTTAGTTTCTGTTGTTTTAAGGATGAATACTGTTCATTCTATGGATTGGTTAGAGTATGAAAGTATATTGCCAATTCTAAGGCTGATACTTTAGTCTTTATGAAAGTTTTAATAGTTTTGTTGTTCCCTGGTAATTTTTTGTCCAAAACCAGTAACCAAATGCACTAATTAGGTTGTGAAACACAAACCACCTTGACAGATAAGTCACTTCTGTTTCTTTCATTAATCATCTTATCCATTACACTAACATTATTCATTGTTCAATCACACAAAAAATCTGATTTTGGAACTTTTAATTGCAAATTAGTGTGTATTTTTCTTCCCAATCCAGTCACCAAATGCAATCATTAGGTGGTGATACCCAAATCACGACAGATAACTCCCTTCTGTTTCTTTCATGATTCATCTCACCCATAACAGGAACAATATTCATTGTTCAATCACACGAAATATTGGATTTTCTATTGTTTAATTGCAAATTACTGTGTATTTATCCTCCAAATCCAGTACACAAATGCACTTATTAGTAGGTGGTGACACAAAAACTATGAAAGATAACTCACTTCTGTTTCTTTCATGATTCATCTCACTCATAACAAGAACAATATTCATTGTTCAATCACACGAAATATGGTATTTTCTATTTTTTAATTGCAACTTAGTGTGTATTTTTCTTCCCAATCCAGTCACCAAATGCAATCATTAGGTGGTGATACCCAAATCATGACAGATAACTCACTTCTGTTTGTTTCATGCTGATTCATCTCACCCATAACAGGAACAATATTTATTGTTCAATCACACCAAATATGTGATTTTCTATTTTTTAATTGCAAATTACTGTGTATTTATACTCCAAATCCAGTACACAAATGCACTTATTAGGTGGTGACACACAAACTATGACAGATAACTCACTTCTGTTTCTTTCATGATTCATCTCTCCCATAACAGGAACAATATTCATGGACTAATCACACAAAATATCTGATTTTCTATTTTCTAATTGCAAATTAGTGTGTATTTTTCATCCAAATCCATGACCCAAATGCACTAATTAGATGGTGACACACAAACTATGACAGATAACTCACTTCTGTTTCTTTCATGATTCAACTTATCCATAACAGTAACAATATTCATGGACTAATCACACAAAATATCTGATTTTCTATTTTCTAGTTGCAAATTTGTGTGTATTTTTCCTCCAAATCCATGACCCAAATGCACTCATTAGATGATGACACATAAACTATGACAGATAACTCACTTCTGTTTCTTTCATATTTCATCTAACCCATAACAGGAACAATATTCATGGGCTAATCACACTAAATTTCAGATTTTGTATCTTCTAATAGCAAATAACTGTGCTTTTTTCCTCCAAATCCATTACCCAAATGCACTCATTACGTGGTGACACACAAACTTTGAAAGATAACTCACTTCTGTTTCTTTCATGATTCATGTCCCCCATAATAGGAACAATATTCGTGGTTGCATCCCATAAAATATTGGATTTTCTATTTTTTAATTGCAAAGTACTGTTTTTTTTCCCTACAAATCCAGTACCCAAATGCACTTATTAGTAGGTGGTGACACACAAACTATGACAGATAATAACTCACTTTTGTTTCCTGCATGATTCATTTCACCCATAACAGGAACAATATTCATGGACTAATCACAGTAAATGTCAGATTTTCTATTTTGTAATTGCAAATTACTATGAGATTGGAATTACTATGCATTGATGGTACTACTACTAATATTAGTACTACAAGTATTAGTAACAACCTTCTGAGAACTTTGAACTACTAACCACTATGAACATCCATGTA
This sequence comes from Pseudo-nitzschia multiseries, assembly GCA_037355745.1. Taxonomy (NCBI): domain Eukaryota; phylum Bacillariophyta; class Bacillariophyceae; order Bacillariales; family Bacillariaceae; genus Pseudo-nitzschia; species Pseudo-nitzschia multiseries. The sequence goes on from CM074786.1 coordinate 1,985,137, forward strand.
CTACTACTATGAATACAGTATTACTACAATAACATGTAGTAATAGGAGATTAATATGAAACAATTCAAATGATCCAGTACTGCGTGTTTTAGTACTACTCCACTAGTAGTAGTAGGTACTGTATTTTACTTTTGAATATTTCTTACGTACACAATAATGTTTTGGTTAATCTGAATCCAATGTGGAGAAGAAGAACTACTAGTAGTGACGACGTTGTAGTAATATGATAACTTCTTTCCCGCTTAGGCCCTCTTTGCTCTTGTGTTCTATGGTGGTGCGTGGCGAAGGATATGAACGTATACCCAATACAGCGTAGTTTCATTATTTGAATACATCCGACAACTTGGTGAAATGTGGTTTATCCGACCCCACACGGTCGTAAGGGAACCAGGTTGCGCGCTTCACTGTTGTACCATCCGGTAGTTTCTTGTGCACCATGTATCCAGGGTATTGAGGATAATGGTCCTTCTTCTTTGCTGCATAACTTTTCACAACACCAGTTCCAGGTGCTGGCAGACCCGTGATTGTCACCTCACTACCAATTGCGAATTTAGGATACGAGATCACCGGGTCAGGATCTGCAAACAACACCTTGACGTTTCCGGAGCGCTTCTGTCTTATTACGTTGGCTGGTTTTGGGCAAGGAACTTGCAGAAGGTATCCAAGATCTTCAACGTGGCCCATGTTTGGAGAAACCTTCCTCTCCTTGTACTTCAGCTCTCCATTGGATTCGTCTGATGCAGTCTTGTTTCGTTTTTTTGGTTTCCTGAGGAACGACTTCGTCTTCGATGCCGTTGATGCGTTCTCTTTAACTGCGTTTGGTTCTGTTGGAGGTACGTTACCGTTTACTACTTCTACGTCTTCTTCTTCTTCATCATCATTGTTTGTGTTACCTCCATCAATTGAGCTATCACTAGAGCTGTCGGTCGATTTGCCTTCCCAAGGAAATCAAAAGAATGATTCCGGTTCATGGATCTCTGTGTTAGTGAACACTATCCATCGTATGGAATACGTATCATTCTCTTCGATGAACTTCTCAAAGTTCTTCAAGTGTTTCTTCATGAAGTCCCACTTTGCGATGTCGGTAGCTCCGTAACTCTGACTCTTGGGTACCTTGATTTTTTCAAATAGTTTGATCAATGAGTCGCCATCCGATTGTAAAGTCTTTTCATCCTCTCGTTAAACAAAACTTACTTGCAACCTTGCTTCCCACAGGTGTTTTTTGTTATTGAAAACCGAACACAAAAGTTCCTTTGTCAAGGGGACGAACAATTGTCCCCCTTCAGGTAGATAATTGTAAGTTGTCAGAAACCGCAAAGACCTCCTCTCAAAAAACTTAGAACCTCCGAGTACTATTTCCGGTCGTGTGATGAAAATATCACTGAATACGAATCTCCTATGTTCCCAGAACAATCAATCGTCCACCGTGTACGTGCAGTTCTCATCAAAATTAAGGAACCTTGTGACGGATAAGCTGTAGTCCTCTTTTGCGATAGGGTAAGTATGTTGACTTTCCTTACCTCTCACAAGCTCAGGCGGACTTGGTTCTTCAAATTGAACAGATCGAGCACCGTCACTGGTGAAAATGAATAACCGATCTTTGCGGTGAGGTTCACCTTGATTAGAGTGCGACGACAAAGATCTTTGCTCTGCTTTCAACAAAAAGTCCAGAACCTCATGTGCATGGTCAACGGTAAAAGGAATTTCTTCTTCGTGGCCAAGTACAGCCTTCATTATTTCCTTTGAAACCATATCCCTACTAACCAAAACACGTGTACCGTCGTCATCACGTAACAAACGAGATGTTAGAACATAGTCGAGCAATTCATTGCAAACAAGATTCACCTCTTCTATTAATTTCCTTCTGAATCCGGTCCGTTGAAGGTCTGATTCAAAGGCTTCTGAAGAACAGCAAAACTGCGTTAGTGTGTTAGTAGACGAATGATTGTACTCTACGCGTAACAATTGTGTTTGGATACTTTCGGCAACGGATAATCGGACTACAGGCGAGACTATGGAAACGCCAGATCTCTTCTTGCTGTGACTTGTTCAGATTGCAGCGAGACAGACCTTAGTATGTAGATTACAACTAGTTGGTAGCAACTAGTGTGAATTTTGGGATATAAATCAGTTGAATGTTAAAAGTATGAGATAAAGTGAAATCTTGCCGAAATGCAAGATATCTCTTTTATTGAGATGAATACGTTGCAACTGCTGTTGCGTAGTTATGAGATTACTTGCTGATTATTTCCATACATGTATTGGTCGTTGACCATATATATCTGTATGCATATATATATACTGTGTGAGAATCACACGCCAACGGTTTTCTTCTCTTGTTCCGTTAGGAAGACTCCATGAATTGTTTATCATTAAGGTCAGGAATTGCTCCCGTAGCTTGTGTGATATTTTATGAAATCAGAGTTTGCTCACCAAAGAATGATGGCAATACTGTAAAACAGGGATTGCTCACCGTTGATGCGCGATGGGAATCGATGCACCGTGGGAATCGATATGCCATGGGAATCGATTACTTAGATTGATACGGGACTCATGGATTCATACGAATAGGGTATCTACCATCTGGTAGCTTTGGTATTTCTGGTCACGAAAGGAATTTAATACTCCCCATGTCTCCTTGTGAAAGGTCATCACGCTCTACATGATGCTTCCATCGTCTTGGAGAAGGTCGCCGGTATTCCCACAAAAGTGGAAGATGGGCTTGAGCAGTGGATACACAACTGAGTGTCCCCAATGCTTGGTGAGAATATCTGCACAGTTATCCTTACCTGGGATGTGCATCATTAAAATGAAACCTCTTGCTATCATGCTCCGTACGTAGTGAAACGATAGAATGTTATGACGCTTATGCAACCTTGCATAAGGGAAGGTCGACGTTTGGATCATCTTTTCGTTGTCACCCCAAGAGTAGGAGATATCATGTACTCGTGATCCTAGGTATCGGAATGAGTGGCGTAGATCGACGATCTGTTTGATGCAAGTTCTTCCTGCAACAAATTCAGCTCCAAAGGTGGCTCTTTCTGTAGTAGACTGTTTCTTCAAGAACCACATCATGGGAGTCTTGTTCGTGAAATGAAGAATGACGGTTACAGCCTTACCACTAAGAATATCATGCATGAGGTTGGCGTCATAGAAATGTGTCAACACTACTGTCTTCCCAAGTGGTGCAGGAGCGTCGTCGGGTAGCTCTTCAGAATGCTCCCCATAGACCGTGTTGGACCAATCAATGGTGTCGGGTTTAGTCAGTATAAAATCTGGGGGTTCCACACGGAATCTGATTTTAAAATGTCTAAACTTGGAGATATACCCATAGATACGTTTGGCACGTTTGAGATGCCCATCTCGTGGTTGAGCTCTGAAACTCGAGAGTGTCATCACGGCTGTTTGTACATCGAAACGACCAATAGCGATGATCCATTGGAGTGAACCGATCATACTTTGGTATTTCTGTATACCAATTTCTTCAAGAAAGGCTGAGGAGTCCAATTCGGGATAATCGTTCTCTGCAATGGGTGATTGGAACCTAGTGTTAGGTTTGCATCCAAACATTTGTTCGTAAGACGCTTCCATCTTTTTGATGAACTTTATGGGATTCATACAGAGAACACCATGCGCGTCGCGCTCAAATCCGCAACCTAGGTGAAAGTTCATAGGTCCGGATCCCTTCAGTTTGAAGTTATATGGTGACAACTGCAATATCTTCAAGAAGGAATTGGGATCTGCCATGCAAAGACATAGGTCATCGACATATGTGCATATAAGTTCATATACACGTTCACCATGCTTGTTCGTACCAGGCTTGAGGAATATTTCCGGTTCTGCGCGGGATCTTTCGAAGCCGAGTTCGATGAGACAAGCCGCGAGTAAGTCTCCAAAACACTTGCCCAAGGATCTGAGGCCATATAGGGCTTTGTAAATGATCAATAGGTGGCCTTCCAGCGATCCGAATTCAGGACCTGCCTTGATGCATACTTTCTCGCAGGTAACTGCTTCTAGGTAGGCATTACCTATGTCGGTACCCCATGCTTCCAGTTCGTTCAGTTCAGCTAGGAATAGGCACATACATAGGCCGCGGAGAGATACGACACCTGCGTAAACACTGTGGATAGGGGCCTCAGTGAGATTACCGTTAGCAACAAGACAAGCCTTGTGTCTACCGTCGTGCTTGACAGCATATATCATGTGTACCTTGATCTGTTGGAACCCGGGGGGAATGGAGCTTGTCTTGTACACGCCTTTCTCAATGAATGTATTATATTCATTGAGTTGTTCCATTTCCAGAGTGGTGGCATCTTCCCATTTGGTGTTTCCGTTGGCTTGATCAAATCGGAGGGCTTCTTTGTGGTTACGAGGTACTTTGAATTCGTATTGGTACTGTGGAGTTGTACGGAAAGAACGAAGTTTGGCTTGGTGCACGAGTTGGTCAAGTTTCTTGGTTCCTCGTGCTAGGTTGGTGATTCGCTTAAGGCGTTTCCAACCCGGGAGGTCAAGCAAGTTGTTGTCTTTCCCATATTTCGCAACGGTGACAGGGTCATCAGCCGCAATGTTGGCCAGAGGTTCATATGTTCGTTCCATATTTTCCCATTCAATCCAAAGGTTATACTTGGAACCTTTGTATTGGGGATGCTTGTTATCCAGCGGACCTTGGTGTCCTAGGATGCGGCGGAATGACCAAAGTTTGCCGTCTTCTTGGGTTGAATCACGATGAATGTAATTCATGACATCATTGTATGCAATGATATCATTAAGTTCGTCATCAGAGTGTTTGCACTTGAACTTGATGAAGTCGTTGTTGCGTTCAAGACTGTCTTCTACATCGACGATGGTAAGACGCTTCCGAGTGCCATCGGGGTTGGTTACAAGGAAGGATCATCCTTGTAGATCGGCAATCAGGACCATAGGAATGGTAATGGGTTTACCATCATCGTCAAATTGTGCGTTGCCTTCTTCGTCGGTAACAACTACCTGTGATGGGTCTACTGAAGGAGTAGCGGGGTTGGTGTGTGGAGTTGTGACGTCACTAACATCAAAGTATGCTAATTCCGGTGGATCAAAATCATCTTCAGTAAGGAGAACGCCATCGGAGGTCTTGCTGAAGATGTGTGTCGTAGGAGGACCATCAAAACTCTCCCCATAGTTGTTAGGGAGTGGAGAAGGTGACCAGCTTGGGCTGTCATTGACCTTCTTATAAAGAAAGCTCGGTAACGAGGGGTGGGCGGGTGGTTGAAGAATAGGTTGAGAGCCAGATGTGGGAGGTGTTGTACCTGGTTGATCGTTGGGTACAGATGGTATGGTGTCATTGGCGGTGTCAGAATCAGCGGGTGAAACGCTAGGAGGAACTGAGTTGCCCTGTTTTGTAGAATCATCAATGGGGTTATTCTGAGTGGTATGCTCCCCATGTTTGAATGCTGGAGCGTCGCCAGTGGCGTATAAACGGGACAAGGAATCCTTGGCGTTATGCCATTTGATGAAACCATCATCAGTGAATAGGCCTGCGCGTTTGTTGCGGGACTCAGGTGTAAGAGCAGAGCGTACACCGGACCGGTCTAGTAACTTGTTGGTAACGGGATCCCAGATTCGGAAGCAGAGTCCATTGCCAACATGTTTGGCGATGCCGACGAAGTGACCTAGACGTTTGGGAGACTGGGTACCGAAAGGGGAGTCGTTGGTCTTGAAATAAACAGGTTCAAACCAGAAGAAACTGGTGTATGCGCTGATGTCACCAAGTGTACCGGTAGCAATAAAGACCGGTTGTTTGTCTGACAGCGTAGGATCAGAAATAATATTGAGGAGACCAGCAACGTATGTCATGCACAGTAGCCATAGATGTGGTGGTGTGCCTGTACGATCCATGACGCGATTGACAATGCGTTTGAACGTTTGATATCGACGTTCGAATTGATTCTGGTGTTGGTGATAAGGTTCACTTTGCCAGAGTCCAATCCATAGCATTTTGAGATAATCGGTGACCTTCTTACTAGATTGGTAGTTACCGTGGTCGCAAAGGAGGCAAATGGGCCTGCCCCATTTTTGAACGAAGTTCTGGAAGCAAGATAGAAAATCGCCAGTGGTACGCATTTCTTCAATGTGTATAATATGTGACTTTCGGTCGAAGAAGATCTGAGCAATCTTGGAGCCACCTTCAATTGCTGGGACATCCGAATATACAGCATCGGACATAACGTCAACATTGAAGGGTCGAACGTTCATGGCCGGTTGAGGGGAATGAAACCGTTTGAAAATGTTACCATCAGGGCTAACCGCTAACGAACCGTATTGGGTTGAGTTTTCAAACGTAGCTTTGATGCGATCGGTGGAAACCCAACAAAAGAAAGGTTTCAGGGACAAGTAGTCATGTTCGTTGGGGTATCTCTCACGGGGCGTAGCTGCAATACGTGTAATATCACTGGCAGTACAATCCGTCAGAAACGCAGTGACTGTCCCAGAGGCTTCAGGTAAAGTGCAGCATGCGAGGCGTTCCTGGTGGATGTAGTCGGTGGAAGTAAGCCAAAATGAGCGATCGTTGGTTCTATGATCATCAATAGGAAGGAAGGGAGACCGAGTGGATTGGCTGGAATATGAACTGAGGGACGTGACCGTGGAAGAGCCGGGGGATACAGAGATATCCAATCCTTCAAGGCAACGTGGATTTCCGTATTCGTCGTAATCGGCATATGGGAGTTGCTGTGGCTGAGGAGGATATTTCTGGAGAAATTGTTCATCTTTTGCACTGATAGTGGTATCAAGAACAGATGGGTCCCAATGCTTATCGGATGTCATGATAACATGTGGGAGCGTGTCAAACTCAATAGTTGTGTACTTTCGCATCGCAAGGTATGGTAAACCGTGTCGTATGCTAAGGGGCAGTGCATATCCATCGGAGGTGGTGATTACCTGTCCACCGCCCTGCTTTGATGGATGTGTCGTCGACAGTGGAAAAATATGCTTCCATCTGGCCGGAGGACAATATAGAAGGGTGTCGTCCTGTATATGCACATTCATTGAAAATGAGGATGACGGGACCTCTGTTCGATATGGAATAAGCTCCGCATGTAGCAATGAGAATATTTTGTACCTGGTGATTGTTAATGCCGGTGACATTGACATATCGTGGTGGGATATCCTTGGAGATGAGGCATGCATCATTGCCGATGATGCAACCATTTGCGCCACGATCGACCATGGCAAAACCAGGACTAGTAACCGTAGTTTTGTGTATGCGGTATGTGTACTGACGTTACTGGACCTATCGTTAGGAAAGGTCAGATCAGTCGTCAGGATTATACCACTGGTGAAAATTGGCGGAATAGGAGGATGTTCCTACAGGTATTTGGGTGTCACCGTCCTTTTTTTGTACCGAATGTCAGGGTTTTTGGAGAGGAATCAAGTGGGATGCGCGGGTGACACGGAAGACTTGAGAGGTCGTTGGTCCTTAGGATGTAGGAGGTTGTTGATTTGTATACACCTAGATGATGCATGGAAAACGCCTCTACGATCATTCTCTACAGCAGGATGTAGGTCTGCTGCGGAATTGGCATGCTCAGTCCTTGGTCGAAGTATCGTCTTCTTGAAATGATACAGAGTGTCCATGTTGGTATGCCTTTCGGGTGATGGGCTTGACATTGTTGGGGTCAGGTTGATCCTTTGAGAGTAAGTCGTGTCGTAACGATGCAACCACGATTTTCTTGCCTTCTGGAGAAAAACTTAGCCAACTTTTCATGTCCTGACGTGACAGGGCCTTCCATATGTTTGTGGGCAGGCGCGTGGTAGGGTCAGGGGTACGTCCAGCCTTAAATACCGCATAGTCTTGATAGTCTCCTTCAAATTTGATAGGGAGAGCATAGTCAGTCATGGTTTTGGCTTTGTTCAGATGAGAAGTCATGAACGTGTGCACGTACAGTCAACCGAGGAGCCGCCATCGCGGACTGGGAATCGAGTGGAGTTGCTTCGAGTAGAAGCGTGACTTTAAGTTTGTGAATAGCAGCTGCTTCAGCGACTGCATCTGTCACGGTGCTATTCGTCCCACCTGGATCCTTGACTTTGGCAAACTGTTCACTTAGCTGAAAGCTGGAATAGCATGCCTGACATAATGCTGATTTTGCAGTATGGTACTCAAGGGGCTTGTTGGGAGGACGGAGCTTGTTGAGGTGATTTAATTCATCAAACCAATGTGTGATGAATTTCACTTTGGATTCTTTCCAATTGCTGAGATTCAACTTTAGCAACGCTTGTAGTTGAGTCGAATTGTCATATACCTTGGCTTTTGATTTGCTGTGAAGGTTTACGAAATCAAAGTATGCTTGACGTCCATTACGAGTGGTGGAATGGCTGTGTACACACGATGCAGAAAGATCGCTTTTGAAGACTTCCAACATTAGTACCCAGAAGAAGGCACACTGTTTGACAAAAAGGTCACGTGTATAACCTTGAAGAGCAGCTGGAGGCCAGGTTTCATCAAGAAATGTTTCTGTGTCGATGTCGTATGCCTCGAGTTTAGCTTTGAAACCTACTGAGCCAATGTTTGAATCTTGAGTCATTCGTGAGGGGCGTAAAAGACTTTTCATCCCGTGCTTTTTCGGCACCAAGATTCGTACTTCACCTGCTGAGGTGACTTTTTGTTACTTCCCGGCGGAGGAGGTGGAGGGTTCAGAACAGATTCGTTCTGCATACGTAGGGCACGTTCCATGCGGAATGGTTGGAATTCCTTATATGTATATGGTTTTACATCTTTCCATTCTTTCTCGTCTTCTTGTAGTTCGAGAGCGAACTCCGCAAGTGCCTCTATGATCCTTTGGATGGATCGAGGGATATGCGTTGGTAGTCCTCCCTCAGTATAGGTAAGCTCGTGTGCAAAATCTGGTTCGATAAGTGCGTCAAGAAATGCATTCCACTCGCATAATCCGCCTTCCTTGAGAGCCAAACACAACTTGTTATTTGCCTCACTTGTTACGCGGAGTAGGGATACGAAGTACTGTTTTCACATCAGTATCAAAACTGGGAGAATGGTTGGCAGTAGTAACTTAGACATCACCTGTGTTGTTCTCGCCCCCAAATACATTGGCAGGCATTACCGGTATGTTCGGCATTTGTGACGGTTCCGATCCTTCGAAGGAATTGCGCGGTGAATGAGAATGAGAACTGCTTCGTGTACGATGTGCGATTGGCATATGCCAGCGTAGGGATTGTATTCAATTCAGTTCCTGTTCCTTTTGTGTGCAAGCCACATTAGAGCTTGCGACTGTTAATCTATTAATTTCCTTCTGAATCCGGTCCGTTGAGAGACTGATTCAAAGGCTTCTGAAGAACAGCAACGCTGCGTTAGTGTGTTAGTAGACGAACCATTGTACTCTACACGTGACAATTGTGTTTGGATACTTTCGGCAACGGATAATCGGACTACAGGCGAGACTAGGGAAACGCCAGATCTCTTCTTGCTGTGACTTATTCAGATTGCAGCGAGACAGACCTTAGTATGTAGATTACAAGTAGTTGGTAGCAACTAGTGTGAATTTTGGGATATAAATCAGTTGAATGTTAAAAGTATGAGATAAAGTGAAATCTTGCTGAAATGCAAGATATCTCTTTTATTGAGATGAATACGTTGCAACTGCTGTTGCGTAGTGCTGAGATTACTTGCTGATTATCTCCGTACATGTATTAGTCGTTGACCATATATATCTGTATGCATATATATATATATACTGTGTGAGAATCACACGCCAACGGTTTTCTTCTCTTGTTCCGTTAGGAAGACTTCATGATATGTTTATCATTAAGGTCAGGAATTGCTCCCGTAGCTCGTGTGATATTTTATGAAATCAGAGTTTGCTCACCAAAGAACAATGGCAATATTGTAAAACAGGGATTGCTCACCGTTGATGCGCGATGGGAATCGATGCACCGTGGGAATCGATATGCCGTGGGAATCGATTACTTAGATTGATACGGGACTCATGGATTTGTACGAATAGGGTATCTACCATCTGGTAGCTTTGGTATTTCTGGTCACGAAAGGAATTTAATAAGGTCCACCTTGATTAGAGCGCGACGACAAAGATCTTCGCTCTGCTTTCAACAAAAAGTCCAGAACCTCATGTGCATGGTCAACGGTAAAAGGAATTTCTTCTTCGTGGCCAAGTACAGCCTTCATTATTTCCTTTGAAACCATATCCCTACTAACCGAAACACGTGTACCGTCGTTTTCAGGTAACAAACGAGATGTTAGAACATAGTCGAGCAATTCGTCGCAAACAAGATTCACCTCTTCAAGTTGGTCTGAAGTTGAAACAACATTGTCAACACAGGACAAACTCAGGAGGTAATGTTGCAACAATGTCTTCACGTGAACTTCATCCTCAGGATCGTAACCGTCCACAAATATGTCACGTTTGGCAGTTTTCTTTTCAGTAGAAAGAGTGACCAATTGTTTGGCAAAGTCAACGCCTACTCTGTACAACTGGTTAAGAGTTTTCTGGTGCTCCATAATCTTGCAAAAGTGAAAAGAAGATAACAGGTTGAATCGAATAATCCCCACCTTATTGTCCACTCCTTGTATTGTGTATTTTCCAACCAAAAACGAAGAGTCATAGAGATTGGGCAATAGTTTGTTGTACAAATTGTCATGTAGTAATGACTCATCGGGGAAGTGGTGAAGGCTGAGTTCTTCAAAAATTCTGGCCTTCTGTCGTTGGAAGCATACCCACAAATACATGAGGACCTTTTGAAACGCAAGGGGTATATTGGACACATCGGAGGGCCATTCCAACTTGAGGTATTTTTGGGAATCAGTCAAGGGCACTATCTCGACTACTGCGACACCATCTCTTATTGGTCCACCAACAACTTCTTTACCCCTAATTTTATTGATTTCTTTCACCAAATCATCAAAGGAGTGACTAGAGGAAAGAAAATGCCTCAATGCGTGGTTAAAGGAAAGACCTTCAAAGAACGAGACCATCTGCCGGACGTATAGATTCCCTTTCTTTACATCCTCTTTAAATCTATGATTGAAAAACGGTCCTTCTTTTTCCGGTGAAGGTGCAGGGGGGAATTGGACACAACGTACGTACCAATGCAGTAAGCTTAAATACACTTTCATGTACTTCAGTATGGTGTCGTAGTTAACCACATTCTTTGCCCAGACAGAATGCGACGTGCCTTCCACTACTTCGTCTTGTCCTTGAACCCGGGTGAATTGTGTTTCGCCTGCCGAGGTATTTTCATCAATTTTGATAACGGAGTTGAGGGCTGACTGGAAGGAGTTCCATTTTTCTTTCATTTTGTACTCCTTGAAACGAATTGTCAGTTCCTTTGCATTCAAGATACAGACCTTCTTTGTCAACTGCGACCCGGAGTCACGTAGGAAAAGATTTACCATCACGTCAACAACCCTTGGTATAGGACCCGAGGATGGTTTGTCTGACGTTTCTTGCTCTCTGAAGTCAGGACGGGTTCCGGAAGAAGAAAGTTTAGTAACAATGAAAACCTTGTTCATGAGATGGTGGAAGAAAGATTCAATGTCACGACTGACGGCAGTGATGAGTTCGTCCGTCAAAATATTCTCAGAGAATCCGTTAGGACCCTGTTGCTTCAGACAAGCTTCGACCCGTCTTTTCATTGCATCCGTGTGATCTTTGTATTGGGAGTCATCATCAAATAATTCCAATGACAAACTTCGACCGCCTACATTTCCCGAAGACGACAAAGGTTGAGCAGCACCTGTGACTGCTTGATGTGGTGTTTCGGGGACGACTGCTGGTATTTCTACCACATGACTTCTATTCTTATTCTGTGATGGACTTGTCGATGTTTGGTGTTTCCTCTTCCTTGGTTTATTGACTGCACGCCCTTGACTGACCGGATGAGCTTTTGGATCGTTTGCAAACAACGTTGTTGGGGTATTACCTGAAGGTCTGTCTTGGTCTGCGGCTGCCCCTTCATCTTGTGGTGGAGTAGATGATGGAGTACCGTTGACTTCTGCTGCCGCATTTGCGCCGGCTACGTTGGTTGGGGTTGCGGCTGCAGCTGTGACTTCATCTGGTGGTGAATTAGCCTTACGTTTGTTAGAGTTACTTCTCGTAATTCTCATTGTTTGATTGCTATTTTAGAGAAGAACAAAATAAAATTGTGTGAAAGCAATCTAAGTTGCTACAATTGTATATTTTGTCGCATATCAAGAGATTCTCAAATGAGGAAACGAAAGACAGGATTGACTCAACTTCAAACCACAGCAACTCTATCGACAAACAAACATCATGCAACAATGTACAAATATTTCCACTTTTACGGTAAACAAATAGTACAACCTGCAACGCCGTTGGAAACGAAAAGTGAAAACGTTACCAAAACAAACCACAACGATACGAAACACCGATCATCCATTTTGAGATACGGTAATGTATGTTAAGATTTCCCGACAAATAGTTTAAAACCCAGTAATTTGGTGAGTTGCAATTGAAACCAAATTAGAACTCAAACTTTGCAACGCCGTTCCATGACTGTTGACATGAATTGTCCAAGAAACCGTTTCACCACCAAACCATACGTAGTACTTCATTTTGAGATTTGAAATTGAAACATGATTCAAAATTTCAAATTGGAACATGCTCCAAACACAAAGCCTGAAACGCCGTTCCGGTGACTGAATTCTGAAACGCCGTTCCATGATTGATGACATGAATTGTACAAAATAACCCTTCACAACCAAAACAGAAGTCATTAGTATTATCATACCTACATTACTACTACTACGTATACTACTATCGTTATATACCTGGACACAACGGTTTCTGTCTACGTAGCTACTACTGTCGTAGAATACTGCTGGAAAAAACTAGGCAAATTCATTACCAGTAAGATCACCGGCACACATGTGTTGGTAAGAAGTACAACCTCACCGGTACATAAAAGTTCTCACTGCATCACAAGTTGAGAACGTTAAGAATAAAAGTCATTGCACTACTTTTTCTTGTTCTCTATTCAAAAAGAGCGCGGGTGGAGATTTATTTACTTAATGTTCTTATTTTTAAATAAGAAAATGGAATTATTCTTCATTGTTCTAGATTTACAGCGGTAGATCTGACAGGTTAGTAAGTATCGATTCTTTGTTTGGAACACACATGCCCACACACACACACAAACACACACACACAGAGAATACATTTTTTTTTCGAACTGATTTTACACTGTGATTTTACAGTGTGATTTTACAGTGTGATTTTACAGAGTGAATTATTTTTCTTTTCGAGTCAGAAAAGACTGTTTACCTTCATAATCATCTTACCGAACTTATCTTGAGCAGAGTTGCTTTACCGACTTGTACGACAAAGCACTCCGTCCGAGAACGCGGGATCCCACTGAACTGATCAGCAATGATCACTAGTAGGCAGGGAATTCAGGCTCGAGATATTTTAGTCCGAAACAACTGCCTTTGCTGAAAAAAGACAATAGAGACCAGGATAAGAGAGGAATTGCTTGATAGATATTGTTTGAGGGCCCGCAAACACGTCTTGAAAAGTAAGAAATCTGCATCCCTTGTGTATTTATATCAACAGGATAAAGATCCAGTTTTTCGTGATATAGGAGTAAGGTTGAACAACGTATCGCCGGCAACAACGATTTGACCGACGAATTTTCCCTTGAGGTGCGACAAATTGTCACGGGAGGAGGTGGACACAACGAATCGTAACAACAGACCGACGTTCGGGGAACAACTACTATTGTCGGAACTACTTTTGTCGGAAGAAGTAACGGTACAAATGAGAGAGATATACTGAGTCTGGCATTGCTGATAATGTATTTCCTCCCTTACATGTTTTCTTTTCTTTTCATACTAGGACCGGATTTGAAACAACAGATCCAAAGGCAACACAGAGTCAAAGGCAGCAAAAGTAACAACGTGAGATAGATGGACAATGATGCCTACATCCTACATTGCTGATGATGTATTCCTCACTTTTGTTTTCCTTCTTAATTTCATAGGTATGGATTGGAACAACGATCAATTGGAGCATCAACAGATCAACGTAAACGGACGACAGGAAACAACGAATTGGAAACAACGCTGGAGGTGCGGCGTCTTGTTCCCTGTAGGTGCGGCGAATCGGAACACTAAAGGTGCGGCGAATCTTCCCTTGAAATCGTAAGCATCAAATTGATCGGACAAATTGAAGGCAACAAGAAAAGGAGGCCAACGGTGTAGGTTAGTGGGACGTAGATTAGATTATTCTGTTGTTGTTATTATTTACTCTATGTAGTAGTACATCAATAGATACTCACACATTTTGTTCAATTATCATATCATATATTCTAATAGGATCGTCGACAACGGCAACGGCATAGAGCAACAACAGCTGAAACGCCGTTCCAGAAAGTTGACCCTAAAATGACAATACAGACGTTCTGCGGATTAGCAACATCCGAAAGCAGCAGCGATAGCAACGGCGGCAAGCGGCAGCGATAACAACAGCGGCAAGCGGCATCAATAGCAACAGCGGCAAGCGGGAACGAACGAAATACCCGCAAAAGTCAGAATTGCCCTTCCAGACAAGTCAATCTGAAACACCGTTCTTTAAACTTGACTCTAAAACGACAATACAGCAGACGATAAAGTCAGAATTGCCGTTCCAGACAACTCAATCTGAAACGTCGTTCCAGAAACTTGTCCCTGAAACGCCAATACAGGAGATGTTCTGCCAATTTTCAAGCGTCCGGAACCGTGAACAATCTAACCAACAGCAACAGCGGCAAGTGGGAACAATCAAAGCGGCCGCAAAAGTCAGAATTGCCGTTCCCGACAACTAAATCGGAAACGCCGTTCCAGAAAATTGACCCTGAAACGCCAATACAGCAGACGTTTTGCGGATTTTCAAGCGGCCGGAACCACAAACGATCGACCCAACACCGGCAGCGATAGCGATAGCAACAGCAACAGCAACAGCAACAGCAGCTAGAGCAACAGCAGCTAGAGCAACAGCAGCGAGAGCAACCACATCAACAACCGGGAACAATCGAACTTCATACTACAACAGCAATTCGTCTCCAACTCCAACGCTGCTCCTCATTGTCCTCCTCGCAATTCGTCTCCTACTCCAACGCCAATTGGATTCGTCTCCTACTCCAACACCAATTGGATTCCTGTCCTACTCAAACGCCAATTCGATTCGTCTCGTACTCCAACGACAATTTGATTACTCTCCTACTCCAACGCCAATTCGACTCGTCTCCTACTCCAACGCCAAATCGATTTGTCAATTACATTGTTGTTGATGTCATCGTCGGCAATGCGTTGGCGGCGACAACGAACAAAGGGATTCAAAAGAAAACCAAAGCTAATTGAAGACAGAGCAAAACAACAAAGAGCAAAGAGACAACAGAAAGGTACAAGAAGTAGACAGAGAATGACTTCAAGTTTTCTCAAAAACGCAGCACCAGTGACAACAATACACCAGACTTGCGAATACCTGTCGGAGATAAAACCAAAGACGCCACCACGTCGAAGTGTAAAGTCAAATCTCCAACATGTCGAACAAATAGCATTGAAAACAGTATACAAAAATGGCTATAGAAGTAAATTCATGGAAACAAATTGGGGTTGGAAAACAGTCGAAGAAAAGGAATATGCATCGACAGAGGCTGTGTCTATAGAAAGTTTCAAATCATTGGATAGTAACTACGATAAGTTTCTTTTAGCGTTCGCAGAATCAGAACCATCATTGAAAATCTTTGCAAAAGCTTCCAGACAATTTGCAAAACAACGCTTGGGTACCAAAGAAAATATAGAAAATACAAGAAGGTTTGCTGGGGAAATTGTCAAAGCTAAACCCAAAATAGGACGAGGATACAAATGTGACAGTGTCAACAATGGATATGCTATTGTTGGAATGAGACCAAATCGATTGAATTCGGGAAATGGTGTGTATGTTTTCAAAAACAACGTGGACACGACAACAAAAGAAAACCTTGAAGAGACAGCCCTACACATTGTGAAGGAAATGCAGCTTTGTTTAAGTCCAATGGAAAAATGGATCAAACTTGAAACAACTGCGATGAATGAGGTTGTTAGTCGTACAACACTGAATGCAATCGGTCATCACGTAACAGCCTTTTCTATTGGAAAGGATTATCACTCGAAATGCCATACCGATGCCGATATGTTCTATACAAGGCTGACGGTTATTGCTCCAAAACATGTTAGTGATGACGAGGTAATTTATTACTTTGTGTTCCCTACGTATAAAGTGAAAGTTCCATTGAGGTCAGGGGATACTCTATTGTTCAATCCATTATTATTACATAGCTGTTCAAATCCAAAATACGAGGGCTGTTATATTATGAGCGCCTATGTATCGACAAAAACTGTGCTAAGAGCTGATCATCTATAATATATTAAAGAAGAATTTAAAGTTAGACGTTCCATTCACTTCGTTTGTTTTCCTGCGACATTGTGCAATCATTTCGGAGTAGCTATCATTCGAAACGTACGAGAAATATGTTACGATCAATATGGAGGAGCATTAAAGTCTTTATTAATACTAAGTTATTATGGTTATTGTAGTAGGAAAACAATTAAGTATTGGATGTATCAGAGAGGACCTCACTATCGTCATCATCGTTTGATGACATTGAACAATCATCAACTGAATTAGTAGCATCATCATTATTGTCGCTGTCCTCTTCAACAATAGTGCATTGGGAGTAGAGTGCCTCTTCATTAGGCAAAGATGACGTTGTCTTGTGGAATTCATCCAGCCAAGCCCTTCGATTCGAGACAACTAGATATGAGTTTGATTGCAACGTACCAATTGCATCAAGTTCTGGGACAACTGCTACATCAAAAAGTATGCTGTTGACATGAAATAAGAACAGGGAATTGTCGTCTACTTCACCTCTCGTCACAAACGATGAAGCTGTTGGTAGTGGAGTGGATTTAAACTTGGTCACTACTGCATAAATGCCTTCGTCGGCAATTTCGTACTCAGAAACAAATGAGTAAGGCTGCTTCAGATTGTAGAGTTCAAGGAAACACATAATATGGCAGGGTATTTCACATGCGTCGACATCAAACAAGGCCCAATCATACCAGACAGAGTTTAGTTGGCCACCATCGGAACGATATGAAGGGTGGCTCCGAAACAAGTAATTTTGCTGTGTGCATTCGTCAAACCTGTTATGTTCAGTAAATCCTTTCACAAACGTAGAGTCCTCCAAAAGTGGAAGCACATTCTGACATACAAAAGACAACACGATGAGAGAAATATAGGGTTTTGTTTTGTTCGATGACCTAACCCATCTCATAGTACTTGCCCCATCGTCGTTAAGTGAAAACGTGAAATTTTGAACCAGAAACTTCGGGAGGGACTCGATTACCAGAAACATCTTCTGCCGTCACTAAATTAAACTTGGAAGTAGCTACTCGTTAGCAGCATTTTTTCTTCCTGTCGCTTTGCCGTTTGCATTATCAATGTCGAAGCATTCTGTTGAGTGTTCTTCGAGGGTGCTTTGATTTCAGTTTTGTGGTGTGATTCCGAATAAGAAGAATCCCATCCGCATGGAAGTCCCCAAAGTTTAATGTACTCAACAAGGTGAAAGTATAGATGGTTTTTGATCAGTTTCGTACCCATTCCCTCTCTGAGGCAGGTAGAATTAATACAATTGATAAAATGGATTATCATCTTGGGGAGATTTTCCAATCCAGAAATGGGTATATTCCCATGCTTCAAGAATTCTTCCATGGAGAGTATCAGTTGAATTACCTCTACTTGTTTCTGAATAAATGTCGCGTCCTTGATGATGTTTATTGCCACATCGGAACAAAGGGTGATCAGAATGGAAATGAGCATTCCCGAATAATCATTACCCTTCTTTTTGGTAATGGAGAGAAGCTGACTGGAAAACTTGGTTCTGGGGAAATCTCTGTCTGATTGCCTTGACAAAAGACCACCGTATAACTGCGCAAGTGAACCAATAGTAGCTGATGTGCCATTCGTGTTTAAATCAGGGGCATACCAACACTTAGGACTACCTTTTAACAATGAATCGAGTGATTCTACTGCCTGACGTGCTACACCCAGTTGATGCATATGCAAACACTCACCAGGAGTAGCAAAGTGAATGTTGTTGACATTACTACCAAAATTGAGGCTGTAAAAAGCATTTTTTATGGGATGGTGCGAAATGCTTTTGAAGTACTCCAGGTGTTCCCGTGCAGAATTGTTTGGGGGGGATTCAAAATCTTCTGGAACCCAGAGCCGAGTCAGTTCCTCCACTTGGGCTTTTGGTTTATGGATGACACGTGTAGGACATGTACAATGTCAGCACAATTTCTTCACCTTTTGCGTGTAGGATCCATACTTTCCACATAGTTTGTCATGAAGTTCTGTATCCCCAACAACATAGGCAATTGCAAATTTCATTTTCACTTTGAACACTTTTCCTGCATACGGAAGATAATCCCACTCCAACCCGCCCTGCATTTCACATACTTCCTTGAAAGATTGCAAAGCCGATGCAAGCGCGG
Source organism: Pseudo-nitzschia multiseries (assembly GCA_037355745.1). Taxonomy (NCBI): domain Eukaryota; phylum Bacillariophyta; class Bacillariophyceae; order Bacillariales; family Bacillariaceae; genus Pseudo-nitzschia; species Pseudo-nitzschia multiseries. The sequence goes on from CM074786.1 coordinate 2,003,675, forward strand.
TGTGTAGATTTTGAATATTATCTTTCGCCGTGGTTTTTTTTGTGTGTCTTATGCTCTCAATTTCAGTGTCAGGATGAAAATAAATTGTGGTCCAAGCGTCAGGTCGTTTTCTTGCTTCAGTATTGAAAATACCAAGAGTCATGTTGAGAGGAGTGAGTGACAGACTGGCCATGTGCATCCAAGCTGATTCCATCCATGTAGAAAATGATTGGAACAAGGATTTCATCATTTTCATTGCAGATCTGCTTCCACGATTCCGTCCACCAAGAGCCGTGGTGTAGTTCTGTTATGTATGTTTCATTGGTGAGTGGTGGGTTGTTTTCAGGTGAAAGAGGAGTCTCGACATTCGGAAAAGACAAATTGGTTTCTTGCATCAACTCCTTATTGGTCAGAAGGGAATGAAGTGCGTCTGGGAAGGATCGAACAAATATTTGGGTGGGTAAATTGTAAGGTAACCAGTTAATTATGTGTGGCTTGAACTTGGTCTCTGAAATACCCAAATTGGACTTGATTTCACTAAATATGGCGTCTCGATGGCGGGGGTAGATAGAGCTAAAGTCAACACCATGAATAGTTTGACATTCGTTTGCCCATTGAAAAATAGATTTGAATGTGTTTAGAGGTAACTTGTGTTTCGTCATTAGATTCATGAGCTTTATTTCAGCAATGAGCCTATTGGTAGGTGAAAAAGAAAGATGAGATCGGATCAATTGCTCTTTTTCATTGATGTTTGGTTGGGATGCGGTGGGTTCCGAAGCATCCATACCATTATTCAGTTCTGAATAGGAAGGCAAATTTCTTCAAGAATAACCATGTCATCATTGTTGCTGTTGTCTTCTGAAGGAAACAACTGTGATTCCATTACATTTCTATCCATTGGTGGAACAAATAAGTTGTGTACTACCTGACTGTTTAGAACAGAGTTGAACATTTTGTTTGAGGATGCCTTGTTAGTGTGAGCGGCAGCAACAGAAGCGGAAGGAACAATTGAACCATTCTCCGTCAATGTCAGGCCATATTGTGTAGGTGAATGACGAACTGTACTAGTGGTTTCTTTTTTGGCAGATGATGAAAATTCCATTAGGTTATGCTTTAAATAGAAATCACGGCAAAAAGCTATTGAATCAAGGTGACGTGAAAGGCCTCGTGATACATATCGGTATGATTTGTGTGTAGACGAATCTTGTCTGCTTCCGATGAATGTCTTCGATTTGCCCTTACAGGACATGCAGCTACGACATATAAATGATTTGGGAATTTTGGTATAACAACCACTCTTGAAGTGACGGCGACTTTTACTAGGTTGTGACATATTCTTCTATTGGAAGAAGGGAGGGGGAGAAATGGTTTCGATGGGGGTGTTAAATGAACATGATGAAAATGAGCATGATGCTATCGGATCAAGCATGAAAAGGCATGAGGGTATGAAAAAAGAAACGTCGTGACATAGAAACAAGGCAGAAACATAGTACTACTAGTACGAAGTAGCAAACTTCTGAAAATAATTTTATTGCATATCTTGGGTTAAGGTTAGGTTTTTGTTTGGCCCCGAGATTTCAAATTTAAACATGATTCAAACACAAAAGCATGAAACGCCGTTCTGGTTACTGAATTCTGAAACGCCGTTCCATGATTGTTGACATGAATTGTACAAAAAATCGTTTCACAACTCGAACAGAAATCGATACTATCATACCTACATTACTACTACTACTAGTACTATCAGAATACACCCAGACACATATCTAAGAAAAAAGTATTTGGTGGTGAAATTGTGTAGGAGGAAGTTAGTGCTGTAGAGTTCTACTAAAATTTGTTAAGACGAGCATGATGCTATCGAAGCGAGCAATAAAAGGCACGATGGTATGAAAGAAGACACGATGTGACATACCGTAAAAAACAACGCGGAAACGTAGCGAACTAACACTTCTGAAACTAATTTTATTTCATATCTTGGGTTAAGGTTAGAAAGTGTGGTAGTGAAAAGTAGATTTTTTAAATCAATTTAGTTAAAATGGAGAGATCAATGGACATTTTGAGTCTTCAGGGAGAATTTTGGTTGCAACCTGAGGGGGGTCGAAAATCATTACCACAAAAATTGTGAATTTAAAAAAATACCCTTGCGCATAACAAACGCAGGGTCGATTTTCTGAAAATAGGGCTTGCAAGGGGTTGCGTGGGGTCGCGTGACAGTTATCGGACGCAGTATCAGCAGCAGTGCAATAGAGGAATCGCAAGAGTGCACTGACAACAACATGAATACTTACATTACTGCATACGTCAAGGAAGAAACGTTCAGGCAAATGAAATTCCCAATAACGGACGAACAAGGTACACGATCATACATAAAGACGATTATTACCATGATTGTCAAATTGAATCATGACGACAAACTACCAGCGACATGGAACGTCCATGTGCCAAAGTGGAATGTAACGTTCTGCAGAGCAATAACTACATGTAGGCACAACGCCCAGACACTACTAGTAGCGAGGAAAAATTATAAAGGTAAGAACCGACAAGAACAACATTGTTCCCATTAGACACATTTTCAAATAACTAACCATATGGTATTGTTCAAACTGATGCATAGACGATAAAAGGAACAAACAGATACGGGATAGTTTCCCAGGAACAGTTCTAATCAAGGAAAGCGAAAACACAAACTCAGAAAATAGGTACGAATTACACAAAGACTATCGATGAAAAAATACACAAGAATTACAATATATCTTCAAAAGAATTCTTGGAGCAGTGTCGCCTAAAGAGACAGTACGAACAACAATCAGTAACATTTTCACTGTGAGCAATGAAGCGTTTGCTCTGCTTTTCCTTTACAATGTACTACAAATCGTGGCTAAACACAACAAAGGGGACAAGGATAAGAAAGCAATTCACTGACAGTAAGTCAGGAATTAAGGAGGGGTGGAGTGAGGAGGGACAAGAACTTTACGTATATGCCAAAGAGGAAATAGAAAAACGTAGGCATGAACAACAAACAACAGAGTTAGAGATCAAACTACTTCAAACATACCGACAGCAAAGTGGGTATGATATAAAACGGCGTAAAAAGGAAGAAGCCAAAACGAACAAAAGCAAACGGAAGCAAAACAGCAAAGTGGGTATGATATAAAACGGCGTAAAAAGGAAGAAGCCAAAACGAACAAAAGCAAACGGAAGCAAAAATATAACATGATGGACACTCTTGACAAGAACCACAAGGACTACAAATATTACCTCACAAACAGAGACAATTTCTAAAAGTAAATAACAGTAACAAAAATACAGTACAGCAGTTAGTACTCCATTGGAATCTAATGTGGGTAGCCGCAATAAATTGTCTGCTGCTAAAATTGCATAGTACGAACAAGATTATGGCAAATGCGGATAAAATGCTTTCTTATTAGTACAAAAATATGGTTGTTGCCTTTTTGTATTCGATATACGTAGTGTGAGTATTGTAAAGTGGGTGTAACAGAATACTTTGCTGGTTATCAAGAAGCTCATATATTTGTTAAGAAATTTGTATCAATGCTACGACAATATCAGTGTACATGAGGATATTTTTACCAAAGATGAGTATTAAATTCCTTTCGTGTCTGGTGTAGTGTGTTTGGAGGGCTCTGAAAAATGGAGGTGAACAGTCGGTATTTGGTAGTTTAACTTGTTGGTTATTACATGAAATTGTTACTTGAAATTGTGAGCGAAATTGCTCTTTTACTAAAATCACCATATTGGTGCATCGGCCCGCTAATACTCCAATGCACACACTAAATCACTAATAATTGCATCGACCCGCTAATACTCCGATGCGCTGCATGTGTCCTTTGTACCAATGGGCTGTAGAGATTTACCTTGCGCCCGGTAGGTTTGGTACATAAGGCCCTATTTTTAGTAAGAAGGAGAACCGGATCGGTAAGTGGTAAAATCTCATTCCCACTTTCACTCCCGTCTTCCATTCATGTTGGTCCATTCCTGCAGAAGCAAGACGACTCCATTGATCGATCGCGTGACTCATTCATTCTTTCATTCGCGTCTCATTCATTCACTCGTGTCTCATTCGTGTCTCATTCCACTCATTTGTGTCTCATTCATTCACAGCGCGCGCTCGTTCGATCGACTTCAAACACACTCCCCTGCTTCAAAGGATAATGGACTCAATCGATGATACTGCTCCAGAACTTATTGTAGGCTTCATGCACTTCCTCTACCTTGGAGTCTACAGCCGAGAAGCTCATGTCCTTGTTGCCTTTGGCCTTCGTGGAGTACTCATCTTTTCCATAGAATTTGGAGCCATGCTTTTCAAATAGGACTCCGGTAAGATTCTTGGTGAAGAGGTCACTTGTCATTTCATCGCCTGTCTTCCATATCACCTTGATGATGCCCATTTCCTTCAGCTCTCGCATGAAATACTGTTTCACTTCAATATGTCTGGTGCGACCTGCTATGGACCAATTGTTGCAAAAATCAACTGCACCCTTGTTGTCCACATATATCACCATGGGTAGCTTGATTTGCAATCTGAGACACATCATGACTCTCCAAATGTACAGCATGTCTTGGACGCATAGCACAGCTGCATACAGTTCGGCTTCCATCACTGACAGTGCAATGATTGGCATCATCCTTGATCTTGCTGTGACATTGGCACCATTCAGCCAAGTCGACCAGCCATTGATGCTGTGACGTGACTCATCTTTGGCGTACTCTGAGTCACTGAATCCAATCAGCTCAAAAACGAAATTCTTGGTACCGTCCCACACTGCATTTGGGGCTAATGTGAGACCTCTCTTGGGTGTTCCAGCACAGTACTTCATCACTCTCTTCAGTGCCTTCATGTGGGACTTCCTTGCTTCAGTCATGAACCTGGACAGCTCCCGGACAGCATTCTGTGTTTCGATGCGTGACCATCTCATCATATGCAGTAGGATGGCTGTTCCGGACCTGTACTTGGTTTGGGCTTCCTTGGTGAGAACAGTATCCGTTGATCCTTCACCTTCTTTCTTCAACACTGATCCTGGCTCTGCTGGAGTTGTGGGATTGCCTCTGCATTCATCAAGCTCAAACTCGCCAACAAATCTTTTGATCTTGACTGGTTGGGTCATCCGAAGGGTTCTGTTCTTCTTGTCTCGCTCGATGTGGCATCTGACATACTCATCCATCTCTCCAACATCCTTGCATTCAAATAGGGACTTGAGTTGCTCCTTGTGCTTCAGAACTTCTGCTTCTTCACCTATGATGCAAAAATCATCAACCCATAGCAACATCAAGAGTAGCTTGTTGTTGATCCACCTGAAAAATAGACACGGATCAGCCTTGCATCTTTCCATCTGCATGGTGTGCATTGCTCGTCGCGCTTCTCTCCAGAATTGTATGGCGGCTTGAATTGTGCCATATAGCGTTTTCTGCAATTGGAGGAGTACATATGATGGGTAGAATTTCTGATATCCCTCTGGAATCTTGGTGAATATCTTCTCCCCATTCTGGAATTTGCCATTCAGAAAAGCTCCTTCCACATCCACAATGTAGGCCATAAAATTTGCCATGACCATCAGTATCATTGCAATCCGGATGGAGATATCGCTGACAACAGGTGAAGACTTGTCTTGGCCATCATAGTGCTCACCGTCTAGCTGCTTGAATCCTCGTATCGCGTTCCTGCATCTTACAGTACCGTCAGGTTTCATCTTGTTGGCCCAAGTGGTATCCATGATCTTGGTGCCCAGTGGGATATTGGCTTCGTCGATCTCTTCAAAAACGCCGTACTTGACCATCTTCTCATGCTCAGCGTCAATACCCTCTGTAAACTTGTCGCGCATTGGACTGGCCATAGATTCTTTGTAGTTCATGGTCTTCAGTTCATTGGTGTTGTCAAAGGCACTCCCAGCTGCGCCAACCAGACTGAGTTCATTCCTGGCGCCTTCCTGAGATGGGATAGAGACTGACAGAAGATTGAATTCTTTCAGCGCAGTCATTGCCTTGTGGAACTGGATTTCAGCATCGGTGAATTGAGCTGCATAGCTTGCCATATCTCCATACCGTACATCCGGATTGAGATGCGAGTTTCTCACGACACGGCCATACCTTGTGGTGGTGACAACATGTGGATCCTCTGCTTCAGTGTCGTCATTGCTGTCGTAGTCCTCATTGCTTTCGTATTCAATCTTGGTTTCTTCAATATCATCGGAGTAGTATTCATCGTGACTATCAAAAACCGTTGGGTCCTCTGTTGCGGGTTCAGATTCAGGTTCAGGTTGGAAGGGAATTGCTGGTGTTGTGGCTCCCCCACTTGCATCCTGAAACTGCACGCAGCGAGGGCGGGTGGTGCGCAAGATGGAAACAGGTTGAGGAGGCGGGTCATTCAGCGGGAGATCCATATGTCCGCCTGCAAGGAAATCAGCATGAAAATTAATAGCTTCACCCGCTGGTGCAGTGGGTGGAAAATACATACGCCTCAGCCAGTAGATGTCCCTGGTAACTGTAAAAGTGTTCTTCAATGGATCATACATCACATAGCAATCTCCAGGCCGGTCAGTGCAATATCCGGCAAAGAAAGCTGGATTGCCTCGATAATTGAGTTTTGGACTTGTGGACCGTTTGACACGGACGACTCCAGCCTCACCAAAGGTTCTGAGGTGGGCGCTGAAAGCCGGGACCTTGCCAGAGAAATGCTGGATCTTGGGCAAAGTTTTGCCGTTGACCGTGACAGCCTCCAACCAATCCAACTGCACACCACATCGCATGGCCAGGGGAAAGAACCTAAACCTGTATTCCCTGGGCACATTGGCTTGAGAGCAGAGTGCCATCGCTCGACACACTGACCGATAGATTGCTGTTTCCACCAAGCTATTCTGCTGTGGAGTATCCACAGAGGTATACTCGAACTTGCAAGAAAATTTCCAATCTGCTGAGGCCAGTCGAGCTTCAAGTGCTGTATTTTCACCGGCCTTATCACATCGAATTTGCTTCAAATGTTGGCCTTTGGATCGCCATTGGTTGAGCAATGCGCAAGTGGGTTCAACCATTCCATCCTTGGTGGCAAAGAAATTGACAAACCGGCATGAGGAGTACTCATCAACAATCATGCGAAAATGGGGCTTGGTGATGAATGGGGCCGTCATCTTGTTACTTTTGGCAGCTTTGGGTGCCTTCACTGAGGACATATCCACAAAGAGTCGTTCTCCAGGCTTGGTAGCGGCAACATGCTCGCTTTCAGTATGAATCACTTTCCTTTTTGCTTTCGCTTTGGCACAATCTTCACATGGGAGCAGTGGACCTCGGGTAATGGTCCAGCCAAGCGTTTCAGCCGTTCGACGCGTCCTGTTCTCATTCATGTGTCCCAGGAGCTTGTGGGCTTTGTTGATGTTCATCTTGGTCCCTTCATCCGTAGTAGTGGTAGCGGTGGCTGCGTTGATGTCAATGTTGTTGGTAGGATTGGCAATGCGATCAAAATAGCCAACCCACACACAGCTCGTGTAGGTGGGGATCTGAATATCAAAATTCACTTGGAGATTCCCTTTCTGGAGCGACCATCCGGTCTTGTCGCTTCCTGAGGCTATCCAACCATTCTGTAAAGCCAAGTTGGCTGAGAACAGGTTGAATGCAAAATTTGGGTTGAAATTCACACCCTGCAACAACGTCTGAAACTCCTTGTTTCCATCCTTGTCAATCTTCTGACAGGGAATATCTCCAACTTGGCATCCTTTCAGTTCGTCGCCGCTTTGGGTGGTAATGGTGGCGCCACTAGCTCTCAAATTGGTGGCACATCGCAGACTGTTGGAACTGTGGCTGGTTGCGCCTGTATCAAAAACAAAGACATTGTCGTCATACAGCAGATCAAATCCTTTGGGCACAACATCTCCTTTGGTAGCTCGCTTCTGGGCATTGAGAAGTTGCAGGGACGTGGTAGAGGTAGAGGCTTGCATTGCTGAGAGACAGAAATCATAGTCGATTGTTGCTCCTTGGACATCCTTCAACTTGGATTTCCAACCCTGCGGACGTCTGGCAGCATTCTTCTTGTCTTCAAAACAGACAGATGTTCCATGATTGCCACCGCAAAGTCCACACTTGCGACGTCTGCCCCTGTGGCCATTCCTGTTGTTTCGATTGCCATTGCCATTGCTATTGCCGTTGTTGCCGTTGTTGCCGTTGTTGTGGTTCCGATTGTTGCCATTGTTGCCGTTGTTGTGGTTCCGATTGTTGCCGTTGTTGTTGCCGTTGCTGTTGCCGTTGTTGCCATTGTCGTCAACACGTGGGTGTCCTGCTGCTCGTTTCGGACAGTTGAAAGCTTTGTGCCCTTGTTCTTTGCACCAATAACAAACTGCATTGGTGGACCACTTGTCCCTTGGGTCAGCAAAATCGGTCATTTCAGCACCAAACAAACTCATTTCCTTGGCTTTACCACCCCGGCTTTGGATACTCCGAGCTGAGTCGTACAAACTTTTGGCTTGGACATTGAGAGCTTCCCAAAAATCCAATTCAGAGGTTCCATTGGCTTGCAGCGAATCAATGAAGGGTGTAAGCTGCATCAGTAGGTAGGCCGGTAGGGCAGCTTTGAATGCCACAACGAGTTGTGTCAAAGTGGGCTTGACTGATTTGTAGTGGTATTTCCTTTGCAACTTGTAGATATCCTCAATCAAATCCTGTGGAGGGGCGCCAATGGTCAACTTTAAACTTCTCAGATCAATATCCAATTGTTCTTGGTCGCGGGATTGGTTCATTTGCCTGTATTCCTTCATGAGCTCTTCAATCACGCAATGTACTCTACCTCGGGGCCACTGTGACCGGAGCTCTGCATTCTTTTCAGCTGTAGCCCCCCTGTCAATCTTGGACTTCTCCATGATGGCTAGGCCTGTCCTGTTGTCGGCGAAGGCCTTGTACAGATCGTTCAGGGTTTTGTTGTGGTACCGGTAGGCCTTTTTCTGCGCGGTACTCATGTCCTCTCGAGGTGTAAGTTCTCCTTCTGGAGGTAGGTCCTTATGTGGCTTGGTAGACAACATATCCCGGTACTTCCGGTTATCTGCGAATGCTTCAAACTGAGTGTACCAACGCTCAAACTTGCTCTCATCCCCCTTGGCCAACGTGGGCACTTGGCTATCCACATACTCCACCATCTTGTATTTGTATTTTGTCTTCCTTGAGCCCTTTGTGCTTGCGCCGCTTGTACTCGCGCTTCCAATGCTTGTGCCGCTACTGCTCTCTGAACTTGACAGTACACTGCTCTCTTCCGACGTAGATTCTGCAGAAAAGGCAATCTCTATCTCTTGGTGCCGGTTTGGTTGATCCTCCTCCATCCGTTGTACCGAAAGTAAATTGTTGTATTCCTATACAAAGTAAATTGTCGTATTCCGATGCGTATTTCGTTCGACGTATTCCGTATTCGATGCGTATTTTGTAAATTGATGCGTATTTTCGATGCGTATTCCGATACGGTACGTATTCCGCAAATTGTGGATTCTGATGTGTATCCCGTAAATTGTCGTACTCCTATTCCGACAGAAAATATGTAATTGGCCCAATCGATTCTCCGATACCAATCCTGCTTGTTGAATGTATGTAATTGGCCCAATCGATTCTTCGATACCAATCCTGCTGTTGAATGTTGCTGAGCTCCAATTGTTAGCCCGCCTGCAGTCCAATCTTGTGGACAAAAGAAATGAAAATCGCTGACTCCGAATATTAGCCAGCCTGCAGTCCAATCCTGGTGGACAAAAGAAATATTCCGCTGAAGACGCGCGGATGAAAAAGGTGAATCGCTGGCTCCGATTGTTTAGCCAGCCTGCTGCAAAATAAGAATGTCTCTTCTTCGACCAAGTTCCAACCTCGGGAGCGCTCAGTAATTCTTTGAAGAATGTTTGGAGGGCTCTGAAAAATGGAGGTGAACAGTCGGTATTTGGTAGTTTAACTTGTTGGTTATTACATGAAATTGTTACTTGAAATTGTGAGCGAAATTGCTCTTTTACTAAAATCACCATATTGGTGCATCGGCCCGCTAATACTCCAATGCACACACTAAATCACTAATAATCGCATCGACCCGCTAATACTCCGATGCGCTGCATGTGTCCTTTGTACCAATGGGCTGTAGAGATTTACCTTGCGCCCGGTAGGTTTGGTACATAAGGCCCTATTTTTAGTAAGAAGGAGAACCGGATCGGTAAGTGGTAAAATCTCATTCCCACTTTCACTCCCGTCTTCCATTCATGTTGGTCCATTCCTGCAGAAGCAAGACGACTCCATTGATCGATCGCGTGACTCATTCATTCTTTCATTTGCGTCTCATTCATTCACTCGTGTCTCATTCGTGTCTCATTCCACTCATTCGTGTCTCATTCATTCACAGCGCGCGCTCGTTCGATCGACTTCAAACATAGTGGAGGTACGAATTGAGAATAATGAGACCCCAACAGGCTATGTATCATTCATACGTATGATACAAGCAGGCTTATCTCTACAAATGAAATGGCTCAATCTTGTGAGCCAAGTGACTCATTCTTATGATCGAACAGGCTCAATTTTGTGAGCCAAGTGACTCATTCTTACGATCGAGACTCAATACTTAATAAATTATGGAGAACCGGTTGTCACTCTTACGATCGAACATTTTGGTACTTAGTGACCAAAGAAAGAACACACCAGCGGTTGGCATATGCTACCTTTTCTTAAGTGTTATGTTTTCAAGAAAAGACAGCAGAGGTTCAAAGTGCTGCTCACAAACTTGTTTCCTGCTGTACAAAATACGAGCTGTATTAGCGGCAGCACGATATATGGTGTTGTATTAGCGGCAACGCGGTACGAACTATATTTTACCGTATAAAATATTCATATCCATATCGTGCTGTATTAGCGGCAGCACGATCAATCTTTAAAGCGCTATCTTGTTCTCCAGCAAGATAAATCAGCCATACTTTTAGATTACTTGATTACTCAACCTTAAACCTTGCTTTGGCTCCCTTATCAGGGACCTATCGTAGAACTACAAGCCTAGGATCTAACTGGCTGTGCCCTCGGTAGCTAGGATAGATCCGGTCGAGCCTGGCCCTGTCGTAGTGGATATCAGAGAAACATTAGAACAAACAGACCGGCACCTCAACCGGCCTGTAGATACAGCTCCTGTTGCTCTTCTTTGCCTTTGGATCGATCAGCTCAACAGCCACTTTCAGAAGGAAATTAACGATGAGTTTTGTGTGGAAAAACAAAAAACAATCAAATGGAGAATAAATATTATTGGGGTGCTGAGCATGAAACGAAGTTGTACAATGCCAAAATCGGGAAGCACCACGAGAATGGGGCAGCAACTGTCCCTGCAAAAATAGTCCTCCTTCAAATTGTTGTGTTCAAAAATACGTAGAGAATGTTTTGTGATGCGTGCAACAAAAGTTTTCGGAATTTTTTAAATACATCACACAAATTTGACACAACCATGAGGAGCATCGTTTAAGTGACATAGAATCTAACTGACTGTGCCCTCAGTAGGAGCTAGAATAGATCCGGTCAAGCTTAGCTCGGTCGTAGTGGATATCAGAGAAGAAATATTAGAACCAACAGATCGGCTTTCGGAATTTTTAGTAAATACATCGCACGAATTTGACGCAACCATGAGCATCGTTTAAGTGACGCTCTCGTGAGCCTACTTCACTAACACAGTCATTCGCGGTACTATAACTATTGAGTAGTAGTTTCAGCAATTTCAAGTAGTAATATTTGAAATTGTGAGTGTTATCATGTATGCTGATACCTCCATCGATGCACTATTAGTGCACCTTTATCGTTAGCGATTCAGCGAGCCGGCCCAAGTTAGCTGTTCTCTTTATTGGTCACGTTAGTCCTTCGTGTGTTTGTCCGTATGTCCAAAGCGCTTGTACATCGTCCATACCGTACTATATGTAACTCCCCCTCCTCCGTTTTGGTTGGCACGTGTCAACCCCTCTCTAAAGAAAAATTCGAGGCGCGCGCGCCGAGAATTTTTCTTTAGATAGGGGTTGATTTGTGCCAACCAAATCGACCCCGAGTAGTATCGGGGGGGAGTTTTCTTTAGGATGCTTCCTTTTTCTGAGGGCCCCGGGCCCGAGGAAAAAGGAAGCATCCTAAAGAAAACTCCCCCCTGATACTACGAGGAGGAGAGCAAGGAGGAGGGGTAGTTAGGTATGTAATACCATGGTCGTAAGGGAGAGCACAAAGGGAAGGAGGGGGGGAGCTTGCTAGCGAGCGTCGGTTGCTTGTTGTTGCTGCTGTTGGGGGGGGGGGGGGGGCTTCTTGCTAGCGAGCGTTGCTCTTTCTTCTTGTTGCTGCAGTTTCGCGAGGGGACAAGGATAAACCTGCTCTCCCCACAGTCTACCGTGTTGTATGTGTGAAAAATTACTTTAGTACCGGTTTCGCTACTAAATTAATTTTTCGGACTCCGTGTTAATCAAATCAAAAAGTATTTTTAGAATTTTTTCACACACAACTCAGTGTGTTGAGCAAGAACTGATTGCTCAACACACTGAGTTGTGTGTGAAAATATTCTAAATATACTTTTTGATTCGATTAACACGGAGTCCGAAAAATTAATTTACCGGTACGGTAGGATCTAGTACAATCCCTACTAGATCCTGGATTTGGGAAATTTCCAGGTTCAGTAGGATGTACTAGAATCCCTACTAATCACGCATATATTTTCAGCCGTGCTTACCGGTCAAAATTGTTTTTAGTGTTTCTCCTAAGTAATTCAGTGTTTTTAAGCGTTTCTAATAAACCGTCGCCGGGTGTTGATCAATACATATGGCAAAGAGGGAACCAACTCGCAGGATTACGATCAGCATCAGGAGTGATTTCATTCACTTTGTTGTCACGTTTGTAGAATCTAGTAGAATTCCTACTACAAAGTGGATTTTTGCTGTTTTTTCCCCGGTTGTAATTCATTATTTCAAAATCAACCACTTTGCAAAAGCAAATCATCCCCCCCCCCCCCCCCCCGACCATGGGAATAGACCATTTTCGCTGCTTCCTTTTCTATTACAACAACAAGAATCCCATTCTACCACACTGTAAGTCATTGTCGGTCCTTTGTTTGCTGGGAAGGGGAGATGTTCAGCCTGTTTCGATTTGATTCGTCGTTGACCGCGGCATTTCTACTATTCCTACTTTTGATCTCACTATTTCTCTTCTTATTATTTGATTCGTTTCACCATGGGAATAGCCCCTTCCAGCAAACATGGTTCGAAGTATTCCCAACCTCAATACCACAGCACCAGCTGCTTCTGCTCCGCGGACTCGTTCTTCATCTGCTGCTCAAGATCTTACTACGTCGTCTCGGACGAATCGTTGGTCGTCTACAAATGCAACAACAACAACAACAACAACCCATCGTCGCTCTGTAGCAGCAAGGAAATCTTCATTCCCCAACCCCTACAGCAGGAAGAAGAAACCTCCTCCCCCCCCCCTCTGGATCTCCAATCGCAACTGCTGGAAAGAGGAAAAAGCGCGCACGGCAAACCCCTTGTCTCTCTGCCCCGGCAATTGCTGCTCCTCCACCAACTATTGTCAATCCGGCTGCGGATGCTCTTTTAAGTCTGGCTGGTGCTCCTCCTTTGATTCCGACTGCTGCTGTTGCTCCTCCTCCTCCTACGATTTCGTCTCCTGCTCCCACTCCTTCTCCTGCTGCTCCTGCTCCTTTCATCCCGGACGCTGTTGTTCTTCCTTTGAATTCGGATCCGGCCATTGATCCTTCTACTACTACTACACTGCCGCCAACAACGGACGATCTGGTTCCTACTGTATCATACGATGAAGAAGAAGAGGAACAAGAGAGTGATGGAGAAGTGGACACTGCTGTGGTCGCGGCAGCTGCTGGTGTTACTGTTACAGACTTCCATCTGCCGTCTGTAACAAATCCAACGATTCCAACACTCTCAGTTGACTCTGACCATGACTTTCGCGATGCCGCTGCCGCCGCTGCTGATGGGAATTTTTCTCTTGGGGCCATTCTACATGCACTGAAGCAGAATCCCACAGCTCTGGGGACTACCACAGAGAGGATCAAGGCACTTACCTTCAATACTACGGAACACGAGAGGGGAAAAAAAACGACTGGAGTTTGCATTCTTCAAATCACTTGCGGCTCATCCGGAGGCTGCCCCACTTGTTGATTACATTCCAGATCCCGAAGCACCGTTGATGAAAACCCGCCGGTTCTATGTTCTAACAAGGGCTCCTATTGCTCCTAACAAGAGAGCACTCGTCAACTGGTGCATGCTGATTCACTCATTGGATTTTTACAAGTTGAAATACCGGGGAATGGATTTATCAAATGATCCAAGGCTTTTTGCGCAAGCTCAGTATCAATCAGGGGTCATCTCTATGAAGTTCAGGTGTCTTTTTGCTACCTTCCGGAAGAACGGAATCACCTACTCGCAGACTCTAGATTTCAACGAGGCCAGAGGATTCCAAGCCTACTGGAAGAATATCTTCAAAATTGCGAAAACCTACAAGGCGGACTATGGCACCTGTCCAAACAAGGCTCAGTTTGATGTCAACTGGTACAAGAAACGGAACAAAGCTATCAACGATCCAAGCAATCCGTTGGATCCGTTCAACAACCTCGAACACTTTGTTTGGTGTGCAATGGAGAACATCATGACCGAATGGGCTCTTCGCGGTTGTCTTGAGCCAAGTTCTATCGTCAAGGAAGACTTCGAAACCGGTGTGTTCACTGAGGGGGAGTTTGTTGGGATTCAATACATACGACTCAAGCCAAACTACAACGGACAGAAGAAAAGGAGTCTTTCCCTCAAGAATCCTGTGCTGGATGATCGCAATACCAAGAAAACTACTCTTCCATGTCCATACAACGGCGATCCTATGTCTACGTATCAAACTACCATCAAGTTACTCTCGCTTGTCCCTGATAACTGTGAAGGTGTCAACCGTATTTTTCGAAAGCTGGCTTCCAAGAAACAACTAGAGGCAAGTGCCGTTTGTTTTTTGCGTGTTGCATCTCTGTTTTTTGCATATCTAACCGTCTCGCGCTGCTTTTTCCTCTCTCTCTCTTTGCAGATCTGGAAGAAACAGGGACGTCGTTGGCGGTTGATTCCTAGCGCTAATCAGGTGATTGGAAAGAACCGGATCAACGAAATCTTGGTTCTAATTGCAACATGGAGTGGATATGAGAACCCTGAGCGCTGTACTGTAAAGAAAGTGTGTCGTAACAAACAAACGCAAACGATCTTAGGATCGATTGATTTAGTGAGTAAGATCATTGTTACAGTTCGATCGGCCTTTCCGATCGACAGGTTAATTACTCGTCGGTAAATTACTCGTCGTATCGTGTAATTTCAAGCATACAAAACACACGTAAAGAGACACAAAACACATGTAAAACCATCTTCGATCGGTCTTTTGTTACCGTATAATTCACCGTGATATTCCCATTGAATATCACATGTGATTGTACCTTATTATGTAGAATTAGTACTAGGTTGTACGTAGATTTTAGGGCATGATGGTGTTTTAGAGTTGTTAATTCTTCGAAGAGTGAGCTGAGAGGAAAAATCCCGCTAAGAGGCAATCCACATAAAAGCGCCGACGATTATTCTTGATAAATAACCTTACGAATAAGGTTATTTGCCCTTATGACTTTTCGTGCTATACGCCCGCTTAGTACGTACGAATACGCGTTACACGGTGGATTCTTTTCAGTCCCCTTCAGTCGTAAATCCAATCGTTAAGCGTTTGGATCTTTTGACTTAATCTATTCATCGTGAGTCGTGTTGAATACCAAACTGTATCCAGTCTACCATCAGAGGCCCTATCAAAAAGAAATGGGGCGGCATTTTGCCTTTCATTCTGGCTTGTATCATGGCATTTTGCCCTGACCCTTGCCGGTTTGATATATTGTATTCATGGATCAAATTATCCATTTTCGAAATGCTCATTGCAGAACGATTTGTTCATTTTTCGTGATTGAACTTAGAAAATCAACTTGTTACTTCAATCGAACGATCGATCGAACATTCCATCGAATGATTGATTTTATCAAATCTCTTACCACATGCAACGAGAACAATGTTCTCTGAAAACAGCGCCACTCATTAGCTTTGTAAACAAATCAGCAATATTTGTTGAACCTGGTTCCTTTGCAACTCTGATAATTCCTGCTGCAATAGATTCACGAGCTTTGTGATATGCAATGCTGTTGTGCTTCTTCTTACATGGGCTTTCAGGTCGTGTAACATTTGTAACAACTGAATCATTATCACAATACACATTTGTGCTACCATCAATTGGAACACCCATCATTCTCAACTTGTACCTTAGACCTTCAACCAATTCGATTGCAATTTTCAAAGCAATGATTTCAGATCCAAAAGTTGATGTCTCAACTGTCGTTTGTCTTTTGGAAAACCAAATGATCGGTGCATTATTAATGAAGATAATAACACCAGTATGAGATCTCCTTGTTGCCTTGCATCCGGCATGATCAGCATCGACAAAACAGCTCATCGTCACATGTTTTCCCAAAGCTTCAGGCATATCTGCTGGTATGACTTCAGCGGCGCCAGGATAAAATTCAGACCAGTCACATTTTTGAAATTTACTTTCATCAACACTTGGTACAGTATCATCAAAAACCAGTTTTGACCTGTTGTACTTTTTCAAATATGCAAATATGTGAAACAACTGATTCAAATGCCCGATCCTTGCCTGTGCCAAATACCTTGACATCAGTGACACTGGCATTACTATGTCAAGTCTTCCTAATTCGCAAATCCACCTGAGAACTCCAATTAAACCTTGATAGTAATTTTGCAATTCAGGATTCAATTCTTCTGATATATCAATTTCCGGTCGATAATCATGTGACAGTGGACTTGATGCTGATTTTGGTAGATACTTGTAGCCATATTTTTCAGTTCCTAACTCTTGTTCGACTGCTGCAACAGCTTTCGCTGTGTACTTAGTGCTTGATAATGACCATCTTGGCTTTGAATCATCTTCAAAGTAGAATTTCCCAATATCAGCTCCCAAATATAGAGTTGGCTCTTCAATCGTATCATCCTTCAATTTGAACTTTCGTTCAATGTTTTCAAGCTGGAACTTTGGATCTTCGCCAGAACATAGGATATCATCTACATATGCAATGAGCATTGCCCAGTATCTGGATCCATCTTTCCTGGTTTCAATTCTTAAGTGCACATCCGGATCTGCCTTGCACGGTGAGTATCCAAGATCTCTCAAATGCTGGGTGAGGTATGACCTGAAAGATGCACCAGCAACCGGCAGTCCATACAATGCCCGGACAATCTTACAAGGTCTTCCTGCAAGGTGAGGTGGAAAACCATCTTCTTCTCTCGCTTTTAGGAAGTATTTCTCTTTAATCGGGGCTGTCAAATATGCATTTTGAATATCAGCTGAGAGAACCTTCAAATCATTCAGCGCTGCCAGCAGAAAGAATATTCTTACTGAGTCTCGACTGGGAACCGATGAATAAGTATTTTCTTTGGCCACTGCAGGGACTTTGTGGCCGTCCCCTACCAACCTGGCCTTCCTTGTTAGGGACCCAAGCTTGATGTCAAAAATCATGTGGGTTGTTATCTGTTTATGACCAACTGGAATAACATCATCATCAGAAAATTCAAACGCTGCCATATTATTTGTCATTTCTTTATGAATTGCTCTTTCCCAGTGGTCGGTCCCTGTTTTCTTATCAATAGCCAGCGCTTGTTTGATTGAATGTGGCAATTCAACTCCATATTTGTGAGTCTTCAACCAATACTTTGCTGTTTTGGCCGCTTTAAGGATTCGGTCCTTCCTCCTCAAAATTTTGTGCACCCACCATCTGAAAGCTGGTGATTTTTCAAGGTTATTGTTAACTGCATACTCGGCTAATTGCACTGGAAATGATTCTTTCACATCACTTAACTTACACCAAGATTCAGTGCCATCTTTCCAACTGGCTAAAATTCTCCAACCTCTAGTTGTAGGTTTATGGGTTTTCCTGCCATTTTTTGCTATGGTCGTGGCTTCATCATCAGTTAGTGCAGTGTTGTCGCATTCATGGTCAATGAGCTCATCTAGTAGAGTGAACATCCTCCCGTCATCATCAACAGAGCTGTATAGGCTTTCTGCAACAATATTTGCCGTGTATTCCTCCATGGTACCATCAGGTAGTTGCAATTTATACAGCCTTGTGTCTAGTATGGGATTCTCATTTCTGATTCCTATTGGTCTGTTTTGCAAGTCGCGAACCCTGTCCTTGACAATGCACCTGAGTCTTTCATCACCTCTTTCAATGATCACTTCATTTCCCAGATATTCATCTGGTTCATCAACATCTTCAACCGATGCTTCTGGCTCAGCCATTTCGAGTTCCATATCCGGTGTTTTTACTGGTTGATTCTCAAATAGCTCTATTTGGGGCTCTGGGTAGTTTTCCTGGAAGAATGATGCGCTGTCCTTGACTTCATCTCCAATCTTGGATTCAATTGATTTGTCGATCGCTTCCATTCTTCTTAGGACATCTCTATCCCTCCATTCATATTCCTTGACAGGCCTTATTGAATTTGTAGATATTGGTATTGCCGACTCGGGCAGTAGCCAAAAACAATCTCCCCCACCTACCCTATTCCCACAGGGACCCAACCACCGCGCCAGCCTTTCAACACCTCGGGTGGAAGAATCACCTTTTTCATAATAAAACACAAAATCATACCATTCTGATGAAGTATATAATGTAATATCCGGTCTATAGCCATGGACCAATTCAAATGGGGTTCTCCCCATTGAAGAAGGGTTGTTGGAGGCCGTTCGCTGCCTGATATTAGCACATAGTTCACCACAAAATGACCATAATCTTCTTGGTGACTTCTTCTTTGCAGACTTGGTTGTGATTGCGCTACCAAGATGACCAATTGCTTGTTCTGCTCGATTTTGGAATGGGCAATGTGGCTGGATGAATGTCTGATGGATATGGTTGCGCTTTACAATTGAATTCCAGTGTGTTTTGTAGGTTCTTGGGGATCCTTGTTCTGGCGCACCATCAGAAATCAAATGCTCTGGAATTCCAATTTCATGAATAAATGTCTTCAGTCCTTGGTGGGCTTGTGATTTGTCCTGTATTGGTATAAATACTTCAAACCCATTTCCATTTGTAAAGATCTGTGCACATTTTTCTTGCCTCATAATACTGGTAGTCCTGGCATGCCACGTATCAGTGTACCAGGTTCCTTGTGCGACTCTTTTGTTCCTGAAACGCTGAGTAGGCAGCCGCTTCATCAATGGTGATTGCAAATTCCTGAGTGCCTTCTGCGTCGTGACTTTCAGTGTCTGTTCAGCTTTCTTGAAACTAATGTTCCAAGTTGTGGCTAGGCGTTCACAGTCAACTTTGTTCGGACCTTCAATTGTTATCACTGATGGCCCCCATTGATTTCTTCTGTCAAGAGACCTCTTTTCAAGTGTATTGTCAATTTCTTGCGAGCTAGGGGCCTGTTTTGATTCTTCTTCAGGAGCTTCCATAAAGTCAAATTCTGTATCATCAAACAAAAATTGGTCTACCCTTCGCGCGCTTGAAATATTCCTTACTGAAGAAATCCGATGAGCTATATTTCCATCTGTTGCAATCTGGCATTCAGTGAGCATTCTCCTTGTGGACACTTGATGGACCCTCATCAGTTTGCATTGCTGCATGACACTTGGATGCCGTTCTTTTCCTAAGCTGGTCTTGGGAAGTGTATTTGTAACATTACTAGCAGGTTCTGTTACAACAGAACTTTCCTCCATTGCTTGGTCCTCTTCGGTCGACATAGCTTGAAGGCTGAATTGGTCCCCTGAAATTGGATCTCCATTGTCAATGGCTAGCTCGGCCATCCTGAACTTCAGTGAATGTGGATCCCAAGGTGTATCATTCGTTGCTATCAAATGTTGACATTCGTCAAGTTCCATTCTTGTGGGCTTTCTTGTGGGGAAATATGAGATCACATTTCTCATACTCAGTTTGATAAAAACTTTCTTCGGATCATCATCCTCCAGTGGAGTTTGAATTGTAATTCCATGCTTGGATCGTGGATCAAATTGGCGAGGTGTTTCTTCAACAGAGTTGAAATTGCAGTCCCTCACTTGATTTGGGCATATCAAGCTGTTTTTCAATTTGTCCCCAAAGTACAGTGCTTGATGGAACACTATGATATATACTTGGCCTGATGTTGGATTCGTCCATGCAGTCGCACAGCTTCCAATGGGGATTTTCTTGATGGGTTTGTACTCTTCAGAAAAAGGTGCAACATCAACGTGTGTTGTGATTTGATCAGGATTCAGCAATACCTTGGATAAGTATCTGTTGTAGTTTGCCCGACTGTTCCAGCCCTGGCTTCATCAGTAACTTCTTCCATTTCTTGGGGTCTTATGACATACAAGATTGGAAAACCTTCAGAGTTGAATCTGTATCTCAAGTTTTGTCGGAAGCCTTCCTCCCATTCCCTGAATTTTGTGAGATCCTTCAGCTCGGGTGGAGTTGCCTTTTCCTGTGATTTCACACTTGATTCCATCATCTTGATTCTGAATTGCTGCAGTTCCAAGTTGTTTGGGTTTGCGTTCCAGTCGATAGCCATTGGCTTAACTCCAATCAATGGTTGATACCGGGCCCAATTTGCCCAAGTTAGGAGCCTCGATGATAGTCTGTTACCATAGTGGATACTTTTTGGATTAGGACAGTCTGGACTGATAGCTTTCAATCCGTGCATGAATGATTTAATGCTTTCCTTGTTGAGGTCTGTAATTTCGCGGATATTAGACATCCCTCCCCTCATAATTTCTTCAGCTGATTCATAGTTGATGCCAAAATCCATTAGGCTGCTCCTGAAAGCAAGCTGTTCTGGGTTCAGAAATCTACCATTGTTGAATCCCCTGATTTTTATCCTGGGTTGGGATGACCTTCTTCCTAGCCGTTCAGCTCTTGCGTTCTCTGCATTTTGGTCAGCATCGTTTCCTTCATCCTCATCATCTGGATTCACACCCTTTCTTTCTGCATCTCTCATTGCCCTGACTCTTTTCTTTATTTCTTGGTCGATGATTCTCTTCATGGTTGAGTTTGATTCTGGGTCCTCAAAGGCCCTTTCCATGACTTCCATGATTTTATCTTCCAATTTCTCTTCCAAATCGTCATCGTCTGAATCGTCATCGTCTGAATCGTCATCGTCATCCACTTCCATTTTTGTTTCTTCCATGTCGTCGTCCGCTCTGGTTCGTACCATGGTGATGAATTGTGTATTCTAATGGAGTTTCGAATTATATTGGAGGAGTATGGATGGTCGATTCGTAGTAAGTTTCGAATATTCGTTTTGGGTGGTATTCAGTGTGAGTCGGAGGTGGTATGTTGGAGAGAGAAGGTAATCGGGGTTTGGATGTGAGGGATGGGTATTTATCGTTGGTGACTGTCAGGTGGTCTGCTTATCTGTTTTGTATTTATCCGGATCGAATTTTCGTTCCGGTTAGTTAGTTTTGTGTGGGCTTTTGCTTTTGTTGCAAATCAAGATTGTGAGCTTTCCTATCCTTTCTTGGGATTTTGCTCATTCTGTATTTCTGTGGTGAAAGATTGAAAGATTGTTTCCTGAGAATTTAGTGTTCTCCTTTTAGTGTTCTCCTTTTCATTTTGGATCTTTCCGATCTTCGGATCTTCGATTTTTGGTGTTCTCGATTCTCTTGCGATCAGATGTTTCTGCGCAAGCAGATGTTCTTCGCAATCCGTTTCACCGCAGAATACTTCAGGCTCAATCTTCTAGCTCGCGTCATTCTTGTTTTCAGTGAAAGATCAGTGTTCTCGAATATTGATTCCTTTCAACTGATGCCAACCTGGGCGATTCGTTCAGCTGAATCGTCCAGTGTCTTTTCCCTTGCTTGTTTTGCTGGATCCCGAAACCCGGTGGAGCCACCACCTTGGTTCGGTTCTTTGGTCTCTTCTTTCAGGGAGACCGCCCTGGTGTTGGTCTATTCCAGGGCTCCACAGGCAACTGCCTCTTTTACATCCTTGAGGGTTGATGCCGGTAGCTGATCAGGCTAATCCGGATTCTTTGTCTTCGAGCTCAAACTGCGTTTCTCCGTGGAAACGCCATTCGTCCTCAGCATTGTAGGATGCTGGCCACAGCCCGTAGACGCTGTGGGTCTGATAAACTAAAGAAAGTGTGTCGTAACAAACAAACGCAAACGATCTTAGGATCGATTGATTTAGTGAGTAAGATCATTGTTACAGTTCGATCGGCCTTTCCGATCGACAGGTTAATTACTCGTCGGTAAATTACTCGTCGTATCGTGTAATTTCAAGCATACAAAACACACGTAAAGAGACACAAAACACATGTAAAACCATCTTCGATCGGTCTTTTGTTACCGTATAATTCACCGTGATATTCCCATTGAATATCACATGTGATTGTACCTTATTATGTAGAATTAGTACTAGGTTGTACGTAGATTTTAGGGCATGATGGTGTTTTAGAGTTGTTAATTCTTCGAAGAGTGAGCTGAGAGGAAAAATCCCGCTAAGAGGCAATCCACATAAAAGCGCCGACAATTATTCTTGATAAATAACCTTACGAATAAGGTTATTTGCCCTTATGACTTTTCGTGCTATACGCCCGCTTAGTACGTACGAATACGCGTTACACGGTGGATTCTTTTCAACTGCCCATGGCAAAAGGCATGAGTCTATTTTCAAGGTTGCAAATGCTGGTGTTTCTGCTTCTCTTGTTAAGGGCCTTGGAGGGCATGCTCATCTGAATACTACTACCAATTACATCCTTCCAGATCAGCAGGCTGTTGATGCTGCTGTTCGCGCAAAGCATGGATCCCCTTCCAAGATTCGCGTGCCGCTTCCAGCTCCCGCGCAACCTCCCGCGCAACCTCCTGCGCAACCTCCCGCGCACGCTCTACCTCCCACTTCTGCGTCGTCACCTACACCACCGTCTCCAGCTACTTCTATGCATGATTCCCCACGGTATCTGTCCACCATTCCTTTGGTGACCACTCCAATGATTCTGTTCCTTCAGATTGTGCTGCTGGCAATTTAGGGTTGATGACCCAGACCTTTGAAGTCCCCAATGAATCTCCCCCTCCAATGCCCTCCAATATTTCTTTCACTACAGGCGATGAGCGTTCTCCAGTTCCTTTGCCATTCACTGATCGCCGTCGTGATTACCACGATGAAGTGATACCTTGCTCAACGTCAAGGCCCAAGACCCACTACAAAGGTCGCGGTACGTTTGCCGAGGATCGTCCGCAATATGAGGATCATCACCATTCAAGCCTCGCTACAATCGTCCTCCCGCGGACCGTTTCGAGGACCACGCCGGCAGTTGATACGACAACGAGCGTTGTTACGAAGAGTCTCCGCGCCCCCCTCATACTCAGTCTTACGAGCCGCGATACGAGCGCGTGGCTTGTCAAGAACCTCAACGGCTCTCTTTTGGTGAAACTCTGTCCTACAAGCCGCGATACGAGGAACGCAAGCCTCCACCGCGTTACGAGGAATGCAAGCCGCCACCGCGCTACGAGGAACGCAAGCCTCCACCGCGTTACGCGGAACGGAAGCCACCATCACCGCGATATGAGGAACGCAAGCCGCCACCGCGTCGTCATTCATACAAGCAACGCAAGCCGCCACCGCGTCGTCATTCTTACGAACCCCGATACGAGGAGCGAAAACCACCGCCGTGTCCCCCTTCTACCAGTACGCTGTCCTACGAGCAGCGCCCGTCTCTTGCTGAAAGAGGCTCTCGACAACGTTCTCCCCCTCATCAAGACCAGCGTCGTGTTTCTTTTGTTACCAATCGCTATTACCAAATGGAGGATTATGGTGCATGGGGTCCTACTCCAGTGGAAGTGTTTTCACACAGCACACATCGTCCTCGTTACGGAAGGGAATTTTTCCAATCCGATGACCCCGAAGTGCAAATTACGGAGGTTCACCGCCCGAGTGCTGGGAAGATGTGGAGCTGCCTGAATGGGGATCGCAAATTCGTTGGTAGCAAGTACGCGTTTTTTTGGTGTTTCTACTGCGTTCAAGTGCAAAATTGCCTTTTTTGTGGCCATTTTGGCATTTTGGGCCCAACAGCCTCAATATTTGCCATAGTTTGCTCTCTAGCAAGAAATAGGTCTACAGACTAATTCTAGAGTTTTTTTTTTGGAATATACCCTGGTCCGTAGTTTGTTGTGTATTAGTGTGTTCTGGGAGTATCAAAAAGAGTGGTAGGTGAAGAGTGCTCAGAATACGACTGGAAATCACGACCGAAAGAGTAACACTAATCCTACTACTAGAAAATCACGTACCACTTCTACTCATATTCTTAATTATGTACCACTCATACGGAGTATTTCGGAAATTATCAAAGTATCAACCCATTATCAGAGCAGAAAACACTACCAGTATTTGTGTAGGAATTCTACGGCATATTTTCGAAATTACTTTAGTATCATGCCATTGTCAGAGCAGAAAACACTACTAGAAATCGTGTAGCAGTTCTACGGCATATTTTGCAAATTACTAAAGTACCATCGAAATTACCAAAGTACCATCCCCTCCTTTGCACCTTTTTCGCGCCCGTTGAGTCTGTTTTAAACTCGCGAGTCCCTTTTATTTTTTCTTACTTAGGCGTCGATTTTGCGAGTGCACGTGCTCTCCCGTACGAGCCATGGTGTTACTATAGGTAACACCCTGTCCTCCGTTTTGGTTGGCACGTGTCATCCCCTCTCTAAAGAAAAGCTCCCTTAAGAAAAATCCGAGGCGCGCGCGCCGAGGATTTTTCTTAAGAGAGTTTTTCTTTAGAGAGGGGATGACATGTGCCAACCAAATCGACTCCGAGTATTATCAGTGGGGAGGAGGGGTGTTACTTGGTACCACTCTAGTAGCTGCTTGTTGTTTACGAGTGCTGTCGGTCAAAAATACACGTAACGTACTTACGTACGTTCTACGGTATTTACATCCATTCTACACTTGAAAAAGTTACTTATACTCCTCCAGAGATAAAAATGACTTCAAGTATCAAGATATCTATGTCACATCATGTGTTCTCTGTCTTATGACGAATTACACCTGATCTACGTCCGGTTTAGACATCCCTACATGCAACACGAATAACACAGGGATACCGGTCGAATACAGTAAAATACACAGTAAAAATAAGAGCGTCTCTCTGAGCTCACATCTCTTTAAATTTTAACATCATGAGGAAACAACAAGCAGCTACTAGAGTGGTACCAAGTAACACCCCTCCTCCCCACTGATACTACGAGGAGGAGGTAAAGGAGGAAAGGGGTGTTGACATGGTAATCTCTATGGCTTCGGAAGGACGAGTACAATGGAGTAGGAGGTCCTTGCTAGCTACCGGTGTTGCTTAGCGTTTCGATGCTGCTACAGGGGGGGGACAAGGCTAAACCGGTCCCAATTGGTGGTACCGGCCAAGAACTCGTAGGAACAAGTAGAAACTGGTACAGGGGGGGACAAGGCTAAACTGGTACTGATCGGTGGTACCAGTTTGGTGGTACCATCGTACCACTCACTCGTTAAGTAATAATTTTTTCAGCGCATTGCAGGTGTTTTTAGGTATACTCAAGCGTAAAGAGGGAGCAAAGGCGCGGGATTCGCAGCAGCAGAAGGATTTGGTTGATTCCTTCTTGACACCACCTGTGTAGAATCGAGTAGAATTCCTACTACAAACTGGATTTTTGCTGTTTTTTCCCCGGTTGTAATTCATTATTTCCAAATCAACCACTTTCAAAAGCAAATTGCTCCCCCCACCATGGGAATAGACACTTTGCACTGCTTTCTTTCCTATTACAACAACAAGAAATCCATCCTATCACACTGTAAGCCATTGCCGGTCCTTTGTTTGCTTGGGGGGAGCTGTTAAGGCTGCTGCGGTTTGATTCGTTGTCATCGTCCTCGTCATTGTCGTGTTGTCATTTGTTTATTCCTAGTATCACTCACGATGCTCTGCTTCTTTTTGCTTCTTTGACCATGGGAATAGTAACAACAAGAAGCACTGTAAGTGACTGTCGGTTCTTGTTTGTTGGGGGGGGGGATATGTTCAGGCTGTTTCGGTTTGATTTGGAGCTGTCGGGGCGTCGTCATCATCGTCGACTTGTCAACAGTCATTTGTTTATTCCTATCTCACGGCACTCTTCTTCTTTTTTGCTTTCAACCATGGGAATAGCCCCTTCCAGCAACCATGGTTTGAACTATTCCACCCTGAAAGAGCAAGCAACGCTGCTCCTCGGACTTGGTCTAATGCTCAAGATCTTTGGTCTTGGACTCGGTCATCCTCTACCGATGCAACAGCAACAACCCAACGCCGGTCTGTAGCAGCCAGGAATTCTTCATTGAGCAACCCCTAGTATAACAAGAAGAAGAACCCCCCTCCTTCTCGTTCTGGATCTCCAACTACCACCCCTGGCAAATGAAGAAGCGCGCGCGCCGGACCCTTTGTCTTTCTTCTACCCCGGCAACCGACGATGCACCCGCTGATTCTACGATGATTCCGCCAACAAGCTCTGATTTTGGCCCCAACAGCCTTGATATTCATCATGACTTGCTCTCTAGCAAGAAATAGGTCTACAGACTAATTCTAGCTCTTTTTTTTGGCATATACTCTGGTCCCTAGTCTGCTGTGTATTAGTCTGTTCTGGGAGTATCGAAACTAGTGGTAAGAGAACAGTGCTCAAAATACGACTGGAAATTGCACACCAGTACATTCTACTGGAAATCACGTAGAAAATACTACCAGAATAAAGTGTGGTACCAGAGTACCACTTTTGGTACCGGAGTACCACCATCTGGTACCGGAGTACCACTCCCTCCTTCCACCTGTTGAGCCTGTTTCAAACCCTCATTTTTCTTGGTACTTAGGAGTGAGTACACGTGCTCGTCCGCCGAAGCCATAGGATTACTATAGGTACCACTCTAGCTGCTTGTTGTTTACGAGGCCCCCCGGGCCGAGGAAACAACAAGCAGCTAGAGTGGTACCAAGTAATACCCCTCCTCCCCACTGATACTACGAGGAGGAGGTAAAGGAGGAAAGGGGTGTTGACATGGTAATCTCTATGGCTTCGGAAGGACGAGTACAATGGAGGAGGAGGAGGGGTTCCTTGCTAGCTACCGGCGTAGCGTTTCGATGCTGCTACAGGGGGAGTAGTAGCTGTTGTTGCTGCTACAGGGGGGGGACAAGGGTAAAATGGTACCGATCGGTGGTACCGAGGAGTACTCGTAGGAACAAGTACAAGATGTACGGTAGGGATCAGTGGTACCATTTTGGTGGTACCGGAGTACCACTCACTTTGTTAAGTAATAATTTTTTCACCGCATTGCACGTGTTTTTAGGTATACTCAAGGGTAAAGAGGGAGCAAACGCGCGGGATCCGCAGCAGCAGCAGTACCGGTAGCAGCAGGATTTGGTTGATTCCTTGACACCACCTGTGTAGAATCTAGTAGATCCCTACTACAACCTGGATTTTTGCTGTTTTTCCCCGGTGGTAATTCATAATTTTGAAATCAACCACTTTCAAAAGCAAATTGCTCCCCGACCATGGGAATAGACCATTTTCACTGCTTTCTTTCCTATTACCATCCTATCACACTGTAAGTCATTGCCGGTCCTTTGGTTGCTGGGGGGGGAGATGTTTGGGCTGTTCTGTTTCATTTGCCGTTCTTGTTATTCTTGTCATCGTCGTTGTCATCGTTGTTGTCATTTTATTCATTCCTATCACTCAGGACGCTGCTTCTTTTTGCCTGTTTGACCATGGGAATAGCAGCAACAAGCACTGTAAGTGACTGTCGGTTTTGTGTTTGTTGGGGGGGGGGAGATGTTCAGGCTGTTTTGTTTTGGTTTGATTTGGAGCTGTCAGCGCGTCGTCATCATTGTTGTTGTTGTTGAAGTTGTTGTTGTCACTTTGTTTATTCATAGTATCACTCCTCACGACGATGCTCCTTTTTGCTTTTGGCCATGGGAATAGCCCCTTCCAGCAACCACCACCATGGTTCGAACTATTCCACCCTGAAAGAGCAAGCAACGCTGCTCCTCGGACTTGGTCTAATGCTCAAGATCTTTGGTCTTGGACTCGGCCATCCTCTACCGATGCAACAGCAACAACAAACCAACGTTGGTCTGTAGCAGCCAGGAATTCTTCATTGAGCAACCCCTACAAGAAGAAGAACCCCCCCTCCCCCCCCCCCCTCCATCTGGATCTCCAACTGCCACCGCCGGCAAGAGGAAGAAGAATCGCGCCCATCGGACCTTTCCTCTTTCTCCCGGCGCCAGCCTGCTTCTTTGGCGCCTGTTGAATCCACAGCATCCAAACTACAAGCACTGCGCTGCTTTGATCTAGGGGACTGCTGTATCTATGGCATTTGAATTACAAGCGCTGCCTTGGATCATTTGGATCGACACGCGCAGCTATACGAGGATTGATTCCACCAGCGGCGATACGAGCTGCGATACAACAAGATGCGTCCTCCCCTTGTACCCGGTCCGCCCAGCAGACTCAATATTCATCATGGTGTGCTCTCTAGCAAGAAATAGGTCTACAGTCTTATTCTACTAGCTCTTTTTTTGGCATATACTCTGGTCCCTAGTCTGCTGTGTATTAGTCTGTTCTGGGAGTATCGAAACTAGTGGTAAGAGAACAGTGCTCAAAATACGACTGGAAATTGCACACCAGTACGTTCTACTGGAAATCACGTAGAAAATACTACCAGAATAAAGTGTGGTACCAGAGTACCACTTTTGGTACCGGAGTACCACCATCTGGTACCGGAGTACCACTCCCTCCTTCCACCTGTTGAGCCTGTTTCAAACCCTCATTTTTCTTGGTACTTAGGAGTGAGTACACGTGCTCGTCCGCCGAAGCCATAGGATTACATTAGTACCGTAGTTACACCGGCGCTTTTCTAGATTGGGTCTGGAATTTTTCGTCTCTCGTATCAGCCTCTCTTGTATCACTGTCTCTCCTACCGTACCGGTATCGCGAGATTTCATTATTATTTTCCCAATGAATAGTACCGGTATAAGTACGTACCAGTAGAAGAGCATCACGTCTGTCTGAGTACCGTACTGTAACGAACTTAAAAAACAGCTCCATTAATTGTATCCAACCTGTTTTCTTTCTTTCCAACACATTCCCTCTTTTCGATAAGCCCTAATCACTCGAATTACAAAAACTACCAAGATCAAAAGAATGGGTGGAAGAACTACAGTACAAATCCTCACATTCCTCGGGAATAATACTTACAACGGTATCGGTCATTCTTCTTCCTTGCTGTATTATCTTTTTGCGATGTGTGTACCGTAAACGTTCTTTTTTTTTACTCTAAAAATGAATAGAACACGCAGATTTACCTAATTAATACACTCAGCTGGGCGGACACTGATACTAATTTACGTATCACAAAATCAGTATTGTTACAGTACCTCGTACAAGTACGGTACCTACCGTATGGTATATCATTGTTTTTGTTGGAAGGTCTCATGTCGTCGTTAGCACATTGCTGGACCCAGCTAATAAATAGCCTGTATCCAAAAATCGCTGCCTGTGGAAGAAAGTATAGAATAAACATGTCGTCTGTGAACCACGACGATGGTGGTGTCAATGCCAATCCTTTTGAATCTGGTGCCCCGGTCACAACAACGCCTGCTGTCTCTACGGACCACCATGTAGTAATCCCTGCTCCCGATGCCGATAGCGCTGTTTCGAAAGCAATGATGGAGCTCTCGCTGAAAGATCGAAATCGCTTTCAGGAAGAGATCCACGGTGTTTATTGCTTGGCTCCGGAAGAATCACCCGAGTTTCTCAGAGAGTCCCTGGAGAAGTTGGACCTGGAGCTCAACAATCCTGCGATCCCGAGCGATGAAAAGAGAGCCTTCCTCGAAAGCCAGGAACTGTATGCCAAGTCGAACATTCCGTCATACGTCAACTCGGACGACTTCCGTCTGCGGTTTTTGCGATGCGAAACCTTTGACGTACCGATCGCGGCCCTACGAATCTTCAAGTTTCTCGATTTGGTCTCGAAATTGTTCGGGACCTTTGCGCTCCAGCGACCGATTCGCATCACCGACTTTTCCAGGGAAGAACTCAGGATATTTCGAAAGGGACGGTATCAGCTCTTGCCATTCCGAGATCGGGCCGGCAAACACGGGCGGCGGATTCTATCGGTGTTTCCCGACGAGGAATGGGAGACCATAACGTCTGCCGTGCGAACCAAAATTTGGCTCTATCTCACGTATGTGGTTGGCGAAGACATCGAGGCCCAAAAAAGCGGGATGGTGGTCATCATCTGGTTTGACCAATCCTGGAAAAATATTTCGGTAAATCCGTATACGAACCCGGGATCAAGTCGGTTTATTACACTGGGAACCCGTGCAAGTTCGGTTCACATCTGCACACCCGATACGCCACTTCATCGCTTCCGCCGAAATGTCATGCTCATGAGAGTGGGATGCGAAAAGTGTAGGATCAAGATTCATACTGGTACGAACAAAATTGCGAAGGATGAGAGGGAATGAAAAGGCGTTTATTGTTACGGTTTGTGTTTTGTTGTGTTTTTTTGTTTTTTGTTTTGTTTCGCAAGGTTCGAACAAAGCATTCCTCCAACAAACACTCTCACGCAGTCCTTTCCCTCTTTTCCCAGGAAATCCCGTGGAATCGAGATATATACTCGAGAGCTTTGGTATTCCGAGTGATTACATCCCGGTATCTCACACCGGGACCGTAAAAGATAAGTATGTAAAAGAATGGATCCGCCTTCGAATGCAAATCGAACAGGAACAAGCCAATGCTGCAAGTTCCAACAAGCACCGTCGGCTACATGATCGAGTGCCCTTATCTGGGGGATATAATCTTCCGCAATGGGACATCCCTCACATCGCATCCCGCCAATGCCACCCTGCGATGTTTTGTAGCAACCATGTGCAACCAAGAAAAAAATCGGAACAAAACGGCACGGGATTTGGTGCTAGACATTTTCGAAGAACTCAGGGTGCAAAACGGAGGGAGGGGCTGTCGGTTTTTGATTTGGAGCGAGAAGGGATGCTATTGGAAACCGGTAGAGCCCGAAAACGAACAGAAAGAAATTCACAAGAAGATCATGCGCATGGTAAGGGAAACACGAAACCTGAATGCCAAACAAATAAAAGACACGTCCAAGCTATCATCCAGACCAAGAACGGTTGGGAACGGAGAGGCATCATTCATGTTCCTCGAGGGACACAAAGGACAAGAGCATTCACCAAACAAACGGCAAAGAGTGTGTAATCCGAAGTATTTCGATTTCAGCAGTTCCGGATGTTTCTGATGGAGACAGAGATGTTTGGAATGCACCCCAATGCCCTAAAACTAAACGAATTGAGACCATATAAATACTCAATACCATTCCAGATAATGAACAATACCGTGCTTAGTTTGTTTGCCATCGTTTCGCTCCAAACGAACTACTACCCTAACACTAAACGAATCGAGACCATATAAACACCGTTCTAGATTACGAACAATACCTTGCTTAGTTGTTTGCCGTGGTTTCGTTCGAAACGAATTCAAAGAAAATTCAGTTTGGGTTTGGTCATAGTAGGAAAAGACCGCACCTTCCGGGGAACCTTGGTCGATAGAGTTGTTTTGGGACGTGCTCCGGTGTTCGTGTATGAGTTGCGTAAAAAGTCGGCCGATTCTTCGTCTTCCTCCATGCAGGCATAGACCGCGTTCTTGACCAGGCCCTTTCGGTGGTCGGATTCGTCGTTCTTCTGCTTCCGTTGCCTGGAGGTGGGAATGTAGGTTCCGAGCGTCTTTTGTTTTCGACCGACGGTGTCGGAGGTACCGGGGAGAGGGATGGCGTGGGACGAAGCACTGAGCGTGCCCCTGGCCTTGGACAGCATGGCTCGGAACGGCTTTCGCGAATTGTTTCGTGAATTGTTATTGTTGCTGCTGCCGTTGTTGTCGTTGCCGTTGCCGTTGTTGTTGTTGTTGTTGTTGTTGGACGGCAACAGCGACGGAGGTGGTTGTGACGATCGGGCGGTGGTGTCGCCATTGCCGTGGTAGGTTCCAGAAGCGAGACCGCTGTTCTGAACAAAGGTCGACTTCTGGATGGCGCCCGGTGGTTTGGAGATGCGGATCTCGCCGCTGCGATCTTGACTCAATACCGTCCGCGACTTTTTTTTGCGGAAGGATGGCATTGTCCCCTTCATCCCCTTCAATTTTTGTAGGCGGGTCGGGAGGTTCGAAAACGACGACGATTCGGAGGGCTTAAAGTCGTCGTCCCCGGCCGGGAGGCGGGTGCTGTTGTGGAGTGGATCGGGCGGAGACTGCGACTGCGACGGTTTGGTGTTGGAACTCTTACCCTGGGAAGGAAGCATCGCACCAATGCGCAGCTGAAGTCCACCCTCCGTTGGAATTGGTGAAAGATCCTCCGACTCGTCTCCCTCCGGAATGGTGTCCTCGACGGGGAGAGTCGACCTGCGGGAATGTGCCGATCGGGCGACCGAAACCACCGATGCGGATGCGGATGCTGATCTAGACACGGAGGCATCGTCGTCGGACGACATCATGTGTTGGAGTGTTCTCCAGCTCGCCCTCATGGCGTTTGGTGACATGAGCGAGAGACGCCTCGTCTGGGATTTCTCGTCGTCGTCGTTGTTCGACAGCAACGGTTTGGTTCCTCGTTCCGCGTATGACATTACCAGCGAGTTACCTGTCCTGCGGGGTTTGTGTTCGGTCAACCGCGGTGGTCGTGGTGATTCTTCCTTGTCCGCATCGCTTTCCAGAATCGTGTCATCGAACGACAGGTTCGAGACGCGGGAATGGGCCGATCGTGGTCGTGTTCGGGCGCCCGAAAACATCGATATGGATATGGATGCGGATGATGCTGCGGATTCGGCTGCGGATGATGCTACAGATGCGTCTGCGAACGATTCCATGTCGTCTGTGTCTTCCGATGCTACCGACACGGATCGGGAATGCGAGGACAGGTTTCTCAGGCTTTGCCTCATCGCATTGGCGGACATGGCCAAGAGTTCCCGTGGTGTGTGGTTTTTGTTGGGTGATGGTGGTGGTTGTGACTTTTTGGTGGTCCTTACTTCCTGTGGTGCCTCCTCCTCCGATCGGACCTTTACCTTGTATTCCGCAATGGGTTTGTCAAATCGGAGGGGCGCAACGACGGATGGCGACGGATGGGGCGATCGAGTGGCGCCTGTGAGAATCGATAAGATGTCCTCGTCTCCGTCACCGGACGACGTAACCGATACGGAGCGGGAATGCAGGGATTTGGATTGTGGTCGTGGTTGCCGGCCGGAATTCGTTTCGCTTGCCAATGGAAGCGAGAGCCGTCTCTGACTCCGGGAGGCCGTAACCGTGACTGTGGTTGTCTCTTTGGCGATGTGCTCGCTGGTTCGTTGTACTGCAACTTTGGAGGAGGGGATCGGTGGAGACGATGTCTCGGGGTCCTCGGACCGTGGTTGTTTTTTGGTCTTTTTCTTCTTCTTCTTGGTGTCACTCGGATCGCTGCTGCTCTTGGGGTCGTCTTTGCTGCCGGGAAGATCCGACCTGGATTTCTTCTTGTCGCGTTTTTCTCGACGCTCCGATCTCGTTGATAAAGCCGGGGATGGAAAGTCTAAATGCGGTGGCGGTGGTGGTGGCGGCGGTGGGATGGGTGATTCCTCGGGAATGACAAGAATGGAACCCGTGGTGGTGGTGGTGGTGGTGGTGTTCTGTTCGACGAAGCTTTCCTGTTCGACGATGCTTTCCAGTGAGGATACCCTCGATGGAATGCGGACAGACGCAACATTAGCTGTATGTGTCTGGACCGTGTCTACGGAAGTCTTATTTGTTCCGGATTTGACAACATCCAGGATGCCGTCCATCGTGGAGGTATCCACGTCAACGGGAACCTCGGCAAAGGAGTCGCGCGAATAGTCCAAAGAGGGAGACGACGATGATGCGGTGGTTGGTTCGTTGTTCCCGAGATCCGGTCGCTGTTGCTCCGAGATAACGACGGGCCGTTGTTGGGGTTGGGAATCGGTTCGTCGACTTCTCCTCTCGCTGTTGCTGTTCGCGCTCGCCGACCGCACGGATTTTCGGTTGGATCTCGGCTTCGAGAGGTCCCGATCCCGTGTCGATTTCTTTTTCTTTCGCTGTTTGGGTGGTGGTGGTGTCGGTGGTTCTTCTTTGGTGGACGATAGGTGGTTGTGGTGGGAAGCGGTTGCAATTGTAGAATCGTTGCGGGCAATCTCAATTGGTGGATTTATGGGAGTCGCTGCTGCCGGTGTAGCCACGGCAGCAGCAGAGCTCTGTGGCTCTGATTCTGCTTGTAGTGGCGGTTGTCGTGCCGCCACCTCTTTGGACGACGAGGTGGCGGCCAGAAAGGCACAGAGCTCCTCGGTCAAGTCTTCTAGTGGTTCTCTTCCCCGGGTCTTCCGCGACGACATTGCCGGGGATTTCTTCGATTTGCTGCTTCTTTTGGTGATGCTCTCGCCACGGAGGTTTGCCTTTCGCCGCGACAGTGCGTGTGTGCCGTCGTCATCGAGGCTGACCCGACTGCGGAGCAGTACTCGGTCGGTCCGTACAGCTTCCGCGGTCGGATCGACGCTCACCGCTAGCTGCTGCACCGTCCCCGGGATGGGCGACCTTGTCTTCTTCCGACGGGGTCGTAGTTTGCGCTCGGCGGTGTCGGTGGTGTTGTCTCCCCCCGCACTTCCCGTGGTGTGGGAGGTGCCGCCATTGCTTAATTCTTCGGTGTTGGGGGTGCTGTGCCGGGACGACGAGGGTTTCTTCCCCCGGAGGAGTTTTCGTCGCTGCTGTTGTTCGGTGGTGCTGTAGATATCTCCGGTGGAGTGGCAGCTTCCCCGGCTTCCCCTGCTGTGATTGTCGTTTTCGTCGTCTGCTGCGTGTAGGTGTTGCATGGAAGACGACTTTCGTTCTTCGCGGAGGACTTTTCTTCGCGTATCTGTATCCGCCGGCGTCACATCCACAACGGCGGCGGCAGCAGCGGCTTCGATTTTGTCACCGGCAACACCATCGGTAACCGTAACTGTTCGTGACGACCTCTTTTTTCGCTGGACCTTTGTGGTTCGTGGTGTGCTGGCAACAGCAGCAGCAGCAGCAGCAGCAGCATCGTTGATGTTGATGTCGTCTCCAAGCTGGGAGGAGGATCTCTGTTTCCTCGCCCGGAGTAGGAGGGGATGAGTTTCTCCGGTGACGTGGTTGCTGTTACCTTCGTCTCCAAGCTGGGAGGAGGATCTCTGTTTCCTTGCCCCGGAGTAGGAGGGGATGAGTTTCTCCGGTAATGTGGCTGCTGTTGCCGTCATCTCCAAGCTGGGAGGAGGATCTCTGTTTCCTCGCCCGGAGTAGGAGGGGATGAGTTTCTCCCGTGACGTGGTTGCTGTTGCCGTCATCTCCGAGCTGGGAGGAGGATCTCTGTTTCCTTGCCCGGAGTAGGTGGGGATGAGTTTCTCCCGTGACGTGGTTGCTGTTGCCGTCATCTCCGAGCTGGGAGTAGGATCTCTGTTTCCTCGCCCGGAGTAGGAGGGGATGAGTTTCTCCCGTGACGTGGTTGCTGTTGCCATCATCTCCGAGCTGGGAGGAGGATCTCTGTTTCCTTGCCCGGGGTAGTAGGTGGGGGTGAGTTTCTCCCGTGACGTGGTTGCTGTTGCTGTTGCCGTTGCTGTTGCTGTTGTCTCCAAGCTGGGAGGAGGATCTCTGTTTCCTCGCCCGGAGTAGGTGGGGGTGAGCTTCTCCCTTGGTGTTGTAGCTACCCCTGCTTAGCTGGTCCCCGCTTCTGGATTTCCTTCGCCGGAGTGAAGAAGAAGGCAAAGGCAAAGCCGAATCCCCCGAGCCTCCCGTGCCGGTAGGAAAGGTCTCCCGATCGCGGAGCTGGTCGCCGCTGTTCCTGGAAGACGATTTTCTGCGCAGCTGGATTGATGGTGACGGTTGCGTGGATTGTTGGCTGTCTCCAGGGATTGTTGCCGAAGAGCTCTCGTGGATGTTGTGGTTGGTGTTGGTGTTGGTGTGGTTGGTGTTGTCACCATTGCCGGTTGTTGTGTCTGCCTTGCGGAGTTGCTGTGGGCCCGTCTCGGCATCGGCATCGGCGTCGGCATTGGCATCCCCCTCTCCTGCCGTTTCTTCGGGCTCGACGGTGGACGTTCTGGTATTGCTCGGTTTGCGCTTCCTCCGTTCCCTCCGTTCCCTTTGCGGGAGGGTGGTGGTGAGAGTGTGGACCTCCGATACCGATAACACCAGCGGTTTTCGTTTCCTCGAGGATCGGCTGCGCCCGCTGCGAACGGTACCGTCGTAGAGATCGTCCTCGTCCTCGTCTTCGTCTAGGTCTTTGTTGAATTCGTGATTGCAGTCGTGGTCATCGCAACCAAGAGGCAACGTACCGCCGCCACTGATCGAGATGACGGAATCCAATGACGCGAGGCTATTGCCCAGCTTGGTGAGACGGGATGATGCTGCTGCTGCTGCTGCTGCTGCTGCCCCACCACCTGTGAGGTATTCCTCCTCCTCCACAAACTCTTCATCGTACTCCTCTTCTTCGTCAAAAGACAAAGCAAACGATGATGATGATTGGTCCCCCGCGGACAACTCGTCTACCTCGAGAGAGGAAAGAGAAACGTCCGAATTGGAATTGGAATTGGAATTGAAATTGGAATTGGAATCGCTACAGCTGCGGTCGTTGGTGCGGTTGTTGTCGTTGTCGTTGTCGTTGTCGTCGTCGTGTTGCGGATCAAACTTCTTTTTTCGTTGCAGCTTCGTGGTTCGTCGTGCGTTTGTGTTGGAAACGGCAACAGCACCAACAGCACCAACAGCACCACCAGCACCACCAGCAGCATCGTTGCTTTGGTCCGAACTCTCGGGAATAGATTTCTGCCTCGCCCGGAGAAGGTGGGGGTGAGCTTCTTCCTTGGTGTGATAGCTCCCCCTGCGTAGCTGGTCCCCGCTTCTGGGTTTCCTTCGCCGGAGTGGTGGTAGCTGTTGTTGTTGTTGCTGCTGTTGTTGCTCGTACGATTTCCTACGACGCTGGAGTGATGGTAACGGTTGCGTGGATTGTTGGCTGTCTCTGGGGATGATTGGTGATCTCTCGTGGTTGTTGTTGTTGTTGTTGTTGCTGTTGCGGTTGTTGTGGTTGTTGTTGCCGGTTGTTGTGGGCGAGGAGTGCAGTGGGCCCGTCTCGGCCTCGGCCTCGGCCCTGTTGTCCCCATCGATTTCTGCCTCCGCTGCTGCTGCTTCATCCTCGGGCCGAACATCCACGTTCCCCTGTATCATCAACGACCGCTCGTTCTCGTGGGTTGGTGCGATTGTTCCGGTTCCGATTCCGATTCCGGTTCCACTTCCCGTTCGGCTCGGTTTGCGCTTCCTCCGCTCCTTTCGCTCCCTGTGTGGGAGGGTGGCAGCTGTCGCTGTTGCGGTTGCTGTGGTTGCGGTTGCGGTTGTGGTTGCTGTTGTGGTTGCTGTTGTGGTTGCTGTTGTTGCTGCTGCTGTTGTAGTTGTGGTGCGAACCTCGGCTCCCAGCAGCGGTTGTCGTTTCCTCGATCGACTGCGCCCGCTGCGAACGGTACAACCTTCGTAGAGATCGTCCTCCTCCTTCTCCTCCTCGTCTTTTTCTTCGTCTTCCTCCTCCTCCTCCTCTTTGTCAGAGTCGTGGTTGTAGTTCTTGTCATCGTCGTCGTCGTAATCAGGAGACAAGAGATCGCCACCGATCGTGATGATGGAATCTAGGGACATAAGGCTACTACCCAGCTGTTTATTGATATTGATATTGACATTGGCATTGGCATTGACATTGGCATTGCCTGGCTCGTAGGTGGGACAGTATGCTGCTGCTGCTGCTGCTGCTGCCCCACCGAGGTTGTATTCTTCCTCCTCCTCCTCCTCGTTGTACTCTTCTTCGTCATCGAAGGACAGGGACAAAGAACGGTCCGCGGACAAGTCCTCTACCTCGAGAGACGAAACGTCCGAATCGCTACAACAATTGCTGTCGTTGTCGTCGTTGTCGTTGTCGTTGTCGTTGTCGTCGTTGTCGTGTTGTTGTTGTGAATCACCATCGATGACTTCCTCGATGGATTCGGATGTGGTTTTGTCCGCATCCGCATATGCATAAGCATAATTCGCACTGTATGCATGATCCGCATCCGCGTTTGTTGTGTTGGTTGCGTTGCCACTGGCATCCCCATCCCCATCGGCATCCGGCATCGGCATCCCCATCGGCATCCGTGACACCAGGAGACGCAAAATCCAGTTCCATCCAGGAGGAGTACGACGAGTAATTGCTATTGTTGTTGCGGCTGTCGTTGTTGTGGTTGTTGTTGTAGGTTTTGGTGCGTGTCCCACCCTGCTTGTCGTCGTCGTCGTCGTCGTCGTCGTCTTCCAGATCGGAATTCCATTGGTACAGGCTGCTGTGGCTCTCGTCGTTATCGTTATCGCTGTTGTTATCGTTGTCATTATCATTATCTTTGTCATCGTTATTGTCATTGTCATCGTTATCATTGTTATTGTTATGGTTGTCGTCGTCGTCGTCGTCGTCGTCGTTATCGTCGACGATGCCGATGCCGATGCCGATGCTGGAGTGTCGCTCGATCACCGGAAGAACTGCCAGCTTTTTGACGGGACTCTGATACTTATTATACGACGAGCCCGCAGCAAACAACGAGCTCGAGTAGCCGTTGAGGGATAGTGGTTGCCATCCTCCTCCTCCTCCTCCTCCTTGTGGTGGCGGCGGCGGCGGAAGTTGTTTTTGCTTTTGTTTTAGTTTTTTGGCAGCGATTGCGATCGTCGAGGGAGTTGTAGTAGTAGTTGTTTTATCGATTTTGGTTGTTGTTGGTGGTGGTGGTATGAATTGCTGTTGTTGCTGTTGTTCCTGTTCCTGTTCCTGTTCCTGTTGCTGTTCTTGTCGTTCTTTCGTTTGTTCTTCTTTGTCGGTGTTGTTCCCACCGGAAATCGGCGTGGTGTGCACAAAGGGAGGCATCATGCTCCGCTATCGTTAATGTTAGTCCTTCCGTAGTTCGTGATTGCTTTGCTTTGCCTTGCCTTGCCTTGCCTTGCCTGATTTGGTTTTTTGCCTTTCTGTGGACCTACTGTGGACTGGATTGGTTGGTTGGTTGATAATGGATGTATATATGTTGGATGTTGGATGTTGGATGGTTGTTGAATTGGTACGGTACGGTAGCTCGTGTTTCTGCAATTCGACGTTTCTAAAACTAAAATGTCTTTGGTTCGTACGAATTTACATAATACCAAAGTACGATACTCGTACTTCTAATATTATTATGATATTATTATTATTGTATTGGCAGGGTTGCGTAAGCCGCGGGATGGGCAGTACCGATTTGTAATTACTTGTAATACCGGTAACTTAGGTGTACCAAGCAAGGAAATAATAAGAAAATATGAGAATTACGATTACAAATTTTCAACCTGCCGATTGGTAGAATAATATAGAATCTACAACGTACGGTATCACGTACACCGTATCAATTTTTATCACTACATTCATAAGCCGTCTGATTTCGAACGCATCTCATAGGATGGGACGCGTGCAAAGTTGTATTACGGTGTGTACACTTTCGGTTAGTTTGTTGTTATTGATAGAAAATAATTCGTAAAAATTGCATCGAATAGCGTTTTTTGAATGGTTTCTCTATTGATCTTCAGAACAGTTACAAAAAAGTATAGTTTTCGTACGATACTCGGACCCGGTCGGTCATTTCACGACAAGGAACAATAATCAATCACCTTGGAATTCAATGGCATCCTGTGTTTTTGTAACTTAGGTTCCGTTGTGTGGATATGGTCGCGCGTTGATTGTTACAGTTTCCTGTTGTACGCAAGAATGGCATTGAAGTCTTTTTAGTGCAATCTAGCATAGCCCAATATTGAACTGTTCTTCTTTTTTGGGCTGGTATTTTATTCGTGACTAAGGAGAACATACTGTTGAGACTTTATCGGATCTGGAAGAATAGCTCCGCAGGCATAATTCAATAATCGACAAGAGATATACTCATACCGGTAGTACTATTACGAACGGTGTAGATATTGTGAATAGTACGAGTATTGTACTACTCGTACTCGTACTCGTACTCCTAGCCCTATCTAAGGATCTTACCGTACGGTACGAGTACTTGTACGTAAGGTATGGTATGCTACGTACCCGTACTCGTATGTATCGTACCGCTGACGGACGAGGAACATACTAAATTCTCGTCGCAGGCACGAGTATCGTCTCGTAGAAGTAGAGTTCATACCGTACTGTACGGACCAGTAGAAATTTTACGTTTACTTTTTATCACAAATCGGCTGCAGTACGAACGCTCTTCGTTCGTACCGGTGCGAGTGCGAGTGCTCGTATTACTACGTACTTGTACCGGTACTATTCGTACACAAACACAGGATTGAGGATGCAAGTGTTTGGTTTTTGTGAACATCGACAACACTACGAGTAAATCTTACCTTCGTACCGTACCCGGTACCGTATTGTGTACGTTGATCGTCCATACGATACGATACGATACGATACGATACTCGTACCTCTACCTTCGTTCAGGCATTTCCTGTCCGAGAAGCCCAACACGAGAGAGGGCGACAACACCCGAGTTCGAAACCAACGACTGAGCTGAGCTGAGCTATAATATTATTCTAATACCGCACCTTCACCTTCACCCAGAATCGAATCATGGCGGAACCCGAGATAGCAACTAGTAGTAGCACTAAAGCAAAAACAACTACAACTACAACTACTACCAACTCCAAAAACGGCGAGCACGCTGCGGCTGCCGCTGCCGCTGCCGGCGAAGCGAGCAATCCACCGGCAGCACAGGCACATGCACAGGCACATGCACAGGCACAGGCACAACAGCCGCTGTCGTCCTCCCGTGCACCGCTGCTGCTACCGTCGTCTCCCAAGGGAGAAGATCGGGCGGATCCCTCGGCCACAAAACCGGGGCGTTGTGTACCCGCCGCCGCCGCCACCACAACTGTTGCCACAACAACAACAACAACAACAACAACAACAACGATCGCCGGAAACGAGCCGTCGCAACGGCAACCGGATGCCTTCGTCAACAATGGTAGGTATCGCATCGCATCGCATCGTGTCGTGTCCTATCGCATCGTGTCGTGTCGTGTCGTGTCGTGTCGTACACTTCGCGACAGTTCGTTGTTTGTTTGTTTGTTTGTATATGCGTTTGTGCGTTTCGTATTGTTATGCCTTTGTAAAATTGTAGAGTGAATTGGGAAGCGATCCGATCCGATCCATATCTACTTGTAGTTGTGAATATCAATCTTCTACTAGAATGGATGGCTTTTTCCTCGGATCGATCGATCGTTCGTTCGTTCGTTCGTTCGTTTTGTTCTTCCTTGGAAATCAGCGGAACGTGGCTCTGTCTATCGCAGCTGTGTTCGTTGTTGCGACCCCACCCAATTCAATTCAATTCAAATCAATTCAAATCGAGCCAATACCTACATATATCAAGCACTATTGGAAACAAACAGACAGACAAACCAACCAACCAACCAACCAACCCATTCACTCACTCACTCAACGTACTTTTTTTCAACGTCTTGTTCCTCCACCAACGATGGCACATTGCTGCGGTTGTGTTGCATGGAACTCGCTGCGACGAATCGTCTCTGCGATGGAATCCAACCAACAAACGAATAACAAATAAATAACTGTGAATAAACAATCAACAATCGCACATACAACCATACACCATACACAGGATTCCTCCGGTGGCAGGACGCCCGGAGGGAGTGGTGCGGCGGTGGCAATGGAACGGGTGGATCGTCGTCGTGCTCGACGTCGTCGGCGGCTTCTTCGGCGGCCACCCCGCTGGGGGCGGCGGTCCCGATCGACGTCGACGCGATCATCGACGTCCTCTTTGATCCGCGGTGGAGGGGGGGTGTCGTTGCCGTGGCAGCATCCGCAAACGCAAACGCAAACAGCAACAACAACGGACAAGCGCGGGCGCTACAGCAACAGCAACAGCCCCCGCGATTTCCGCAGAACGTTCCGCTCCCCCAGCTCATCGATGTGTTGACGGACCTGTGGGAGGCGGAGGGGTTGGACGTTTGATATGTCAGTGAAGTCAAGTGAAGTTACTGGCATTGTTATTGAGTGAGTGAGTGAGTGAGCGAAGCGAAGCGAAGTGATGCGAGTGCATACGATGCACACACACATACACATACACACACACCGTACCTGCGGAACCGAACCACCCGGAATCGTCGTTGCGATGGGGATCCTCGATGGGCTAGGACGAACGACACAGTGACGGCAGAGGTTTGTGGGTAATAATGAATGCGTGGAACGAGCGATTCATTCGATCCAAGGACTGCAACCCAATAAATATACGTTGTAAGCTACTAGTACGAAGCACAGTATACGTGTTACAGAAGCAAAACGCCTCTCTTTCGAACTACCGTACGCGGAACAGAACCTGGTGCAATGCGACAGACAAAAACGAACAACGGAAATGTGGCGAGAAAAAGCTTGCTAGGAACGAAACATATGGAACTGTTTCTTCGACCGATGATAATCTCATCGATCGACTACGTTCTTTCCTTGATAGCTGAGTTCCGTTGGGTTTCGTTATTGATGGGCATTGCGGCCTGCCGGTTATTAATATTTTATTTTTTGGTGTCTTCTTTTGGTACGGAACGACGCTCTCGATGTGTCTCGCCGCTCGTCGACACCGGTCGTTGTGGGTCTCTCTCTCTCTCTCTCTGTCACGGTTGCCGTACAGTATATAGAGGATTCCCCTTCGAAGCACAACTCTACAGCTGCTGTGAGGCGCGCTCCATCCGTTCCTCCACCTCATCGTCGTCCCTGCGCTTGCTTCATCGTCGTGCTCGGTCATCTCCTCTGATTCGCCGATAGCCTGTTACTCGTCAATAAGAAGATCATCATCTATGCTGTCGTCCTCCCATCAGCATCGGCACTGACGGTCATCGTCATAGGATGGGTCCGAAGCATCGTCGTCGTCGTCGTCGTCGTCGTCCTCATCATCAGTGATCTCGTCTGACTCTAGATCCAGCATAGTGGTATTCCCAGCGGAAATCTCCAAACAGTACTACTAGTATCCAGCATAGTGGTATTCCCAGCGGAAATCTCCAAACAGTACTACTAGGCCTGTCGTAGGCATGATGTCCCGACCGGCTGCAGTCTGTTCCGGGAGGTATATGATTGTCTGTGGCATTCTTGGAAGCACAGTTGCTCTTGTTTGCCTGCCTGTTGATCCTCTGCCCAGTGTGCACATTGTGTGCATACTAGTAGAAGCCAATGATTAGGCCTAGTTGCCCTGTGGTGGGGCGTAGGTACACAGCATCAACAATAGTAGTCTTCAGATTCATGGAGGAGTTGTTGTCTGCTGTTTGTTGCTCTTGCTGGTGTGCCTGGATGTATTGCAGGGACTGATGGTTTGCATCCACGTTGGCGTCGTCAAGCAGGATTCCTGTTGTGACTTCTCTTGCTGACCCCATGCTCCCCGCTCCTACTGTTCTGGAGTTGAGTCAGAATGTTGCAGCACCATACACTACTAGTACTAGTAGTTCAATAATACATCAGCGTGGTAGCTTGTTTGCAGTCGGAATATGATTGAAGGTACACCGGACAGCCTCTTTAAGTGTCCTGTTGCTTCGTTCAATGGTTGGCTCGTGCTGTCCCGCTGGTGGCACACAGCGGGTGGTGATTGGCTCTTCCATTGACAACAATAGATCATCTGTCAAGCATGTAAATTGATTGTCAGCGTGCACCGGTGGCACCACGCGGAAACCTCTCGAGGCATATTGTCGTCCTATGGTCTTCTTGGTGCACTTCGGGAGGGCATGTTGCTGCTTCATGTTGGTGAGGATAGCTATTGCGGAACAAAATCAATGT
Source organism: Pseudo-nitzschia multiseries (assembly GCA_037355745.1). Taxonomy (NCBI): domain Eukaryota; phylum Bacillariophyta; class Bacillariophyceae; order Bacillariales; family Bacillariaceae; genus Pseudo-nitzschia; species Pseudo-nitzschia multiseries. Next base: position 2,047,545 of record CM074786.1, read on the forward strand.
GCCTGCTGGAGATGGTGACCAAGAACGACAGTCCATTAATTGTGAATGCGTCTGCAAACAATGTCACTACCTTGTATAATCAAGCCAATATCTCAGGTGGAACTGGGTTGACATCCTCTCTGGTGTGGCCAGCCTGCTGCCTAACACGCATTCCTTTTAGGATGATTGTGTGCTTTACATTTATCTCCTCCTGTTAATTTGCTTCCAAATGGATGCAAGCCGGCAGAATCCAAAGGCTTGGAAGAACAGCAAGAGCTGCAATTGTTAGTGTTAGCGCTACAGCCGATCGAGGTGTGGGTCTGTTGTGTTCTAATATTTATCTGATATCCACTACAACTGAATGAATCCAGTCAGGTCTAATCTCACTACCGGCTTACTTTGCCCAGGCAGTTAGATCTTAGGTTTGTAGTAATAGTACAATGGGTTGCAGGGCAACTGATGCAAATTTAATGTTGAATAATCAAATAATCTAAAAGTATGAGATAAAGAGTGTGAGCTTGCTGGGGGGCAAGATAGCTCTTTTAATTACAGTGAAAGACAGTGCTGCTGCTAATACAGCACTGTAGAATCACTGTTTTACTATGTAATTAATGAAGCAGTTAACAGGTTCGGCTTGTGTGAAGGATTCATTGTGTGTGAACCTCTGCTGTCTTTTCTTGAAAACAACACAGCTTAAATATAGGATTGCATAAAGTATGTGAATCTCCACTGTGTTTTTCTAAAAACATGAAAGAGGTCGTGACTATCAAAACGCCGATTGAAACGCCGATACAGAGTATCAAAATGGCTGTCCCAAAAACAGAAGATTAGTCTTAAGTATCAAACCACATAATCCGGAATATCGAAACGCTGTTCTTAATAGATAAGATTGATCTTGGTTTGGTCATGAAAACAAAAGAAATCTTACTTCCCATCGCTTTAGATGGTGAAAGCAAGAAATCAGTTTTGCTTCTGGTCATTCTAGATCATGAAAACAAAAGTAGTCTTGCTTCCGATCTTGAGTATCGAACTTCGATTGTGAAAGACTAAAAGAATGAGTCTTTTTGGTCATTTGGAAAAATAGATGTTCTGAGGAGAATATTCTGATCCCGCATACAGAAATACATAACCTAATGAGTCTCATTATTTCCAAACACTTAAATGTACTTAGAAACATAACATTTGATTGGTCGTGTCATACTCCCTATTGTACGACTCGTACAATTCATATCTCTGACACGAGAGGAGTTTAATACCTCCGTCAAGAAGTTGACATCCCACGTGGTGATTGAGCAGTTCTTGATGAAGTTGATTATCTTGATGAACTGTGCCTTGTTTGGGAATCCTGTGGTCTCCTGTAAGTCTCTTGCCTTATTTGCGCGCTGACAGTCCAGGGCACAGTATGATTGTTCTTTGTTGTGTATTGTGTCCAATGCTAGCAAATTGCCATTGTGTGCTTTCAGATTGCAGTGATAGAGGTTGGACTTGGGACAATTGAATTTCAGGGTCCATCCATTGCAGTGTACATATAGAGCATTGTTTATGGCAGTGCCCATCATGATCCTGTATTTGTCAGACACTAGTAGTGCAATAGATTGTATATTTACAATTCCATCGGGGTAAACCCATACCCTGCCAAAACCAGGGAGTGTGGCTATCTGGTTGTTGATTGCCTTTCATGAGTTGCAATGGATTGTCATGTATTTCCCATTTGGACCTTGTTGCTTGATATCCGTCACTATTTTTGGATTCATGATCAAGTTAATTTATGACTTACTGTCTAGTAGAATCCAGTTGGGATGGATGGTGGACTTGTTCTGCTGTATCAATATATGACAAACCACTCAACTGTATCCATTGGTGGTGTACATCCCTGATGTGGCCTTAAGCGGTCAATCATTAACATTATTAATGTTTTCAGTCAGAGAACCATTGGTTGCAGGTAATCAATTGTCTTCATTGTCTGGCTTGGTGCGCACAGCAAGTGCTGGCGGTTCATCTGACTCTTTTCTGTCATTCCTCCTCGTATTCTTTGTCTGATTCCTCATTGCATCTGGTAGCATCAGTTGTCAGGAGATATCCAATTTTGGTGCCTTCTTTGGCATCAGATTCAACACCAAGGTGTAAGAGCTGATGGTATGCAAAGCAGGTTGTTTTTGTTCTTTGGTTCTGGTGGTTGCAAATACTGCAGATTTAACAGTGGTTTGAGGAGTGCCTTAGCCTCCTTGTTGTTGTTGATTACAAGATCAATTGGTCCCATTGTTGCAGTTGGAGTTATCCCCTCCACTATTTGAGTTGCCCTTACCGCGCTTTGGGCACTTGAATGCATTGAGCATGTCTAGTGCGGTTGTGGTGGTTGATGGGTATTGGTCATTGAGTAGGGAGTAGTTCTCGACAAGGGTCTTCTTGTTGGGCTCACTAGTATTGTATCTTCATCCGGTCCCTCTACAATGATGGCTGCTAGGAAGCGCTCCTGCTCAATGACTTTGTGGATAGGCTTAAGCAGCAGCTTTAGGATATCCTGATAGTCCTTGTAGGTGGAATATTTTTGCACCAAGCCTGACGTTCTCCTTGATCTCATATTCAACACCAAGGCTCTTGCAAATCACAGTTCTTCTTGATAATTGTAGTCAAGAGTGGATTGCATTTTGCCATCATTTTCAGTTGACTCAGTGCCATCAGCAGCAGTCACAGTTTTGGTGTGATCCTCTGGCTTTGGTTTGACTGGGGCAAAGTCCTTCCAAAATGGGATTCACTAACATTTCAATTGATGTTGCAACCTTCTTTGGGACACACTTGCTGCCACCCACCATAGCTTCCAATCATTTCCATAATTTGATGAAGTGTTTTGGAGTTGCATCCTCAGTGATTAGGGTCCTCCCTTTCAACTCAACCTGGCTGTGCCTGGTGAGCTCACTGTTTTCTGCTTTCTTGGCATTTGGCTTACTGTTCTTCTTACCCTGATATGTTGTCCACTAGACGTTCATGTGGTGCCACAGCCAGACTTGCTGGGGTTATTTGGTTTACCTACTGGTGGTCTTCTTTGGATCCATGCTAGATATCTTTGATCTAGTAGTGGTGGTAGTGCTTTTGTAGGGGACGGTATGTTTGACCTGTTGAACATACTAGCTCTTTTTATCAAATGTTGATTGGGTGAGAATATCTCAATTCAAAATCTCACAGTAGCTACTAAAAGGTTTCAAATTAACTCTATTGACTAGATGAAATAATAAGAGTGAGGAGTTTGCAAAATCTTCTCTCAGGTAAAGTAATGATGTACTACTATTACATTGTGGTGTGTCACATGATTGTCATCTTCAAGTCATTGCAGGAGTGACATGCCATTGTTGGTGAGTGGTGGCTGCATGTGTCATCTGTGTGCATCTACCCAATTGTTCTATGAACTTTCTTCATCCATAATTCAGCTGGTTGGTATGTGTTTGTACAGTACCATTGCTTTCTTGTGCTGATTTGTGCCTATTGAATTACTAAACCCCAATTACAATATGGCATAAACACTCTCCAATAGACAACACTGGTCCGTCTGTACGGGTTGTTGAAATACGCCCGTTTGGGCAGTACCGGTAAACGATTACATCAATAATTTTTTGTCTCGTAGTACCTCGTACCATATGTCGCAAATACGAAGTACGGTACAAAAAATAATAAAAATAATGAGTGATTCCCACCACCATTTAGGGAATAAAAGACCAAAGTAATAAAAATATATTCACGAGTGAATAGATCAATAGATTTTTTGGTGCACCCAACCGATGAATATTTTTATTAACTGACGAATTTGGAACTTGGAATCTTTCAATAAGAAACAGTAACTGTCTGTTTAATCACTACCCGTGCCACCTACCTGCCTCTTTTGGCAAGCAAGGCTGGCCGGCGAGGTTAAGTATTTTATTCAATGGGCCTTTTGCTTGATCGTGATATATGGAATAAATGAGGCCCATTTCAGATGTACTCTTTTGAATGCACACGTGGGTTCCAAGTGTTTACTTATCGATCCGGTCTTTAATGATGCCTTGGTTAGAATAGTTTAACCTGTTTCTGTTGTAGGCCGAAGTGGAATTGTTTTTACCAGTTAATGATCTCAAAATAAGAGGTGCACATGACTGGTGATTCATGCGTTGGGTGACTGGGTGACTGAAATATTTGATTTTAGTGATTCCGTTCGAGTTTATTCTGTTTTTATTCAGTTAACAAAGTTTTTTCAGTCGGTGGGGTCTCGACTGAAAAAAAATGCTCCGTATTCAATACTTAATAAATCTATGCACTATGTGAATAGATTTATATTAGTTTAGTCGCGAACTTTTATTATTTTATTCGTGGTGGGAATCACTCAATGAGTGATTCCCACCTAACGAAAACGAATATAATTAATTAAAAAACACATAAAAAGTATGTGTTTTCTATATAGATGTATTCACTTCGTAATGAAAATTGTCAGTCGACATGTGTCCGACTGACAGTTTTTATTCACTTAACTGACACCGAATAGATTTCAACGGAATTTAAAATTAGGCCTGCCGGCCAAAATAGGCCGGTAAGTGGCGCGGGTAGTCATTAAACAGACAGTTACTGTTTCTGCTTCTTTAGGGATTCCGAATTCCAAATTTGGCATTTAATAAAAGTATTCCTCGGTTGGGCATGATAAAAAAGTATTCATTCTACATACTTTTTATTAACGTTCGATTCTATTCACTTTCCTTAGGTGGGAATCACTCAATACCCGTAATAATGAATTCCCATCCATTTCAATTGGTGCCAAACCAATCAAATCTGTCGAACCGTGGATCCGAACGAACCAGCAATCAATCGTCTCGATAAAGCGAGTCAACTATCTGTGTACTGAGGCATATGCTTCGCACGATATTCGTACTCGTACCGGTAGCATTTAACTTGGGGCGTGCACCGTCCCATACTTCCTGTAATTCAGTAATTATAACGAAATACATTCGGCGGGCTGTGGATGATGGATTCTTACGACATGTTTTGTATTCGTGACTACGGGTCTGAAACTAAAGCACTTGAAAGCTAGCTTGATCGCGCTCCACGTCTCAGAAACGTCACAATAAACAAGAAGGCGCCAATCTGTAAGGATGCACGATTAAACGAGCCGCTTGTGAAGGCATTGCTGGTTGTCGTGAATAAGATTTTATCAATTTGCTTAATTCAAGTGATTCCTTTGGGACGCGTAATTACGCACTAAGTGTGCCATATATTCTTTCTGCATGCACTCATATGGCAGTTCTAGGTCTGACATTATGATTCGTGAATCGTCAATGGTACAATTCAACGAAAAGCGCTACAATAGCAAAATTCTGTGGCTGTCCGGGTCATTGTATTAGCGGACGGGTTTGAACGATCGATCGACACAATAATAAATCCCAAAAAAGACAATTCTTCTCCTTCCCGCTAATTATTGCGCAGCCGTCTACTGGGATATACATAATTACCTACCGGTACGGACTCGTACCGTATCCCGCTGCATACTCGGATTATTCTTGTTGGAATCAATGTTGAAGTAACAGCTACATTATGATACAATCGTCGATCCGACAATCGGAACCTAACCATATGAGTGCTTAAATCCCATCCCATCACACACACACACACACACACACACACCGTCACATACTCGATACCGCCTAATCCGACACTTGTGTTAGCAAGAATCCACAATGTACCGGTACCATAATACGAACCCAGTTGTTGCTAGCAAGCAACAACAACAACAATCGCACCGACAACACAAATTCACCGACAACAACGACTTTTGTCATCATCGACGAGTCATGGGATCGATGGAATCGAGCAACAACAGCAACAACAGCAACAGCAGCAGCAGCAGCAACAGCCCCAACAACAAGGAAACAATAGCACAAGAAACCGCAATCCAAAACAACATGGCAACAAATTCCACAAAAACAAAAACAACAGCAACAGCAACAGCAACAGCAACCGCTGATGCCACCACCACCTTGGCAACCAACTTCATCTTCACGGAGGAAGAACGCGAGCGAATGAACACCGCCCTCGAGCTCGTGGAGGAAGCCCTAGACGTGGAGCTCTGGCGGGAAGACGGATTCGGGGGCGACAGCAACAGCAACAGTAAAAGTAACAGTAACAGCAACAGTAACAGGGACAACGACGATAGTGATAGTGACTCTGATAGCAGCAATGACTCGGACAGTGACTCGAATCACGACAACAGCAACAGCAACAGCAACAGCAATAGCAATAACAATAACAATAACAATGCCATCGACAATAATGACGAGCTCGCATTGAAATTTTATCGGGACCAAGAAGAACGCCGCCACGGACTCTTTCGGACCGCGATCGCCATCCAGGAATCCGTCACTGGCTCCTCGTACAACTCGTACCATCCCGATGTCGCCGATAGCTACCACTATTACGGCTGGTTTCTCTACGAGCGGGGCAGGCACGGACACGCGCTGGTCTGCTTTTTGCGGGCGCTCAAGATCTGCTACCGGTTGCTCGGAACCGATCACTCGTCGACCAGGGTGGTCCTGGACGATCTGCGCTTTGTGGCGGCAGAGCACGAGCGGAATTTGCAACATTTGCGAGAAGAGCAACAGCGACGACGACGACGACGACGACGACGACGGGACGAACAACAACAACAGCGGCGACGGCGACTCCGACATCAACATCAACCAAGACCTACACCAAGACCTACACCAACACGAGCAAGTACCCGGAAACGAGGGCGAGCCGAGTGCGAATTCGAGAACGATATCGATGTCTTTATCGGCATCGCGACGGAAACCGAAACCCACGACGAATCCGAACCCGCTGTTGTCACTGTGGAAGACGATTGCTGCTCGGTATTTGACTCTTGGGAATACCAGTACTTTGCGGAGGAGGCTCTCCTGGCTCACAAGAATCCTTCCACCGCCCTGGAATGGTACCGAGAAGCCCTCAAGATCCTGCCGACCCGGATCATTCCGACCACCACCACCGCAATGGATGGCGATGACGATGACGATGACGATGACGATGATGGTGTTGGTGATAGTGATGGTGATAGTGTACACGATAACGACTACGAGACCGAGGACGAAACCACCATCACCAGCCACGAACACGAACACGAACACGAGCCCGATATTCCCGTATCAGCAGCAGCAGCAGCAGCAGCAGCAGAGACAACAACCGCAACAGCAGATGCCGAGTTTGTGCTTGGTGCCGATACCAGCAACGGCAGCATCCACCGTCACAACTACAACAACCACCCCGTGGTGACAGTGGTAGTCTCCCCCGCGGAGGACTCGTTTCCTGTCTGCCTCGGGGAGCTCGAGCGCGCCACCGTCTGGGCGCACATCGGTGCGGTCCTGCACAAAACCATGAACGCTTATAACATAAATAACGTTAACAACAACACGGAGCAATCGCAATCGCAATCGCAATCACAATCGCAATCGCAATCCGCGCAGTTGTTGTTACAACACGCGCAGTTGTTACACGGTCACGTGCCGAGGGATCCGAGGCACCGGGAGCGGAGCACCGAGCGATGCCTCAAGGCGGCGGCCGCCCTGTACCAAAAGTCACTGGAGGTCCTCCCCCGGTGGTTGGCTCCCAACCATCCCACCCTGGAGCAAGTCCAGAGGGACGACGAAGCAGCGGTCGCGGCACTGGATAAGATTCGGCGGGAGCTGCGGGCGTTGCGAAACGACGACGAAGACGATGATAGTGACGACGATGGCGACGGCGATGGCGATGGCCATGGCGATGATCATGGTCATGGTGACGACGACCGCGACGATGACGGCAGCGGCGGCGGCGAGCAGCGACGCCAACCATCCCAATCGAGTAGATACTGATGATGCTTGATTTGAATAATAATGACATTGATTGATGCCGATCCCCCGATCTACACTTACAGTATTAATATGCACTTTACAAGGGATCTATTTTGTTAGATTAGTATTACACGTAGTGCGTAGGTAGGGGTATGAGAAGTATTATAATCATTTTAAACATAGGCAATCCATCCATGATTCCCTCCATTTTGGATCGCTCGTGTTTTTAATGAGTGAGTCGTCGATTTTTTCGTGGAGTACTATACAATATTACTTGTCGTTACGAAAAATTCTTCGGATTGTACCGGTACGTGTACGGTAATACTTAATGATAAGTTGAAGAATTTTTAAAAAATGATATTCGGGGTTATACCGGTTTGAAGCTTTAATAATTGTAAGAACATTCCGAAATCGTTTTCTATTGCCCAGTATTGAGTGTCGAAGGAAGCACAGCGACAACGCCTAAATTTTAAATTGGGACCGCAATAGATCTGTCCAACATCCGTGTACCAGCTGCTTCCACAGAAGCTTCGTGTCATGAGTAAGATTATCAATACATACCTTTTCATAACGCACGATGTCATTCAGCATAGAATCAATCATCGAACAAGTTGCGCTACACATACATGCACGCTTTATCAATACCTTCCACGGGAAAACAAACGGCCCGAAGAGGCTGTTTGTTGCTTGATGGATGTCGCACTATTACTCATGGTGAAACACCAGGTTAATAGTAAACTTGATGTTACAATGGATCAGTGAGAAAAATAATACATCACCGAGCAGAACATCATATCGCCGAGCAATCATCGAACACTATCTACACATAGAGCAGTGCAGTGCAGTGCAGTGCAAGACAACAATTACTTATTCGGGTTCATCGAATACAGTGCACGAGTGTGTGTGCACCTACGACTTCGTGTATGTTACGGCCTGAGCACTGAATACAGTGTCTATACTAAACAATAATGGTGACGATGCGAATCGTTCTAGAACAAAGACCATCTCGATTGCACCCAATGGTTAACAACAGAAACTGCAACGCAACGACGCGAAAACAAGGAACCATGGCGTTGGAACAGTTCTTTGTTCGCTTGCTAAAGGATCGGCGCGTGGATTCGAAGGACGTAACAATTGTTCCAGACGGTTTCTTGACAACGTCACACAACGACAACGACGACAACAACAACAACAATCCATGGCCAACAGTTGTTACGAACGGCGATGATGTTTCGCATCGAAATTTACCGATGGCGTCGTCTTCTGTGACAACCTCGTCTCGCGACGACAACAACAACAACAATGACAACGACAACAGCTGCAATACCAGTGCTACATCTCGACAGAGCGTTGGTTGTCTTAGCTCTCCCGGAACGCCGGGTCTCACAAAGACAATTCCGGAAAAGTTTTTATCGGATGGTTCTGTAGAATCAATCGGCGTTCGATATCCTCCGTGGCAAACAAAAACGAAGGACGCTGACACTCGGCAAGCCCCGGGCGACGTCGCTATTGGATACAACCGAAGATGATGGATGGTAAGTTGTAACAACTAATTGCGACTACCCGTAGTTGTCACTCGAACCGATGATGATGCTGTTGGTGTTGGGACCGGTCCCTACTGGCCCAGCCAGTACCCTCATGTACTGCACTGTGCTAATGGATGGAATGGGATTCCGGTCTCTCAAACAAGCAAATCATTGCATCGTTCATCCGCCACCTGTATCATCACCAATCGTCTCCCTGCCAATCCAAATGAAAGACATTACTTTGTTTGGCAACAGAACGACAAGGAAACGGTGTCGTACAGCCGAGACGCATCGTTGTGTCCCTTCCACCACCAAGCATCACAATATGAATGCAAAAACTCTTTCATTCATATTTGAATAGGTTTCTTCTGTACCGATCAAACGTTCGGCTTGCCTTGTCGTGTGTGGAACGATACGATTGTGGAACGAGACTGGGGAATTTGTTTACAATCTTATCTGTCGAGTCCTTCCCGCTAATTATATGGAATACATATTAAAGATTTTAATTATGTCCAATATTGCTCGTTCTCTGAGTTCGGATAGGTTATTGTTGCTGTTTCAATTGTCTCATCTTTTTGTTCCATACAGTAGTAGCATAAACAACTCACAACGATCGATCCGAACGCAATGCGAAAGCCCGATCGATCTGGCTGCAGGCATCGACGTCAGACATCTTTTTCCACCCGACATCGTCCTTGTAAAGAAACCGGGCTCCGTACTTGCTGACCCAGTTGAAGATGCCCCAACAGATTTCTTTCTTTTCGTCTTCCGTCGACGAGTCCGCATGATATTTTTTCTCGTTCGCGGCAACGATCGATCGAAACCGTCGATTGCCCAGGTGCTCGTAATGGTTTCCGATGTTGTTGCCATTGCCATTGTTCGGCACATTACCAACGTGATCATCGGAACAGAAAATGTCCATCTCGGCAGGCTCTACGCCGTGCTTGCAATCGTGCTCGAAGAGCGAACGCAAGATGTTCTGTTTAACTTCCTTTTCTGGCTGTATAAACCAACCTTTAGGTGCATCTCCTACAAATTCCCCATGCAGCACGTGACGTATGTGATCGATGACTTTTGAAGCAACGACATCGGAATTCCCTGAGGGATTTTCGCGCTTGAACTTCAAGATTGTTTCGTGGTACACTATGTTCCCTGGATGTTGCGAATCTTTGCTTTCCCCAATGATTACGTCGTTATGGCTCAACATGCGCTTGAGTTTGTGATCGTTTGTGCGACTCCTTTCGTAGAAATCAATGGCCTGGAGGGCACTGTGAATCTTGCGAGTGGAGTTGGCTATGGTCGCTTCCTCCCAAGACTTTTGCACCGGGTCGTAATCCAAAAACCGTCCACCGATGTCGTCACGCAGATGGTCGAATAACTTTGTTGCCAGATCCTTGTTCTCATACGTACTCCCGTGAATCTCCTTGAACCGTCGCACGAGGTCCCTGTACGTGCGGTTACCCGGGTGGCTTCTAATGTTGTGTCTGCCACTGATCACATCTCGGTCAGTTGGAATGATTGCCGGCGCCTCTTTTGCGAGGGCTGCATGCGGTTGCTTTTTCGGTTCGGCTGGCTGCTGCGGCTGTTGCTGTTGCAGTTTTGCATCCATTACTATCTGACCGAAAACACTCTTCACTTTTTCGTTCGAATCGGGGTCGGGTACTACTGGTGGGTGTTGCTGACTGCAAGCCTTTGTTTCTGTAGCATTTGATTCTTTTCCACCTTGGTCTTTCCCGTTTTGCGTCTTCCGTTGTCTTCGGCTTCGTTTCGCTTCGGGCATTGCAGGAACGTACATTTCCCTGCGACTAGACCGTTGCCTTCCGCGCCGTTCATTGCTCATTTCAAACATGCGAACAGTGGATCGGGGTACGTATTGAATGAGTCGATTGGTAGTCCACTTGACCTGGACCTCTTCTATTCCTCCTCCATTGCGAGGCTTCCCGACATACATCGCCATGTGATCCGTCTTGCCCTGCGTCACCCATACTAAATCCCCTTCGTTTATTGGAATACTCGGAACAATAGGAGGGTTCTCGATTGTAGGGGGTTGACTCTTGGTCTCCAATTCCTCGTTCGAGATATCACAGCAGGCATCGTCGTTCGGTACGGATTTAAGACTTCCCGTATCCATGGTTTCATCCGTTGCGGCCATGCCCGTGTAAGGGATCCCTAACTTCTTGGCGCAAGATTTTTCGTGCGTCACAACACCTCTTATATTAAAGAGTTTTAGGCAATACCTACAATTCCGCGGCATCAATCGAGTATTTTCCTGCTTCTGCTCATCAGCGTTTCTTTTGGCAGATACCTCGCCTTTGTCCTCGCCGTTGTCAGCAAAAGACGATGGAAATGGCGACAATGAGAACAATGATTCCTTTGTGCTTCTGTCATTCTTGTTTTTCCGGTGTGCCTGGGCACAACTTTGTGTGTGTTTCCAGAAGCTAAGCACGGAATAGGTTCGACCACAATATTTGCACACGTTGCTGCTGTCTTCGGTAGCCGTTCCGGGCCGGACCGAATGATCGCCCGCGGAAGCTTTCTTTGCATCTGGGCGCATAAGTTCTTCGTACGCGAGAGTTTTCAATTCCCTCATTGCCTTAATTACCTTGACCCTGGCTTCATTTTTGGTTAGAACTTTCCAGCGCTCTTGCGGGTCGTTGCCGCTGACAAGTCTCAGGAAGCGAGCACCCAAGACATTACAAATGTACTCAATGGCCTCATTGGCAACTCCTTGAAAGCGTCTACTTTTGGCCTTACTCCGAAAGCTTCGAAGGACCTTGCGATAAGCAACGTTTGCGGGAAGGTCATAATGGGAGTTTTTGCCCATCAAAATGTCCCTGTCCGTAGGTTCGGTGACGTATTCGATCTGGGTTTCTGTTTCGGATTCGGCGCCGTTTATCTCGTTTGACAGTAAACCGCTGTTTCTCTTTTTCGGACGATCGCCCAATTCATCTGCGTTCGGAACGCTCACGGATACCTTTCTCTTTCTTCCTTTTCGCAAAAACTTACCGCTATCCTTGAATTCGAAATTCGTTGCTGTAGTCGAAGTAGCTATCAACGAGGAATCTAATAAAGAAATACAAGTTTTGGACGATAATCTCGAACGAATCCTGTTCAAAGCGTGGCGAAGAGTCGCAGTGTTCAAGCGTATTTCTGTTACTGTTTCGTTTTGGGAATTATCCTCGAGAGAAGAAGTTGAGCGTTCTATACTAGAACAACACGGTGACTCCGTCGTGGGAGAGTGGTGTTTGGAGGAGTCATCGACATTCTTCTCCGGAGCGGTAGCCAAGGATTTTTGGTCCGCAGAGGCTTCTATAGCACGTTTCTTCGACTCACCAGATGGCACTTGATCCGAAACCTCGAAGGTTTTAGTTCCATGAACGATCGGAAGGACCACTCTTGTCGATACAGCATCCATTTTAGGTCTTGATTGAAACAACTTGAACTTTGTTTTTGTCTTCCAGAATTCGGGTTGGTTGGTTTCAAGCCCGAAGGAGGTTTTCCTTTTCAAACAATAGCTATGGATGGCGTACAGTGGTAATGATTGTGTAAGTCGTGATGGACTCGAAGGTCGACAATCAGTTGCTCCAATTAAGTCTTGCACTGGTTAATTTTATGTGCGGAGACCAGTTTCGATGTTTATGTTTATCGACGTTGCAAACAACAATGAGGACCACTTTCTAGTCGGTATGAGTACGTAGCGCTTTTGTTTTATTAGTCCTATGTTTCGCTTATGGATTGAACGGGCCATTATTTATGTCATCATCGTTTTCTGTACACTTCCCTCGTGAATAGGCTATTACACACCTTGTTTCTGCTGTACCATCTGCGTGTTTTTGCAATATGCCACTTTTCTTATTTTTACAGAAATGAGAGCACATAAAAATATTATTCACTCGTGCGCCGTATATGGCCCCGTGACCAGAGTCGTTTGTTAATAATGTACCGTACTTCGTACGGTAGTCGCTTACGATTTTGTTGGATTTTGTTTGTTTGTTTGTTTGTTTGTTTGTCTGTCTGTGTTAAGACGGGACTGAGAAAATGAGGAACACAGTCACGATTGTATAGTTTACTGTGTGCTGAAGTGCAACATCTGTCTTCTTGTCTGATGAAGTTGCTCTTGTTTCTATGATGTTCTTTCGCACACCACCGCGCGCAGAAAGCTCCGAGCCCCACAACCACCAAATTGTCGAGATAGTACGCTCGCTCATTATTTTGAGATGCTACGATAGATTTGTACGTGTCGTTCCGTAGCCGTTTTAGTTGGTGTGGTATCGTACTTGTACTCGTACCGGTATGTGAGGACGAGGCCGAGAAGCGAGAAGCGAGAAGCTCGAGTGGCGAGTGAAAGGAAAGTAAGATTACTCGTGCGGTAAGATTACCGGTACGGTAAATATCCTAGACAAAGAAATACTACGCGTAGTAATTCAGTCATTTCGCGTTGTGATTTTTTTCCCAAGTGTTAGAATTCGATCTCATAACTCCGTGTTATCAAGAAACGCAAGCAGAGAGAGAAGGAAGAGAGAAGTTTGGTACGGATTTCGTTATATCCTACCTACTTGAAGAAGAAAGATAGTAGAAGAAGACTGAAGTAGTTAGTAAGCAACAAGATGAGCGCTGAAGTATCTAGCAACAGACAAACCGGTGTCGTCGCCAAGTGGTTGAACCACCGAGGAATCGGATTCATCACTCCCGATGGTCAGGAAGCCGAGGTCGGTAAGGATTTCTTGGTCCACTACTCGAACATCAAGCAGGAACCTGCCGATGGTTTCAAGTCTTTGGCCGAAGGAACGAAGGTTGAGTTCGAAACGACGGAAGATCCCAAGAACCCCAATAAGTTGATTGCCATCAACGTGACGGGCATTGGCGGAGGCAACTGCGAAAACTACCGCGGACGTCGCCGAAACTTCCAATCGAAAGACAAGAAGGAGGACGAAGAACCTTTTGTTCCTGGTACCCAGTTGTTCATTGGCGGTCTTGCCGAGGACTGCAACTGGCGTGACCTGAAGGATCATTTCAAGCAATACGGTGATGTCAAACGAGCTGATGTCTTCAAGAAGGGTGGAAATGGAACCATTCGCTACTTCAAGAAGGAGGACGCCGACAGCGCTATGGAGTTGTTGAACGGCAGCGAATTCCAAGGAAAGACTATCGAAGTACGAGTCGACAAGAAGGCCAAATAAGAAAATAGATGGAACATAAGTGAGTGATTCGTTGCACCGTGGGTAGAATCATCCAGCAGTTGCAACAATGAGAAGAAGAATGAGAATGACAACGAGAACGAGAACAACGGTTCTGTTATAAAACTAAGAATGATGAATTTTGGATTTGAGACATCGATACTACTGTACTCCGTATGTCGGATGTGTTTGCTCCGAGATGAAATATATATCTGCGAGTGAAACTGTCCATCGTAAGCCTGCAAAGCATAGAAGTAGACTTTAGCAGCAACCTGTAGTTTTCCGTTCGTAACAAACTATTCCCACAGAGAAAGCTTCGAAACACCAAGAACCCTTTGTCGGGAAAACGAAGTATCCAAACTTCTTCACAACCTTGCATCAATGAGGGCATGTCACACAGTCCATTTTTTGTATTCTATTTTTTGAATTGCTGAAATAGAGCACAGTACCCTGACTATCCAACTTCCCACCAAAATTTGTGACCTACCGGTACTCTGGTGCGGGAGACTTTGTTGTTTTTTCCGTTGTACTGTATGGCTTTTTTTAAGCAGAAACTCCTTGTGAATGAGTCCTCCGACAAGTTCTGTTCCCCAAGCTTAGCAAATCCCCGTCCAATATTCAACTTGCCAGCTGCCAGCTCCAGCAGATTAAATCCCACCCCAGCAATAAATATTGGCGTCTGGATGGAAAATCCACTCTAAACATGGAGGATGGACCAGACATGTCTGAAGATTTCAAGGTCTGACTGCGCACACTTAACAGAGCAGTGTTGACACAGATACTCAGTGCGTGAGGACCACGGCAGTGACATCCTCACCTGATACAATGCCCTGATTGGAGCCAACTAGTATGGTGTTGCCCTGTACCTATTATTTTCCTTCTGAATCCGATTCGTTGAGAGTCTGATTCAAGGACTTCTGACGAACAGCAACGCTGTGTTAGTGTGTTAGTAGACGAACGATTGTACTCTACGCGTGACAATTGTGGTTGGATACTTTCGGCAACGGATAATCGGACTACAGGCGAGACTAGGGAAACGCCAGATCTCCTCTTGCTGTGACTTATTCAGATTGCAGCGAGACAGACCTTAGTATGTAGATTGCAGGTAGTTGGTAGCAACTAGTGTGAATTTTGGGATATAAATCAGTTGAATGTTAAAAGTATGAGCTAAGAGAGTAATCTTGCTGGAGAGCATGATATCTCTTTTAGTGCAGTGATGAATAAATACAGTACACCGCTAATCGTACAGCACTGTAGAATCACTGCTACCATGAGAAGCTTCCTTCTAATCGTGATCACTGAAGCAGCTGTTACAGGAAGCTTCTTCGAACCTCCTTGAATATCGAAACACATGATTGGAGGTATCAAACGGCTATACCGGAACCAAAAGAACCTTGCTTCCGATCTTAAGTATCGAACTTTGATCGTGAAAAGAACCTTGCTTCCGATCTTAAGTATCGAACTTTGGTCGTGAAAACAGAAGGAATGGGCCTTCCCGGTCATTTACCATAAGATATGAGGATATTCCAATCCTGTTTACAGAAAGTATGGGTCTTCCCGGTCATTCGGCCTTAGATAGAAGAATATTCCAATCCTGCTTACAGAGGTGCATATGACTCGATCCTGCTTACAGAGATGCTCCAATCTTGCTTACAGAGGTGCATATGACGCGAACGGTATTATCGTACCACTCCAGCTGTAGTACTGTAAATTACGTAGAAATCTACGTAAGTTCAAGTACTGACCTGTGGTTCCCTCTACATACGTACGAAAGGAATTTAATATGCCCCATCTTCTTGAACGTGATCAAGTGTATCACATAGCTCGAAAAGAAGAACAAGTAAATTTCGTGAGTACGTATGTGGAAGCAATTTAATATGCCCCATCTTCTTGCACGTGATTAAGTGTATCACATACTTCGGAAAGAACGATCTTAGTGGAGCATCGATTCAGAGAATTGAATCGTAGCAAAAGGATTCAATCGTAGAATTGATAGCCGGCAAATTCATAGATCAAGCACAACCCCACCGTATATTGGATTCGTAGTGAGCAATAGATCAAATTCAATCAAATTGTAGAAAGCAATCGAGCACGGATATCAACATGGAATGAACCGTATAATCGATGAGATGGAGAATCGATTTGTAGATATTGTGATGCCCCATGAATCGAACATTAGATTTAACGGTTGTAGATGAATAAATCGTAGAAAATCTTGGCTTGAATTAGATTGAACATACACCTCGATAGATCAAATTCAATCGTAATCGAAATGGAAACATAGAATCGAATCTCCAAATCGAATCGGATCAATCGTAGAAAATGAATGATCAAATTCAAGCGTAACTGAGGCTGGAAGCGTAATTTGGAGAATTGATTCGAATTGAATCGTACCAATAGGATTCAATCATAGAATTGATTGCAGACAAATTCCTACCAATCTAGAAATGAATCGAATTGTAGAATCGAATCGTAGGATGTGATTGATAATCGATTCTGTAGAATGTGCCTCATCTTGCATGGATCAAGCCATTGGAACTGACAGACGTGCCAATAGGATTCAATCGTAGAATTGATTGCAGACAAATTCATAGATCAAGTACAACCGCTGTAGTATTCACAATCGTAGATTTTGATGGATCTTGATCGTAGATTTGGATCAATCGTTGGATCAATCGGATCTTGATCGTAGATTTGGATCAATCGTTGGATCAATCGTAATCGAAGCTCAAATCGTAGAATCAGATCATAGGAAACGATTGTTGAACAGTAGATTGTTCAGAGTGAATCAATCTTAGTGGATTGATCGTAGATTTGGATCAGTCGTAGATTGGATCAAATCGTGGAATATGATCAAATCATTGGAAATCGATCGATTTGGAGGAATCCAAACATGCTCTATATCAAGCAATGTCATGGTAAGTCCAATTAGCAACCAAGAGGGTAGCATGTAGGTGATACAGCTTGAGCTTGATAGCATCACGATGCCGTTTGGTGATGCACACAGCAGGCAAGTCATAGGTCAAAGAATGTGCCCCATAAATAGTAGCCTCCCGATTAGGGCAAGGAGGTGCACCAGACTGTGAATAGACATGGACTGGGTTTGGAATGGCACTACCGTTGGCATGAACTGAGCTTGGAACGACACTTTCCTTAGAAAATGCCCCAGATGGTGGAAGTTGCAACAAAGGAATGGAAGTACTAGGCTTGTGGGAAGAAAATTGCTTGGGTGAACGGTGGAATGTCACAGTAGCAGATTTTGGATGAAATGTCCATCTTGAGTGAGTTGAAGGCTTGCTAGAGGAAGGACTTGGGGAGTGACGCTTTGGAGTAGTATGAGAGGCATGACCAGGTGGAGTGTTCGGGTGGACAGTAGAAATGGTTGAGGAGACAATTCTTCTGAAGCGAACTGATTCAGTGCGGGGGAAGTAAGTCCAAGTGTAGGATGGAGTACTTGTGGAAATAGGGACGAGATCAGTATTGGAAGCTAACCTGTGCGTATCAAGGGATTCAAGAGGGTTCCCATTGTTGGCGAATAAGAGTACTAGTGACAGGCGCTTCGCAAGCAGAATTAGGTGCTTGAGATGGAAAGGAAGCAGATGTTTGAGGTGTAACAGAAACATGTGCTGGAGGCGTGACGAGAACAGGTACTGGAGGCGTTACGGAAGCGGATACCGAAGATGATGCCGGTCCTGGAATCGTCGTAGAAACAGGTGTTGTTGTCGTAGAGGGTGCCTGTGATAGAGGTGACGTCGGTGGTAAGACTGGTTTTGTCATGCAAGGTGTAGCTTGTACGATGGGTTGTGATGCCAGAGGAACTTGAGGCCGTAACAGGTGGTAATGGCGCAAAAGGGATTGCTGCATTAGCCCTGTGTAAAGCAGTCAGTTCAGGGTGCTGGTTGCACTCATGACAAAATGCAAGGAAAACATCCCGGGTGTACTGATTGTGGTCATACCAGTAACAGCCAGCTTGGGGAATGATATCATTTATAAAATCAACAAATGTAGTTAATGTGTGTTGATCTTTTACTCTGGTAGAACGGGGGTCGGTCTGAGCTTGATATTCTACCCCATCTAGGTCAACAATATAGCCATATTCATAAATGACACAAATGAATCGGTTCCAGGTGGTTGCTCCTGCTATAATGAGAACTTCACAGATGTGGTTGCATGCTTCTTGAGGAACATCCAGAGTGTTATGTAGGATATGGGCAAGGTCCGAATCAAAGGATGGGAACA
Organism: Pseudo-nitzschia multiseries; assembly: GCA_037355745.1. Classification (NCBI taxonomy): domain Eukaryota; phylum Bacillariophyta; class Bacillariophyceae; order Bacillariales; family Bacillariaceae; genus Pseudo-nitzschia; species Pseudo-nitzschia multiseries. The sequence continues at coordinate 2,066,304 of CM074786.1, forward strand.
GTAATTTGAGATCGGAATCCAACATGTTGGACTGCTGGTGAATGGGCATGTCGTCACGAAAACTTTGATATCTCGATCAATATTGGAAGATAGAATACCAGGATGGTACCAGTATGTTCACAATAATGTGGAGAATCGTTTTCGATGCAATACGACGGGTCGTTGAAGTGACGAAGCTACGAAAAATTCGTTTAATCGAATCGTCGCTGTTGGTGGAGACGTCGTCGCCAATAGGTGTTGTTGACGAATAACCGATCGGTGGTGGCGTGTCAACAATACTCGGTATCGTCGTCGGCCGTTTTCGTCGGCAGCAAAGGATCAATCGTAGGTTCTTGTGTTGGTGTTGCTGCGCGGTGAAACAGCGCCGTTGACGAGTAATCGATCGTGGAATCGGTTATTGTCGTGGTTGTTGCTGTTTGATGCACGGAGGTGAAAACAACTGTAGAAACAATCGGCGATGGTAGTTGCTAAACGATGTTACGGCGAATACGTTCTTGTCACTGTCGGCGTTGGCGTTGGCGTCGGCAGCAAAGATCGATAGTAAGAAAGAGTTTGCAACAGGCAATGGGATTGTTGTTGTTGTTGATGCGCAACGGTGAAACACAACAATTCGTTTTCCTCTGCTGTTGTATTAACAATCGGGTGATGTCGGTGAATACGTTATCACTGTTGGCGTCGACGTTGACGTTGGCGTTCTTGAAAATCGTTGTCTTTTCTATTGTTCTGGTTTTCGCAACGAAAATTCGGTCAATCGGTGATCGTCAATCTTAGTAGACTCTTGTGTGTCAAGAAGGTGCTTGTTCCTGGAATCAAATTGTAAGCATTGTAAATGTTGATGGGGTGTCGGTATCTTGGTAATGATGAGATCGCGGCACGGGGAAAATGGAATCTGTCGGGTGAGAGATTCTTTGGATGGAGAGATTGCTATTGGCGTGTCCAATACAATGGGCTTCTAATAAAGACTTCGGCGTGTCCGATTGGTGTCTTTCTTGTTGTGTGATCGGATCAGAGAACTATCGATCGTCGTCCGTAGTCAAGCGTTCGATGATCTGCTGTCGGATTCTCGTTGACTGTTCTGATTGTTATGCAAGCTGCCTGAGAGCTTGCGACTGTTAATCTATTATTTTCCTTCTGAATCCGATTCGTTGAGAGTCTGATTCAAGGACTTCTGACGAACAGCAACGCTGTGTTAGTGTGTTAGTAGACGAACGATTGTACTCTACGCGTGACAATTGTGGTTGGATACTTTCGGCAACGGATAATCGGACTACAGGCGAGACTAGGGAAACGCCAGATCTCCTCTTGCTGTGACTTATTCAGATTGCAGCGAGACAGACCTTAGTATGTAGATTACAGGTAGTTGGTAGCAACTAGTGTGAATTTTGGGATATAAATCAGTTGAATGTTAAAAGTATGAGCTAAGAGAGTAATCTTGCTGGAGAGCATGATATCTCTTTTAGTGCAGTGATGAATAAATACAGTACACCGCTAATCGTACAGCACTGTAGAATCACTGCTACCATGAGAAGCTTCCTTCTAATCGTGATCACTGAAGCAGCTGTTACAGGAAGCTTCTTCGAACCTCCTTGAATATCGAAACACATGATTGGAGGTATCAAACGGCTATACCGGAACCAAAAGAACCTTGCTTCCGATCTTAAGTATCGAACTTTGATCGTGAAAGAACCTTGCTTCCGATCTTAAGTATCGAACTTTGGTCGTGAAAACAGAAGGAATGGGCCTTCCCGGTCATTTACCATAAGATATGAGGATATTCCAATCCTGTTTACAGAAAGTATGGGTCTTCCCGGTCATTCGGCCTTAGATAGAAGAATATTCCAATCCTGCTTACAGAGGTGCATATGACTCGATCCTGCTTACAGAGATGCTCCAATCTTGCTTACAGAGGTGCATATGACGCGAACGGTATTATCGTACCACTCCAGCTGTAGTACTGTAAATTACGTAGAAATCTACGTAAGTTCAAGTACTGACCTGTGGTTCCCTCTACATACGTACGAAAGGAATTTAATAGTACCACACTATTTGTGATCACATCAGTCCAAATAGTGGCATCTACCAGAAATTCACAGAGCACCACATTCATGGAAACGGCGAGTCTATTTAAGCCATTCGCCATGATCTCACGTTCCACTTCCAGGGACTCCAACACCCTGGATATGTGCCGGAGGAACGCGTTACTAGTACTCTTCTACAACTCCTCCAGGCCATAATGGATGGAGCCTATGGCCATACCCCAGCATTCCCAAAGTTCCACACAGACCTTCTTGTACAGGGGGAACTTCAAATCGATGACCTTGAGGCGTTTGCTTCCTTTTTGGATCACGTGCTGCTTCTTACCATTATGAGTAACTTTGGCATCCCAAACCATCATGTTTCAAAATGGTTGTTGTCTGCTAGTCAGACCCAAATAGCTTGGAGTGTGTGTGTGGGGGTGGGGGTGGGGGGTGGGGGTACTACTATTGCTGTCAGAGGCGCCCTGATTGGGTTGAACTTGCCTAAGCAAGTTGGACATCAAAGGGACCTTTGAACTCACCAAGTGCCACTTGTGCACCAGAAAATACTCTGGGGGCGTGCTAATGAGTACTGGATGGCTTGATGCCACATGCTGAAAGTTCACACCAGATTACCTATGACCAAATCAACAACACGAAAATTCAGGGGGATTCGAACAATGGACCACCAAATCAGGCTTTACAGCAAGATGAACCGGGCTGTCATATGGGCACTGCTGTTGTCGGTTAAAAATACGGCAATGACACACCATACAGACCACCATACGGTAATGCAAAACAACAGAAATACAAATATTTTGGCTTACTAGAATCAAATGCACCTCCACTACTTTGAAATCCTTAAGTGGTAAACATGATTCCACTTAAGGCTACAAACAAAACAGGTTAAATGATTTGGACAAAAACACCATTAAAGACCGGATCGATAAGTAAACACTTGGCATCTATATATGCATTCAAAAGAGTACATATAACTGCCCGTGAGGAAATTACTTATTGCAATCATGAAAATCAATACCAAATCGGAATGGGCCTCATTCATTCCATATATCACGATCAAGCACAAGGCCCACCAAATGAACTACTACTTGACCGCATAAAAGACCAATACCACCAAAAGACCAATACATAGACCCACATATGACGTACACAGCAACACAGTGAGTATCGGTACGATGATGGTAACAAATAACCAGGGAAGATCTATTACAAGTTAAAACACAGAGAGCCCCAATACACAGCAGGGGGGAAACACACAAGTTAGGTAGTTAAATTAAGAGGGTCTCCATGAGCTCACATCTCTTTTAATGCAAACATCATTATACCTATCGGTCAATTTTTGAGTCTACAACAGGTTATAGAGCCCTTATAACTCACAAGATTGCTGCCATTCCGTAGGATCTTGTCTACCTTAAGCTACCCTCCGGCCAATCAGCACCTCCACCGATGGTTAACTTCAGAGGAAACTTGTAGTGACGCCCTTTTGTGTGCTACTCTTTGCCCCCCCCCCCCCCCCCCCCCCCATCTCATTCTTTCTTTCTTTTCTTTACCTCCCTGCTCACAAATCAGGGGGTGTATACAGATCATTCTACCCAAATCTTCTTTTTCTGACCTGCGACCACCAAGATTGTTTCTCCAACAAACGTTCCAAGGTTAATTCAACGGACGTGTGGCCGCCCAACAAGTACATAACGACAATGATCGATCGCTGGTTAAGTACATAACCACGGACTACCCGCCGGTTAAATACAACGAACGGACCAACACCACGGCAATTAACTCGACCTCCCCTGAAGATCTGTACCGCTGTCGAACACATGTCGCCGACTCCACAAGAACCGGACAATTAAATCGACGACGACATCGCTGGTTAATTACATTGCAACAACGGACGACGACGACGACACATTGACAGCCACGGTTAATTGAATCCACCGACACGCCAATCAATCGACATCCACCATTCATGGTTCCTCCACCAGAAGCATATGATTGGTCTAATGTTTATGGGATTGAACTCAGATTCCACAGTGAATCCAACCCCCAAGCAGCGACCTCCCTCAACAACCCGTACTCAGAGACAGTACAAATTTCAGCCCCTGAAATGTGAACTCTCTTCACATCAGATGCAGATGGCCCCAAAGTCCTTGGCCCGGCTCCAGTTACCGCACTCAGGGAGACCATGGGCAATGTCATTGCCCTTGATATAGACAATCTAGACGAAATAGCAAAACGCCACATTGCCCAGCTCATCAATGTATGCCCAGTAAAATTTGCCAAGCCTGAATTCTCCAACCAGAGAATTTGCACTCCAAATGATTTTGATTCTGCTGGAAGAGAAGCTGTCAAACAGGCAGAAGCAACCAACAAACGAGAAGCAATTGTCATTGTCAAATTTAATATCCAATGGAGATTCAAGAAGAATTGGAAAACCAATGATCCTACCAACTACTTCAACAGCATCTACACAGGAGACATCCAACCCAACAATGATGACGAAGATGGAGACGATGATGAGGACACAACCATTGCAGGCACCTCATCCATAGAAATGAGACGCCTGGCAAATCTGCTACAGTAAATGGTAAACAATGGGGCTCCTAACAACAACAATAGCGCTCACAACCAAGACACGCCGGCTCTTCCATGGAACCCAACAGCACTACCTACAACAGCAAAGGAAAGATGTAACAGGGGAAGAATTCCTCACAAGTGAAGAATTAACCTACTACTTTGAAGTCACATCCACTGATGCTGTAGGTAATGAAGTCACCACACACCAGAACTACTACATCCACAACCTTGGTAGCGACAGAGGTGATCAACGCTTAATCACAAGAAGTGGTGACTGCTTTGATTTCACCAGAGCCTCTGACAAGTCTAGAGAGGCTAGGCGCGATAATTTTTTCCTTTCAGGCTTTCCACAGCTTAAAAATGAAACAGCCCCTCAAGTTTGCAAATGATATTGCAAAGTAACAGCCCACGATCAGCAACACCACATTGATGTGCATCCCTATTACCTGTACAGAAGGGAAGCTGACCGCCTCAGAGGATTCACCATTGGTGATACCTTCCCAGATGATCTACCAGCAAGATATGAATTGGCCATAAATGAGGGGGGAAATCTCATCTACACCGCCCTCCGAACTGACAAAATCATCCCTGACTCATGCAAAGGAATGAAGGCAGCCATCCAGAGCTTTGAAGGAGGACAAGGCTGTGAAGCTTAGTGCAGTGTGATTGCAAAAACACACCCCAACTCTGAACGCACCATCTATGAACAGAAAATGGTTCACAATCCACCCAACCAGGAGACAGATGAATCACTGGAGGAATATTACTTTTGATATAAAGACTACCTCAGGCTTCCAGTATTCTTAAAGAATGAGTCCAGCTTCATCAGTTCACCTGAAGAAGTTAGTAATTTTATTGAAGGCACGACCCTCTCCTATGAGCTACGCAAGAAGACTGAAGAGGAAAGATAATGCGCTGACACCTACAAGCAGGACAAATACAAGGCTGGCAGACTTTTACAAACCCTTCAAACCTATGAGCAAGAAGTCAAGGAAGATAAGAAGAGAAAGGAAAGATCCTCCAGACCAATCCTAATTAAGCCAACATTCCCTCCAAATAGAGCTGGATTCTGCCGTAGTGAACGCCTACAAAAATGTGCTGGCAGCACCAACACCACAAAAACTCCATCAACACTCACTTCACACTCAATCAGTTTAACTGAGTCTCTTCTTGGCTACCCAGAATAGAATGAGGGGATGGATGACAAATTCCTATATGATGCCTACTGTAATGCCATTACAGCTGTTGACAAAGAGCCACGATTGTTTGACACCTCCAGGAAAGGCATTGTCTGTCACAACACTGGTCACAACTCTGACAACTGTCCAGCATTGCATGATGTTGAATCCTTTAAAAAACACAGGATTGCTCTAGCAGTCTTCATTAACAAGATCAACAGAGACAAACAAGAATCTTTTGAATCAAACCGGCACATTTCCAATATCTCTGCAGAGGATGAGTGACAGGATGTAGAAGCTTCTGATGACGAGGATGATGACCCAGACGAGTAGGATTTTCATGTGGGCCAAGAATAAACAGACTTTCTTGCAGTCCAGTCGTGTCAAAAAACAATGGTCTTGAAGGTAAAACGCCCTCCCTGTTGAATCCCCCCAAGATCAATGGCTAGTATGTCCAGCAGCTGGTCCCCAAAGATCTGCTTTCATCAGAATCCTACTTTCAAGACGGTGACAGAGCACAAATGGAAACTGGGGCAAAAGTTTCTTGTACAAACCTGCTCTAGTATGCTTTGCATGACTACAAACCCTACACCAAACTGAGCTACACCAAACTGAGGAGATGCACAGTCAGGCTCACATGAGCCACAGGACGACAGGAATCAAGTTTCATCCCCAAATGATCAGGCTATATGCATATCCCAGCTCCCAACAAACAAGGCTATATAAGAGTTTTCTTCTATTACTCTCCTCCCTTGCTTGCTTCCACCCTCCTCAGTGAGAATGACCTCTATGGGGTGTCATCACAAACTAGAGAATAATTCAGTGGACAGTCCATTCACAAGTCATTCATTGACAATGATCATTCCTCCAAGCAACTGAATGGAAATCTTGCAATCATCTGTCACCACAAGCTCAGTGCTGCACGAAGTATTTTCATTCATGATGCAATTCTTGATGGTCAATGCTACACGCACCCATTGCTGATCCCTGATCTTGATATTAAATCACCCTATGCAAATTGTGCCAACTCATCTGCATATGCCTTAGCCACTGATGTCCAGTTCAAGGAAGCATGTGAAATGGCCATCAAGGAAGCTATCCGTAACTGCAGATATGATACATACATAAACCTTGTCACCCTGCAAAAATGTGTTGAACCTGCTGGTGGTATGGCTGATTCCAATGACAAGCCTTGGTTTAATGCAAAATTGTTCTTCACAAACATTGCAGACAAGCAAATTCCCATCCATGATATCAAAACCAAAACTTCAAAACTCCTCTGGCATCAAAGACTTGGGCATCCCTGTGATACATGTTGTCGGCGAAAAATACGGACTTTGTCGGCATCAAATTCGATAGAAAAAAAAGCCAACGAAACGACGACCGAGGTGCGGAGTACGAGATACGAATATTCCGCTGATCTAGCATAAGAACCAAACGCACCTCCACTACTTGGAAATCCTTAAGTGGTAAAAACGATATCACCTAAGGCTACAAACAAAAGAGGATAATCGGTTAGAAACAAGAAATATCCAAAGACCTGAACAGTAAGTAAACACTTGGAACCCATAAGTACATTCAAAAGAATATACTTGATATCCCGTTAGGAAATTACTTATTGCAATCAAGAAAATCAATACCGATTCCAGATGGGCCCGCTCATATCCAGCATATATACCACGAATAAGCATACGCCCCATCGAACAGAATACTTAACCCCAAAATGACTGATACCATCGAATGACCGATACAGTAAGACCAACACGACGCTAATACAGCAACAGCAACAACAGTATTGGTACGAGAATGGTACTAACAAATAACCGGGGAAGATCTCTACTAGGTAAAATACAGAGAGCCCCGACACGTAAAAATGCAGTAAATATAAGAGCGTCTCCATGAGCTCACATCTCTTTAAATTTCAATTATCCTATACCTTTCGGTCGATTTTTAGAGTAACAACAATACATTCCTCTATAATGCCCACAAGAATATTGCAGGGGTTCCAAAATTCCAGCGCCAGAACAGCATCCTAGATCAGTGCCTAACTTGTATTCAATGTAAACAGACCAAATCCCCTGCAGGTTCCAAATCTACTTGAAAAGCCACAGAACCTTTCCAAGGGTTCTCCATTGATTTTGTATTTTCTGGGGTCAAATCTTCCAACACCAAGCAAAAGGTTGAGCATGAGGGCATCCATGGAGAAACAGCTTGGATCCTACTAATCACAGATCACTTCACAGGCATGAAATTTGGTGATACAAGGGTATCAAAGGCTGCTCCCCTCCATTGGCTGGAACATTTCTTCTCCCAGCACAATCCCTCCTGCAACAACAAACATGTGATTGTTCATCAAGGTGGGGAACTCTTTTACAACCCTGACATCTGGAATCTGTTTGCAGCCTATGAGTATTGTCTATCCAACTGGAGCTGATGCATCTCACCAAAATCGGTCAGTTGAGCAAGCCCATCGCACACTGGTCAATTCAATGAAGACCTTGCTTAGTGGAGCAAATTTGCCTATCAAGTTTTGGCCTTTCTCATTCTATCATGCTCTCTGGCTGTCCAATGCCTTCCCAGAAAGAAACCAACACCATTCACCTTTGGAATTGGTCACTGGTCAAAAGGAAAACCTCAGTGACTTCAGGACATTTGGATGTCACATCTGGGTCTGACCGCCAGGCAAGAAGAAAACCAAGCTCAAACCCAATGCTAGGAAAGGAATTTTTCTTGGTTTTGTCCCATATACAACCAGGAATATCTTATGGTATGACACAGAAACTTGTAGAGTGAAAATTGTCACTCATGCCGGATTTGATGAAGGCATGAATGATCTCCCACTCTCAGAGCTTCCTGCCAATGCTCTGCACCTGCTTCGTACGGATGATGACAAACCCCTGCCAGCTGAACCTTCTGAAGTTTCAGCCAGCAGCTTCCAGTTTTCCATCAAACCCTTTGCAGATCTCACTATTAAACTCCTTTCGTGTCCATTTATGTCAATGCTTTGGTGGTGATGCGATCTACTCAAAGGAGCCGATATGGTTCAAATAAGCCATGTGGTCAATTGAGTCTTATGTTCTAAATATACCCCACCACATTTCGGATCCCATCGCGCTTCAACAGTGAGCAATCTTTGGTTTCCAATACTGCCCGCGCCTTGACAGTGAGCAATCCTTGGTATCCAATACTGCCATGTTGACAACCATCGTCGTGTGTTCTGATACTTAAGATATGTACAACATACCAATACTACGATATACGTGATACTCTTTCCATACTCACAATTAAGGAAAACCGTTCTCGGAAGCTTCTCAAGAAATATATACATGATCACAATACATATACAAAATAACAAAGCAAGTGATTCTACAGTGCTGTATTAGCAGCCGCACTGTCATTCACTGCATTAAAAGAGATATCTTGCTTCGTGGCAAGATTTCCCTTTATCTCATACTTTTAACATTCATCTGATTACTATATCTCCAAAATTCTACACTAGTTGTTATCAACTACTTGTAACTCTACAATCGCATAAGATCTATCTGACTGTGCCGTTTAATCAATAATGAGAAGAGATCTGGCGTTTCCATAGTCTCGCCTTGTAGTAAGATTGTCCGTTGCAATAAGGTATCAAACCACATTGACGCTGATTGTAGTGACTCAACCTACTAACACAGCGATGCTGTTCTTCCAAGCCTCTGAATCAACATAAGCACAGACCAAATTCAGAAGGAAAATAATAGATTAACAGTTGCAAGCTCTAAGCTAGCTTGCAAAGGAAGAACTCAACACAAACGGTTGTTTGATAAGAACTGATCTACCGACAGCAATAGAACACAAGATAAGGTCATTCAAACTTTACTACCCTTTGCGTAGCACTCTAAGGAAACATTGTTCCTGTTTACAATAACAACTATGCACAACGGCATACGCCTAGTTCTCCAAGTGACCCAATTGCCCGCCCCACACGAAATTCCATCTCACTCAGAGACCAAGATATTGATAACCCTACAGGACAAATACTATTCACGGAAACATCGAACATGGTGTCACCATCTTCCCCCAAGGAAACCGGCTCAGATTCTGATGAAGACAAAGGAAATACCAATCTAGCCTCCTTTGATGAGTCTATGATAAAGATATTGCTGGCCATTTTCAGAATAAAAAATGAGGAAAATGACAAACTCTGTATGTCCCTCATCCAGGGCAGACTACACGAATGGCCTGTATTCCTCAATGTACGGCTCAAATTTGGATTCACAGTAGAGCTTACCTATCCAGACAGGAACAGCCGATTGCAAGGCACCGTTCCCAGGTCTATCCAACAAACAATCGAAGCACTTGCCAAGTTTGTTAAAGACCTACAACAGAAAGAATTAGAGTGACAAAATGTAGACACATACACGTATGACGCCTTTAAACTATTCAGGAACTAACACACAAAACGCCTTCAACAGGAAGCCGTCTTGAATCCACCACTGCCTGCTCCCAGAACAGCAGCCAGTCGAGTGAAAACGCCTGAGCAGCTACAATATGAATTGTGGTGCAGAAAATCACATGATGAAACTTCATTCACACCTCTCAAGAATGACTCACGATTCGAACATTGGCTCATTGGATTTAAAGCCAAACTCAAAGCTCATGATATTGATACCGCCACCTTTCTTGATAAAGATTGACCGCCAAGTGCACTCAGAGGGTTCACATGTGATCTCTTTGTAAAGCAGTGTACATTCTTCTGGGTACTGATGCTACAAGTATTCAAAAGTGACCTATCCTCGTCTTGCGTACTGAGCCATTCCAATAAACAAGACGGATGACAGGCATATTTCGATTTCATTGATCTACACCGCAGATCCAAGTCCAAGGTATATGATACCTCGGCTCAACTTCAGACTCTGCTAAGCCTACCACTAACTCAATGGAAGGAATCGAAGGTAAACTTCATCACTCTGATACAAATATAAGTGCATCCAACAATCCCTCTGCAGATCTACATCCTACAGTAGAAGATGACCGTCATGGAGTATTCCATGCGTCTCTTGGCGTATACAAGTCTCAAACCTCATCGTCAAAAGACCACTGACCTCTCAAGCCATCTGTTTCTCCAGCACATCCTGCCAGGTTTCTAGCAGAGAACCCTCAAGTTCTCTATAAGAAAGATGGTAATTCCTAAGTGCCAGTCAGAAAATCCACCTTGTCTGCCAACTTCCACAAATGGTATCAACCAGAGGAAGACCTATCATCTCCCAATGGTACCATGTCCGTATACACTTACCGTGCGAATAAAACCTCTGTCTCCAAGCCTGATTTTGCAATGGTCGTCAGCACAGACCGGACTCAGAAGGAAAATAATACTCACCCATCTCTAGCTCACTCCTCTTCCTACATGTTAGGATAAAGCCTTCGGCCTCTGCTTCACCAATGACTCCCTCCTTGGTAGAGCTTATGTCACTGACATTCTCCCTAAGAGCCCTGCTTCTCAGCTTTTCTCTTCCCACAAGTCCTCTCTCTCCAAACTTTGGGGTGCCTTTATCATCTCTATCAATTGCAATCTTGTCTTTAATGCAGCTGATGTTACTACAGCTCTGCATGAATCCCATGATCGCGGGTGAGGGATTTATCCGAGATACCTATCACATTTGCCCTTGAAGCAAAATTAACTATGAAGGAAGTCCGGAAACGTGCAAATGAATATGGGTTATTTACACCCAACACCTCTTGGAAGGAGCCCACTGGTACTGAAGACCGACCATTCTTGGATTGTATTTCATCCATCAAAACAATCAAACGCCTCAGCAACAAACACAGGAAGCTGATACAGTCAGAAATTAGCCAGGTTGACTCCACTGAAGTACCGCATGCCACCATCCAAAAACATCTGGCGCCAACTGAAGATGACATGACTGTTGCTATCCCTACTATTGATATATCATCACTCAGAGCCATCAGCAAGCTCCATTAAACAGGTAGCTCTGAATTACCCCTTGATGAAGACTCCCTACCAACTGAAAGCATAGAACTCTTAATCAAGGTAATCAATCCCAAGGCAACCACTGCTGAACAACAAGCTCTGGGCCATTTTACCCGAAGGAACTTTCTTAAACCCCTATCCATATGGAAAGACTGGGAAGCTAGTGAGCGCAAACAACTTGATTAGTTTGAAGACCTGGAAATTTTTGGTGCTCCAATACCATATCCCAAGGATCCAAATGTCATCATCCAGACCAAATGCTGAGTTATCGCTCCCTTCTTGAACCCTGTACGATATTTCGGTTATTGTAACATCAGTCCAAGACACGTCACTTCCATAGTATCCTGAAGACATCAAACAAAGCAAGTTGATGTGCTTTGTCAATGCAGCATATGGCAACGACCCCAAGCGCCGCAGATCCACCACAGGATATGTACTATTTACTTATGCTGGTGGAGCAATTGTTTACAGATCCAAAGCACAGTCATTGACAGCACAAAGCTCTACAGAAGCTGAGTTTATTGCTGCAGTCACGGTAGCTAAAACTGCTAGATACCTCTGATCTATACTCAAGGAACTAGGTTTTATGCAAGTTGGTCCAACTCCAATCTATGAAGATAACGCACCAGCAATTGAGATCATCAATGCTCAAAAGCCTATGAAGAGAATCAGACACATAGAAATCTGGTTCTTTGCAATCCAAGCATGGAAGGAGAATTCTGAGATCAAGATGATTCATATTCCAGGTGTTATCAATCCAGCTGATGATCTAACCAAGCCATTGGGATGGATCTTGCACGCTTGACATGCAAGATACATCATGGGCCACTACCCTGGTTAAATAATCGATGGAAGACCAATCAATCTCCAGGAAAAATTGAAGGTTAAATCCCAACAGTAATCCAATGACAATATCATCAATACCCTATTGGATCAAGGGGTGTGTTGTCAGTTAAAAATCCGGCAACGAAACACCATATGGACCACCGTACGGTAACGCGAAACAAGAGAGGTACAAATATTTTGGCTTAGAATCAAACCCACCTCCACTAGTACTTCAAAATAGCTGATGATCTAACCAAGCCATTGGGATGGATCTTGCACGCTTGACATGCAAGATACATCATGGGCCACTAACCTGGTTAAATAATTGATGGAAGACCAATCGATCTCCAGGAACAATTGAAGGTTAAATTCCAACAGTAATCCAATGACAATATCATCGATATCCTATTGGATCAAGGGGTGTGTTGTCAGTTAAAAATATGGCAACAAAACACCATACAGACCACCGTACGGTAATGCAAAACAACAGAGGTACAAATATTTTGGCTTACTAGAATCAAATGCACCTCCACTACTTTGAAATGCTTAAGTGGTAAACATGATTCCACTTAAGGCTACAAATAAAACAGGTTAAATGATTTGGACAAAAACACCATTAAAGACCGGATCGATAAGTAAACACTTGGCATCTATATATGCATTCAAAAGAGGAGTACATAACTGCCCGTGAGGAAATTACTTATTGCAATCATGAAAATCAATACCAAATCGGAATGGGCCTCATTTATTCCATATATCACGATCAAGCACAAGGCCCACCAAATGAACTACTTAGACCAATGCATAGGTCCACATACTAACACAGCAACGCAGCGAGTATTGGTACAATGATGGTAACAAATAACTGGGGAAGATCTCTTACAGGTTAAAGCACAGAGAGCCCCGGTACTACACAATGGAAAAACACACAAGTTAAGGAGTAAAACTAAGAGCGTCTCCATGAGCTCACATCTCTTTTAATTCAAACATCATTATACCTATTGACCGATTTTTGAGCCTACAACAACTGCAAGCGAATCAGTGCCTACGAACACAAACGCTCCTCTCCTCATCCCACAGGACATTCTTGCCCGCAGGGAAGTGAGGCAGGCTGTAATTTCTACTAAGAAAGAAGCATGTGGCCCTGTGAGGAGGCCCTCCATAATGCTGGACCCCTTCCAACTGGAACAACCTGGTATGGCACCAACCAAAACTAATTCACTCCTTTTATACATCATATACATACTGATACCATCAATGACACAATCATTGGGAACTATGGAACCCCAGATGGTGTTGGGCAAGACACAGGACAAAGCAAAGTGGGGCATGCAGAGAGGCAGCCTGCAGCGGCCTACAGCTTTTGACATCCCAGTCAGCCACAAGAAGCTTGGCCAGCAGCCTCTCCCTCCTGGTAACTATGATGATGGTTTTTCCACCTGACTGCCTGCCATCCATTTTATCACCTTTTAAAAGATTGTCTTCCGTCTCCACGCCCACCATTCCCTACTCAATGCATCCAACTGATCTGACCCAGATCTATGCCACACAATCCTCTCTCAACTCGACCGTGACGTCCTCGTCGCACCAGCACCAGCACCAGCACCAGCACCAGCACCACCCACCCCTACATGACGCGCAACATGCCTCCTTTTTGTCAAAGATGCCCGCCTATCCCACCTCCACACAGGCGCCACATCCCTTCCCGATGTTGCGTAACAACTTTCCAGGCAGTATTCCAGCACTCAAACCAGGTCACCAGCCCACATAACAACGTCTGAGACCTTTTGGTACCGGCACCTGGTACCGGCATTCCAGCAACGCCAACTTGGTAGCACCACATCCAATACCGGCCAGCTAGTACCTCCATGCTAGTATAGCTCCCGCTGCTGGAGCATTACCATTGCCTATGAATACATCAACAAAATTGGTGGCAAACACACCATCGCTCTGACCACCCTGTCTCCCAGTATGACTGCAAGAAAAAGACATCTATCCAGTGTTGTAAATTTTTGAGTGTATGGCTCCCCGTCTTACTTTGATCTGGAGTATTGGTAGACCAGCCTGCGCCAAAATGCTTCATTGACACGCACATTGATGATCCAAAATTATCCAACGAATGACACTAAACTTAAAATTTATGTTATTCCAACTAGTTTGGGACTTAAACTTATCCATTGACTGATCCAACAAACTACTATTACTGGCCAACGACTACCAATACTATTTCTACTGGCCCATATAGTAGTGCACCGTAGGAAAAGACTACCAAAAGGAGTTTGATGGAGCACCATACAGCATCCAGACTGAACTGTTCAACAACAAACTTGACCAGGCTTCAATCAATGCCAGCACTCCCTCAACCTCCCCCCTTTTGTGATCACCGCCTGCAGAAAGTTTGACCAAACTTTCATGAGAGTCATCACAAATTTTGTTGTCATGTGCACCCCCCTGAAACAGAACATGGAGATCCTCAATCCCTCACTGTCTAGCTTCAACTTTCTACCAATCTCCTGCACAAATGAAACATTCTGCCACCAGATGGTGCGCTCTGACCATTCCTACAATCTTACATACTTTGATGAGCTCATTGTCAGTCCCAACTTCCTGTCACTGCTCAGATGGCCCGCATCTGAATGGCATGTTACTGTTGACGCTACAAGCCTGGCGCGACCTCTACCAGGGCACCAATTACATGTTGTTGCACATTGAACTTAGCCCAGCGATCCCACAAACAGCATACGATGCTGATGTATTTCAGACCAATTTTGACTCCCAAAACCCTGGCATATTTAAAGAATGTGAATCCCCAATCCCAGGTGCGCCCCGGGTCCACATCCCTATATCCCTGCCAATGCAGCCTGTCAATGCAGATCTGCAACCTCTTCATGCCAATGCAGGTCCACGACCTCTTCACAGCCAATGTGACCAACACTATATGCCTCAGCTCCGCTGCCAGAATTCTGTCACTTGAGGATTTATTTGGTCCTCGCCACCCAAGCCAGAAACGCATCTTATCACAGGACAAACTCGGCTCTTGGCATACAGTGAAGATCACCTCCTTGTTGACTTTGTTGTTGATTCCTGTTTCATGACCATCTGTCTTTCCCCACCACTGGCAAACCAAGAGATGTGTCTGTGTTGAGCCAGAAGGATGCCTCTGCCCCAGCAAGACTGTCACTATCCGTGTCCTGTCTTCGCTTCTCAGCCTCCTTGATGATGCCTTCCACCACTAGTATTCCTGGGGACTCTGTCACCTCCTAGTGTTTTGCAACCTCCTTTGCAATTGCATTGCCACTGGTTACCATCTTGCACAGCAGATAGTCCATAAATACCCCCTCCCTCCCCACTACAGTGCCATGCCAGCCAACATTCAGGCCCAATTCACTTGGCTGCATGTGCAGGACCTGGCAGTCTACATCTGGCGCCACCAGGGCACCTCCCTATCCCTCTAAGCCCCTAGACACCTCTATGATTAGCATCCATCATGTTCTACACCTATCACCCATCTGATCCGCCACAATTTCTGTCTCAACCCCACCATTACTGATCCGTCTCACAGCAGGAAAAGTAACTGCCTCCCATCCATGCCGGTCTTCAGTTTTCTACCATAGTTGGCTGCACGAAAAGCCCACACTAGTAGTAAACTGACCAAAATAGACCCTGTGTATGTTTCACATCAACACCCTGGAGTTTTTGGTGTCCTCCTCTGCTACATCATTGGCAGCATCATGTGGTATGCTCAGCATCCCTTTAACTACCCTCTGGCTCTCTCATCCAACTCCAGAATGGTCATGCTCACAATTCCAGCAAAGCTTTGACAGTTTGTACCCGCCGCCTCCATTTTATCTGGTGGATGTGCGATGGCATCTATGATTTATTGTTTCCTTGAATCCATGCAACCATCTCTACTAAAGGAGCGTTTAACATATCCATGATGGCTCTCTACACCAACCAGCTCCTTAGCAGCCAAAGCCTTTTCTGCAAAACCATCAGCCATCACATTCCTTGCCCATTTCAATCATGTTGCGGACCATGATGTGCGGAAGCGCTACCCCTAGCCTGGGGCATCTGTGATGAGTGTTTGAATCTATCCCCAACTGCCACGAATCGTTCACCATGGCTACGCTCCAGTACCCACTCCACTTGACTGCTCCTGTACACCTGGTGTGGACTCTCTCTCTCTCTCTGTGCTGCACTTGCTGACTGGCTAACTATCAGCCTCATTGCCAGCTTCTGGAAGAGCAAACGGTGCCAACTGCACACACACCGTCTCTTGGGTCCCCAGGTGTGCAGCTTGGCTGGCACCCCCATTGCTGTCACCCTAACCACCAACGTTGCGACCATATTCAATGCCTGTCTTGTATCACTGGGCTGCAGCCTACCCCTCCCGTGCCATGCGGGTAACCATCTGTTGGCATTGGCAAAACCGTGGAGAGCAATGCTACCAAAGGGTACTCCCACAACCAAAACGTTACCCTTCATCCAGTTGCCATCTGTCTCTGTATTTTGTCTTGGCACTACTAGTACCCATTACTAATCCAAAGACCCCCAGTATTGCCCCTGTGCCGCATCCCTTAGCCCTCTACCGGTCACATACATCCTGCGTCTGACAAGAAATTGTAGATGTTGAATCGATGCTGCGTCACCTCGTACGTGCTGTCTACGGGGTCACCTGCACACACCAAGCCCCATCCAAGAAGTTCACATGTCACTCCATCCGCGCCACATGTCACTCCATCCGTGTAGGGACCTGCTCCATCCTGTTGGCAGCGGGTGGCAGTCCTGATTTCATCATAAAATAACTCTGCATCAACAACTACTCCTGGAAAATATACACACGCAGCCTCCATGTGCTCGCCCATTGCCACAATGATGTTTTGAATGCTGCTCCTGCCTTGCCGATGGACTAGTAGTAGTAACCACACACTACGTTTGGCCATTTCCTGTCTATACGGCTTTCCGTTTTCATTTTTAGTTTATGCCTCTGCCATCACTCTCAAATTTGAGATAACATAAAACCAGTTTCATTCACAGCTCAAACCATTTTCGCTGCACATCTCTACTCTCCAGTCTGCTTTGCCTCATGCACTTTCTTGCTATTCTCCACCCCTTCTCCCAGTTCTGCACCATGTCACCTACCTTTTCCTCGTGGTCACCCTCTCCTCACAATTTGCCGCCAACAATTTTTACAAACAATCCCCAATTTTACCACTCTGCTCTCCTCTCTCTCCATGGTGGCAATGACTTTACCTTTCCCCTTCTTCCTTAGCTACTTACAGCTCTTCTTACTCTGTGCCTGCAACTCCCTGGCACCTTCCACACTCCCTTCTATGAGTGGATTGTTCCCTCTGCCGTCTTGCCACACATCCTGTATCTCACCACCTCCTCCATGACAGCAAAGCCCACCAAACTCGCCAAATCCATCACTGCCATCCACGACTCCACATTCCCCCTGCCCATCTTCCCCAACTGCAACAATATTTGCCTTTCCAAGTTCTTCTCCACCACCACCAACCTACTCGTCAGTGCTTCTACAATGGTCACATCCCTCCACCATAAAGACGACACAGCCATCATCCCCATCATCCCCAGACTCTACGTCACGTATACTTACCTGAGCAGCAATTTCCGCAATGTTTCTTACCTCGGTGCTGCTGACCAAGCTGCAACATCTCCTACGCCGGCACCATACACAACAATCGCGCCGTTCCTCTTCCTCCTCCTCCTTGACCCATTCTTCCCCGATTGATGATCCACACATTGACTTAACCGGCCAGGATGACTATCCTGTCCATGTTCCCAACTCAGACACCCAGCATGCCTGACGCCAATCCGGTTCCAAGTTTAGCCTCCCCCTCCCAGTTGCTGGTTCCCCCCGTGACTTTCATCCATCCTGTTTCCGTTGTGATCCCGGCCTCCGGCCCGGTGTCTGTCAACATCATTGCCCCCCAAAAGTGCAAAGGCAAGAAACGCTATCGCCACCAGGTTGCCTCCAAAACTAGACGGAATGAAATCTGCACCGACGCCAATGCTATTGACCTTGAAGCAGAACCAGACCTTGCCCGCGTATGGCTGGTCAATTGGAACACCTTCTTCACGGCCCAGAATTTTCAAGACATCAGCAAACTCCTTGCCTATACCAACTTCTCTTGCTTCTAGGCAACAGGATCCCTCACCACCATGTCAGCGTAGCGTATCAACAGAGTGTAGGCATTGTACGTGAGCACAGAGTACATGCACTCCAAAATTGACGAACACCCGAGAGGGTGCCGGGGTATCCAATTGGACAGAGCTACTCTTGTCCCCGACTCAGGAGCAACATCACACATGTTCAAGGAACGCCAACATTTCACCACATATTAACCATGTAACAAAAAGATGGTTGCATTCATGGGGAACGGCGCCCCCATTCCAATGGCTAGTAGTATGGGGACCGCACGATACAAAATCTATGGGAAGGTCATTGAAGAACTAAATGCGATTCATATACCTGACGTCGACTGGAATCTCCTATCTATCACAAGGCACGCCCTAGACTGAAATGGACGTACCTTCTTAGCGTGTTATGGCGCCACTTCTTAACGTACTTACCTAGCATTCAGCTTAAGTATTATGGCCATCCCGGACATCGGTGATCCTCGCTTTCACTTGGAGACCCTTAACCCACCAGAGGATTACACTGAACACGAAAAGACACTGGTAGCCCACTATTCACCTTTAAGGGCCGGATGGCATTCCTTGATCGAGTGCACCAAGGACGCCACTTCACTTGATTGAAAGCTAAAGCACAGATGAAATCCCTAAAGGGCTTCGTTACAACCTTGGGCCAGCAGCAAGCTCACCCAAATAGTGAACAGCCACCCAGCGAACGGTATTTCAGCAAGTCTATGTCCAAATCAGATGCCTGCGCAGACCCAAAGATGGTTACTGCGCCAACACCCACTCGCCACTCAGTGGAGTCAGCACAAGGAGATCAGCCGCATAAGTATACTAGGCATGGACTTGAATTGTTCTTTGGGAGAGGCAACTCACTGACTACTACTCAGTATTCTCCAAATTAGGGACGGAATCACATGTACTAAACAACAAGAACGATGTCCCCACTGTTGGAAAACTTGTCAACCACAAGTGAGGTCAGCAGAATCGTCACACCAAATGAGCACTCCAGCCCCTTGACATATCTGGCATGGACAATGGATATGGGAAAAGCGCGTCACCAGGCGACCACAAGTTTGCCCTTTTGTTGGTGGACCACTGCACTCCTACCTATACATGGGTTTATGGTATGTAAGGTATCACTGGTGCTGATGTCCAGGAAGCCATATGGAAATTCTTTGCTGATGCTGGTGGTTTCCCACGCCATATTCAATGCAATCACAACATCCAATTTCTAGGCGGCAACGCCATGCTGACACTCCTCCGCTCTCACAGCTGCCATGTTAGAGCAGCGCCCAGTTACTAGTAGCAATGCCAGAATATGCTCATGTAATGGTGGTGGCGAATCCTTGAAGAAATGGTTCGATCCTTTCGCACTGAAGCCCAGCTTCCACGACGTAGTCAAGGAAGCCACCATGAGGCTGAATATACTGACAATGATTTCAAGCGCCAAGGAGCCCGGCAATATGGATAGCCTCGCCACGCCGGTTCCCTGTCGGATGCATTAGTTGTTACCGTCGTGTGAAAGATAGAGCTACAGCTTGGCGTAAATTCGATTTTCAAGGAATGCTAAGCATTACCTTAGGGCAGAGCAAGTTCACCCATGGGATGGTGTTCTATGACCCACTTTTGGACAGTTTCTCCACCTCTGCTGATTACTGTTTGGATCACAACTGACTGGTGGGGTCAGAGTTTCTGTCATTGCAATACGATGGTTTTTTTTTTGAATTCACGTCTATTTGATCATGTTGACACTCCTATTTCTCTTCACAATCAATGCAGACAGGGATATCTACAGCTTAATATGGATAACAAGTGGGAGCTCATCACCAGAGTCCTGTATGGGAACCTGACCCTCTCTATGTCCCTAGCTAGCATCCCATACTCCTCTTGGAAGGAACGACTCCAATAGGGATGGCTGGTCATTGGATGAAATGATTCTACTTGGTCCAAGGTATTTGGAACACACACGTGTCCGCCGAAATTCTCAGCAGCCCACTTGCCCCAGCAAGCATTGGAAGGGGAACTCATCCATCAAACCTTGATGCAGCAGCAGTGTGACAGGCAGCGTACGACGAGGAATATGACGAGCTTCGTGGATTGAACACCGTCACTGAAAACACCAAGACAGACTGCCAAGCCCTGGTAAAGGAGCATGGAATTCCTGGTGATGAATATCTTTACCGTTAAGAAAAACAATAACGGCAAGGCGCTAAGTTGTATATCGTGGTCCTAGTGAACCTTGAAAATAGAACATGGGACAAGGGGGACCAATACGCCCCTGTCATCAGCTCGGCATCAAACAGACTTCAAGTATCAATGACTTTTGAGAATGGTATAATCCTCAAGCAAGGAGACTGCAAGAATGCCATTCCCTGACAATGCCGTCACGACCTGTGACCCACCAAAAGGCTGTCCCTGATCTTAACCTGGGACATACTGGGAGCTAGCGGTCAAAGACTAAGGATGTCTGTCTGCTGCCACAATCGGAAGGGGCATATGTTGATCAGCTACTGGAAAAAAATGGACTAGATGATTACACATCCCTTCTAACACCAGGCTCTTCAAGCAAGGGCATCTTAGTGACAGGATTCCGCTCACTGAACCACCTACTGTAAGCACTGCAGAGTTCATATGGGAGTACCAACTGATTATGGGGGGGGGCTGAACCTGGCTCGTGATAAGCACACGGCCGGATATAAATGTGAATACTAAAAAATTATTGAGCCAATTCAAGCAAAGTCATTCCCAGTTTGCGCGGATTCTGCAATGGATGTGCTACATTGCCTAAAGGGAGCTAGTTCCCATGAGATATGGTTCACGGAAGGCAAAGATCGCCTGAAAGCGAACACATGAATTCGAGAAGTTTGCGACAAGACGACACCATCGCATTCTAGCAAGGAGAGCAACTTCACGTGGAATGACCGCGGAACCAATTAGGACCCAATGATATATTCTCTATATTATGAACATACAAATCACCACGAAATGACATCATTGCCATCCAATTATCAGGGTGGGAAAATGGACGATGATGGCCAAGTACCGTACGAGTATCCATCTGGCATCCGAATAATTATAATCCTGAATTTATCACCTTTTACATCGAACATCTAATTACCAACCTTGCTGCCTGTATCATTCGTCTCTCTTCTCCCGGGAACTTGGTACTGCTTCTCTGTTTAATATATCTTTGTCCAAATATTTTTGAATATTTTCATGTGGAAGAATTAACCAATGATGATGAAGTGAATTAAAAAAAGGAGGGTAGCTACAACCGCAGAATCCAATCCTGAATTGACGGGATACTGCTTTCCGGAAAATGGAATGTCATTCCTAAAGCAAACAAGAATGCAGAAAATAATTGTTTGCGATGCATTGCAACCTTTTGGAAATCTGTTGTACCATTACTGAAAAAACGTGTGTCGAAGACTTAAACTACACCCAAGAGAAAAATAGATTATGCCTGTCGCTGAGCAGTTTCTTCGAAAAAGAAGGAAAAAAAAACAAAGGCACCATTGGTCCAGCGAAGCAATCGATCGGAACGGTATTTCCAAGCAATCGGATGGCTTCGGAAGCCACGGTGCCTTCCGAAACCGAATTCGTTTGAAACGATGGGTGAATGAACCGGGAGCCCGACGGAATTTCTCGAACGGTGTCGCGGGGTTTTGGGTTCCGACATTATTTCTTGATGCGATTCCGTCCCTAAACCCAAACCCAAACCAAACCAAACCCACTTCGCTTCGCTTCACTTTCGTTGTCATTGCACCTTGCAGAACGCCGGGTTTCGTTGCAACAAGATGTACACGCAGTCGAGGTCGACGCGCTGCTCGCTGGCAGCGTAGACCAAGGCGCTGCAATCACAATCACAATCCTTGGTGATGGTGCCGCTCGATGACGATGACGATGACGATGACCTCGTTGACGATGATGCTTCGGTTCGGCCATTATTGTTGATGGCGGCGTTGCGATCGAGGGCATCCTGGAGTATGGCATTGACGCGCGCGATTCCGAATTTTTCACAGGCTATCCGGTACGGTGTCGTGGTCTTGGTGATGGTCGTTGTTGTTTTGGCGATTATTGTTTTTTTGGTGGTGGCGGTAGTGATGGTGGTGGTGGACCTAGTCGTAAAAGTTGCAATGGTGGTGGTGGTGGTGGTGGTCGATGGTGGCGTTGTTCGGTTGTGCTCCTCTCGCGGCGGAGACGATCCCCGGCTCAGGGTGTATTTTCGACACCTCCGATTGTGGAAATTGGTCTCGTCCACTCCTCTCTGGTGGCGCTTTCGCTTGACGTCGTATTGGTGAAACAAAAATCCCATTTCGACGGGAAAATACCTTACGGCCAATTCGAAGAGCATCTCGATCCCGGCGGTGCCAACACGGTCCTTGTTGTTGTTGTTGTTGTTGTTCTTGCTGCTGTTGCTGTTGCTGTTGCCAACTGTGTGCGTTTGCGTTTGCGTGTGCGTTTGCGTTTGCGTGTATCGCGGCGACAGAACCTCGCTGTCGAGGATGTATTTCGACACGAGATCCCACGAGAGTGCGTTCCCGTCCGTTTTGAGGAGCGTATTTCGCGGATCCCAGTCGACGAGGTACCGGAATCGTTGCTCGGGAAAGACAACCTGCTGGTTCAGGGTTCCGATGAGGTCGTTGGGGCGAATGTCCTTTCGTCTCATGAGTTTGTTCTCCCGGAGGCGTTTCAGGACGGCGAGGAATTTGTCGTCGACGAGGCGGTGGTAGCGGTGGTACAGATCGTTGTCGTCGTTGGTTCCGTCGTTGGTTCCGTCGTGGTGGTGGTGGTGGTGCGCATTGGAGGTGCCGGCCGCCAGCTGAGAAAACACGGTGATATAGTTTCCACCAAAGACCAAGCCACCCCGTTCGAACTCCTGAAAGAGACCCAATTCTTCTCCCAGTGTTGCAAACAGGGGAATGAAGGAAACCGAGTGAACGGATTTTGACAACCAGAATATGGGATACAAGCCGCGTCGCCTCGACGTCAGTACCTCGGGAAAACACCGCAGGGCCAGCTCCACCTCTTCTTCGGTATCGACACGGTCGTTGAGGCCTCCCCTTGGTGGTTCCGTCCCGTCGGTAGTGTCTACACCTGCACTTGTACCTGCACTTGTACCTGTACCGATCGATGCAAAGATCCATTCCTCGAATTCGAGCTTGATTTGCGACAGAAACGCCTGCGACGATAGCCCCTTCGATGATTTCGCTTCGATCGCCGTTCGGAGTCGACGGGGGAACTCGTTCTGGTGCTTTACGACCCATTGCTCCTTTCTGTCGTGTTTCGTTTCGGTGCCGGCGGCTTGTTCCCAATCACAATGGCTCCTCAAGCTGAACTTGATCGTGTCTCTCTCATCCCGTCGTGTCATTACTATTACTTGTTGCTATCTTTGAAGTGATCAAAGGTCATATTATCGTATCCTAGTACGGGTAATCTTGCCGTATCATACAACATACTGCACCACAATTCTATTATTTACGTACTCGTACGGTAAGATTTCGCTAGAATCGGGTGTTCCAATTTCGAATTCCGATTCTCTGACACAACATGAATCACGAATGCACGACACACGACACACGACACACGACACGAAATGTAACAAAGAAACGAAACGAATGAAATCAAATCAATCAATCTTCAACAAATCTTTTACCGTACCGGTACTACCGGTACTTCCTAAAATTTACGAAAGGGACGAACATCGATGTCAAAAGGAACGGCCAGCGCGAGAAGGAGACCAATGGGAACGAACAACGTGGATTTTTGAATTCTCAAGGGCTCTAAAATCAATAGCTTGTAATTGGGCAATAGAATAACATGTCTTTCGATACAATCTTATCGCCAATCGCTATCGCGGATTTTAGGGTTTTCTTTTTTAAAATCCATAGTGACCCGTACGTACGGTACCGGTACTAGTACTATCCATGTCTTGAAGTTTTCAGAATTGATGTAGCGATCCGAATGAAAGTAATGGTAGTGCCACGTGGCACTCCCTACGAGCGGTAGAAGGCCAGACCGGAGAAAAATCTAGTAGATTTCACTATCACTGCTGAAACCGGCTTCTAAGCACACTCGTAGACCCCATTAGCCTTAACAAGCCGGCATAGGATTCCTCCAACAAAGCGCAAGCCTACACTCCCAACCAGAAGGAAGACAATCGATTCCCTGTATCACCGGAGCAATGTATCACTGTGTCACTGTATCACTGGTGAAAGGCCCGTAGGAATGGATTGCTTGCGACCGAAAGACTCGTATGCAAGGAAAGCTTTGAAAAGAAACCAAAATTACAGGCTAGCACTAACAAGTGTTAAGCCGGTAAAGGATCCCTCCAGGAAATCCAAGCATACAGCTCACTCTTTTTGCTCCTAATCGATAGTAGTAGAATAAATTGGCTAACACGTCCAGGCCCAATAGTCATCCCTACCGTATTGTACCCATACAAGCCTACCGATTCATAGTCATTCCTATCGAGACTAGTCATACTACACACGTAAAAAACTAAGCTCATAACCTGTCTTTTTAACGTGAATGGCATTAACCTCTAAACTCATACCACATTCTGCTACCAGAGTACCACTCCCTCCTTCCACCCGTTGAGCCTGTTTCAAACCCTCATTTTTCTTGGTACTTAGGAGTGAGTACACGTGCTCGTCCGCCGAAGCCATAGGATTACGGTACGTAGTACGAGTATAGGTGTAAAGTAGGGTGACCATTTTGAGACAGCTTTTTTTTTCTTTTCCCTCGTACACCCATCGATTTGGGTCCTATTAGTCTTATTGGTATAACACTCCAGCTGGAACTTCCTGGCTAAAGTTATCATCACGCCAGAAAAGGTAAGAGCAAGAGGTATCCATAGATACCCAATTTGCTGGGGTTGTGCGCGCGGGAACCCCTTCGAACTTTATGATTCTTTCAGCCAAGAAAATCGTGAAGAAAAAAAAAAATCCATTAACACACCCATCACACTACTACCAAGTGGTCTCAACCAAACCATTCCTCAACCATAGCATTAGAGGCGCCCGCTACTTGGGGTTCCCTTCCTTACACCAAGATCAACAAGATCCGCAAGTTTCGAATTGATCCACCGAGTGGTTTAGAAGAAAAGAGCTTCAACAACAGCAACAACGACGACGACAAAGGGCAAAACCAACGACGTCGAGTCGCGGCCGCCGTCGTCAAACCGGTCGCCGCTGTCGTCAAAGCGCGCGGGTCAACAAGAACAAGCAAGGGTGGCTAGCTACAGTGTAATTCAATTAGTAGTTTAGTAATGTTTATTTGTTACTCAGTGCTGTTAGCAATTAGATGGAGTAGGAAGCAAAGAAGTGAGGATGCGTTCGAGTTTTGCAATTGAGGTTCGTGAGTTTCGCAATAGAGGTTCGAAGGTACCGGTACGATACTCGTATGGTACATGTAATAAAGAGAGAAAAAAGGGAAATTTCGATCAAAATAATCAGTCATGAGACCAATTTTAATCATGAGTGTTATGTTGAACATTTTGCCTTGGTACAAATTCTACATGGGCCTACTTGGTCTCTTCGTCATTCGCACCTAAACTCGTACCACGTGCTCTCCGAAATCATTGTTACAACTGGTATTATGCTCTTGGGATCGGAAACCGCACGTCACGATTACTTATTTATTTACCGGTACTGTATCACTCGTCACCTCTTGTCGAAATGACGTTTTCAGTATGTTATGCCCATCGGTTTAATGCAACCCTAGTTGCTCTCATGATACGGGTAATCTTACGGATACCAAAGGTCGGGAGTCGACACGTGCCAGTGCGCAATTGTGAAGTGTGAGGTATCATCGAGCAATTCTAAAAAGAGAATACCAAAGAAGATGATACGGTAGGAAAGTTAATAAGTATGGTATTCCGTATTGCTTAAGCGCTGAATACCAAAGAAGATGATTCTCGATCTTCGATGCTCGGGAAAGAATGATAGGAATGTTAATACGGTATTCCGTATTGCTTCAGAGCTTATCAATCCACCGCGTCGTACCGTACCGTACTCGTAGGGCTAAGATCCATCACTTGTTGCTCGTTACGGATAGACTCGTTACAGAACAAAAGAACTCCAGTCACGCGTCATTGACTCGCAGAGAACACAATGAACAGGTTCGAGGATGCACTGTGACTGATTACAACTTGTAACTTCTACCGCTTATTTATCCCGCAACAACCAACCAACCAAACAAACAAACAAACAAACACAAACAGCCTGTGCCACACTATCCGCAATCCGCAATCCACAATCCACAATCCACAATTCACACACATACCGGTAGCGAAGCTCGGACTTGATAACAAAGATAAGCATAAGTAACTGATGGCATCGTTGCTGTCCCAACTTTCATAGGTATACAATACCTCCTTTTCCCACTAAAAGCCGCAAACAGCCAACAACTATTACACCATGGACTTCAATGATTTCATATTGGCGTCGTCGAACTCGGTATTGTTTCCTGCACATACCACCGATGCCGAGGTCTCTGTTTCGCCCCTACAACAGCTGCTCAATTTTAATGCAAATATAAATAGAAATACAAATCCACAAGCCAATCAACATCTGCTGCAAGTGCAAGCGCAGGCGCAAGCGCAAGCGCAGGCGCAAGCGCAGGCGCAAGTACAATCCCTCGCGGGATTTGTCGATCCCCGGACGATAACCCAACAGCTACAGCAGCAGCAGCAGCAGCAGCAGCAGATCCTCCTCAACACGAACAACATCCACGGCGTTGTCCCGACACCGGAACTCGTCATCCTCGAATCCCAGCGGAGCGATCTCCTGAGCCTCGCCGTGGCCCAGGACCGGGAACTCGAGCGGTTGCGGTCCACCAACGCCGCGCTTATGCTTCGCGTCCGGGAGCTCCTGCTGCTTTCCTCGACGTCGTCGTCGACGACGCCTTGCCGGTTCTGCGCCACAACCGCGGCCGATCAGCTGCAACAGTTCGCGAGAGAGGGCACGAGGTCTGTCCAAAACAATAACAATAACAATAACAATAATAATAGCGAGAGCAACCGCCCTGCTGCTGCTCTTGCTGCAGCTGCTGCTCTTGCTGCCGCCTGGTCCGAACGTTCCTCTGTGTCTGCGTCTGCGTCGGGCCTGCCGAATAGCTATGGTGGAACCGTAGACCGTCCGATCAACATCGACGTCGACGCCGACGCCGACGCGAAACTGTCTTGCTCATCGAGGCCAGAGGACGAGGATGGTCCTCCCGCCGCGGCAACGGAAGCCCCCGGTGGTGGGGCCCCCGGCAAAGCCTCGAAGGAGGTCGTCCCTGTTCCGGCCGCAACTTCCGGCGACTCCAACGACCGTGACAACGACAACGAGGACGGCAACGAGGACAACAACAACAGCGATGACAACAATGATGACATCCACGATGACAAAAACGACGATCCAGACGATGACAACGACGACGAAATCCAGATTGTGCGCGAGACGGGGAAGAACGCGTTGTCGGATTTTGCGCATGCCCGGTGCGATTGCGTTGTCAAGCCCATCGAAAAGGACCCCCGGGACTTCTGTCCCAATTGTTACTGCTATGTCTGCGACGTTCCAGCCGGGGATTGTCTCTCGTGGGTCGTCCCCATAAATAATGACGGCAAGGTCAATGGCAAGGTCAAGGTCAATGGCAAGGTCAATGGCAAGGTCAATGGCAAGGTCAAGGACAACGACGAAGACGAGGACGGCAAGGGCCACGGCAACGACGGAGACAACCAAAATCCGGGGTATTCGTATTCGACCTACTGGTCGCACTGTTTTGCGGACGGCAGGATCCCACTGTGGAAGGGACGCCGGAGACGGGTCATGGCCAAGCGGCTCCGGAAGGAACGAGCCCTCAAGGAGATTGCATTCTTTTTGCCGGACACTGTTCCACAGGTCCTGCCCGCGAAACGAAAGCGAAGGCCGCCGGGCAACAGGAACAACAACAGCAGCAGCAGCAGCAGCAGCAGCAGCGAAGGTGAAAGTGGCGAAAGCGAAGGCGCCGAGAGCGCGAGCCCGAGCCCGAGCGCAAGCCCGCGAAGAATGGCAGCAACGACGAAATCCGGGGGCCGCGGCGTTTCCAGTCCCGCTACAACAACCACATCCGCCGGGAAAGACCACCACAACCGATCCCTGCGGCAGAGAACGAGGCGTCGACTGACCTCCTGGCGCTAACGCAGAAGGGTTGCACTCCTTCACTCGACCGACCGCTCGGTCGAGACAGGCAGGCAGCGTAGTAGGCAGGCAGCATAGTAGGCGTGCATTGCGTTCCGATGCGAGATCTATCCCCACAAGTTTTGCATGCTGCACGGTGCATTTCTTTTCTCCGTATCTCTCTTTCTACTAGAGACACCATTTCTTCGTTGATTGAATTGTCTCTGCCCGCGCAAATCGGACGGAATGTTTGAGAACATATTTTGCACTATCCACGATCTTTCTACCATTCCGTCCGAATTGGTGGTGGCAAGGAGTCCGATTCGGATCCAAAAATTGGTCCACCAACCACAAATAAAGAGCAGGCCATAGCAGACAACACTGCACTCGGATGAGTTGTGTTGTGTTGTGGTGCTGCTCGAATTATGCACGTAACGGTACGTGCGTTTCTGGTATACAATTAGAATTATTCATTCATTCATTTATTCAATCAGCCCCGAGTTAGATCCAAAAACGGGTCCACTAACCACAAATAACGAGTAGACCATAAAATACGACACGACACGACACTTGGATGATTTGTGTTGCTGCTCGCATTAGGCACGTACGTGCGTTTCTGGTAAAATGCTATACAAATCATTCATTTATTCAATCTATCTATCTCAATAGCATGGCAATCCGCTTGTGCAGTTGGCTAGTATTGTAGAATATGAAAGAATGAAACGTGCTGCGTTGGATTGCGGATTGCGAACAGAGCAGACCTTGGCTTTGATTCCAAGCTTGGCAAGGTAAAGTTGGAAGTCATTGCTCATGAAGTTGGTTCCTTGATCTATGATACAGTTGACTGGCTTTGGATATCTGGAGAGCCTGCCATTGTCGAGCGCATGAGCGGCCATGAGGCCAGTTGGGTTCACTTGTGGCGCTCTGATTATTTCAAGGAGGTTGGTGCACATATCCATGATAGTGAATCCATTGAAGGCAATTGTTTCATTGCCGGGGATCTTAATCTTCCAAGGACCGACTCCATCGATTGCAATGGTATCCCAAGGAACATATTGGTGTTGCTTGGTAGGGAGTTTGCCATGGCTTTGGTGGCTATTCTTGTATCGTTGGCAAGCATCACAGTTTTGGCAGAAGGAGTTGATTTGGTCCTTCAGGTTTGGTGCATATACAAATTGGTTAATGGTTTGATACAATTGTTCCGCGCCGGCATGTCCAAGCACATGGTGGTAATATTTGATCGTGGCGTGTACGCGGTTTGGAGGGAGTACGATTTCCTGGCGACCGTTGGATTCAATAACTCGCAAGTCGGTTCCATTGAAGTTTTCTGTGGAGTACCTTGGATTGGTAGAGATATCTACATTGGCGGCTTGGTTGGTGGCCAGTTGAGTGAAGGCTAACAGATACATGAGGATATCATCTGGGTAATTGAGGAGTAAGTCAGGGTCCGTTGGGACAACGTCCAACGCGTCCGCTGGGGGAGTTGGAGATTCCTTCTTTCCCTCCAGAGAGTCTTGCTGGAGTGGGAGCCGGGAGAGCGCGTCAGCAATGATGTTGTCTTTGCCTTTGATATACTTGAATACGGGAGAGAATTCTTCAAGAAGCACGCGCCAAGTCATAATCTGATGGCTTGTGAGGTTTTGGCAAGTAAGGTTGATGTGGTCTGTCCAGACTATAATTTCTGCGCCCCAGAGAATGGGTCAAAATTCCTTGAAGACTTCAACAATATAGAGCATCTCTTTATCAACTGGGTATTTCTGTTGAGCGGCATTGAGTTTTCTTGAGAAGCAGAGGATAATTTTTCCAGCTTGGGTGACTACAGCGCCAAGCTGATAATCAGAAGTATCGGTGTAGATGTGGAAGGGCTTGTTTGGATCAGGGAAGGCAAGAAGAATATCTTTTGCAATGAGAGCCTTGGCTTTGTTGAAGGCCTCAATGAGCTTGGGAGTTGTAGATAGCTTGCCTTTGGATCTACCGGAGAGGTCTGTAAGTGGGGCAAGGACTTCCGCGTGCTTCAGATAGAAGTTTTGATAGAAGTTGATCATCCCAACAAAGGATCGAACTTGGGTTGTTGTTGAGGGAAAGGCCAGTTTCAAGATTGGATCTATCTTGTTTGGGTTGGGTCAAATTCCATCTCTGGAGATAATGTGTCCAAGCCAAGGCACCTGCGATTGGAACCAATGACATTTGGAGGGCTTGGTAGCAAAGTTGTGGTCTTTGAGCAAGGAGAGAACAGACGAGACAGATTTGCAGTGAGAGTCAAGTGTGTCGGAGAAGATTCCAATATCATCAATGTATACTTCAATGTCTTTCAAGTGCAGAAGCATCTGTTCCATGCACCCTTGAGCCCAACTTGGAGAGTTGAGGAAGCCCATTGGCAATCGTAGGAGTCTGAATTTTCCAAACACTGTAACTAGGACACAAAGCGAAGTGGAGGCTTCATCAAGTTTGAAGGTGTGGAACTGCATGCTGACATTGATAAGGGTGACATATTTTAACCCTCTTTGTCTGTGGAAGATGTCTTGGATCTTTGGGAGAGGATAGTGGAGCTTTTTGGTAGTAACTTTGTTGAGCTCCCGGAAGTCACTGGTAAGTCGTTGTGTTTTTTTGTGTCTTTATGTTTGTCTGTTGGAATCGAAGTGTATGTGTTGATACTCAAATCGCATGTACAGGCTAGCACGTGATGATACAATCGCTTGGACAATACTGTTTCTGAGACTAGAATGATTAATCATATAAAATTTCCACTAGATTGAATTTTCCAAGATATGAGGTGATAATTCCTGTTATCCACTCATGTGTATCGCATTGATGCGTTTCTGACATCTTCTTGACAACTTATTGATCTTTTCTTCTTTCTCTTTTTAGTAGTAGTCCGGTAATTTGCGTTATCCCAAACCTTATCCTCCAACACACTCCTGTGGACTTGATGGCACCTTGCTGTTATCCAGTTGAATTTGCTTGGATTTGATTGGTTGGTTTTAGTGTAAAGTTGTTATCTTAGTATGTCAGAGATTGCGACCGTTGCGGTGATTTAAGAGAGGAGTCGGACACTGCTCTGACATACAAATAATAATCTCTTATTTGTTTTTGTTTTTTTGTACCGTACCGTAACTGACGGCCGGTACGTACTAGTTGTACGGTATTGTTTCTTCTTCAGATCTTCTGAATTGATGTAGCGAACCGAATGTAAGGAATGTTAGTGCCACGTGGAACGTACGACGTACGACGTACGAACCAAAGAACACCCTTGAGTATGCAAGATCTCACTGTATCACCAACGTAGGTACGGACTCTACGATCACTCACTGCATGCAGCAATCTCGCTGTAAGCAGCAAAATTACAGGCTAAGCACTAACAAGCTACCAAAGGATTCCTCCAGCAAGAGCAAAGCCTACAGCTCACTCTTTTTGCTTCTAAAACGATTAGTAGTAGAATAAGTAAAAGGCTTATACGTCCAGGTCCAATAGTCTTCCCTATTGTACCCGTATGAGCCTATCTTGGTTCGATAGTCATCTATCGTATCACCGACCCCTCCCAACGTGAGGATAACCGGAAGGCCCAACGCGCCTACCTCGGAGGCCCACCAACGCGCCTACCAAATCACCTCGGCTTCTCCCAAGCGAGAACCTCAGGGACCAACGCGCCACTACAAGAACCAACACTTGCCTTGTCACCGGCCTTACGCGCCTCGTTACTCCCCCAACGCGCCTCGTTACCACCGTCCCGACGCACCTTGATACTCCCTCTCTACGGGCCACAAGATCCGACGCGTTACACACAATACTGTTACGACAAAGGCCCAACGCGCCTCGTTACAAGACCCGCAGCTTTACTAGCGATCCGCGTGAGGATTGACCTCCATCCGTCGACATGAACTACATGGAGTTCTTCCAAGGGAGCGGCCCCTTTGGAGATGGCCCGGCTAGGCGTGATGTCTACCAAGCCATCTACACGCTCTTTAGTACCGAATCCAAAGGGGGCCATCTTCTCCCCCTACTTCTTGACATCTTCAACGCGCAAGCCATTTGCGGCTTGGGTATCTTCCAAGAAGATGCAGCTGGGGTGAACCGGCTCTGGGTCATCCACGGCCTTCCCTGTTACCCGGGCACCATCACCCGGCCATCCTCCAACCTTGGCAGTTCCTTTGGCTACATCAATGATGTAGAAGGACAGGAATGTGAGTTGGTGCAGGTGGATGCAGCCCTGCTGTCCAGGGCCGCAGCCAGCCGCGTGTATCTCGTGGCTCATCACGAATCCACCACATCCCAGCACCCAGATCAGGAATATATCCCGGCCATCCCTGAGGGGACCGCCCACACGGAGATGCTCCGGGCTCACAAGGTGTGCTTCCTCCCCTTTGAAACCGTCCCCCAGGTGTTGTGTCGCGGCCTCACACCCAAGCAGGCCTTCCAAGTCCTCCACCCCCACATCCTCCATCAAGGTCTTGAGGAGGTCTGCAAGCCCCTTCTGGATACACTCCGGGCAGCGGGGACCCAACCCACCACCCTCCTTGGCACCACCCGGCTACTCCAACCCGGCCCGTCTTTCCAGGCTGATGCCAGCCTGCAATCCTACATGAAGAAGAATGTCCTCCTCCAAGATCTACCAGGCCTAGGCCTCCCAGCTAGTGGTCCAGCTGACCCAACACTCACATCAGCCTTCGCTGCCCTCACAGACCATCAACTGAGACTGAGTGAGAGCATGGACCAACGAAGACACGAATCCTCCAAGCTGCACACGGTCCGGGAGGTGGGGGGGGGGGGGGGGGGGGGGGGGGGGGCTTTACACAGAAAGACTCCTCCTCCTCTGTGGCA